>CM029773.1:9075610-9463704 GCA_017562165.1 Ectropis grisescens
ATAAACTTCGATCACAGTGTTGTTGCGATAGATGGAAAACATAAACCCATAGTAAAGTCAGCGGAAGTGGGTCGCCATTTTATAACTATAAAAGTACTTGTTATGTACATACATACTGACATTGACGGAAGCCGTTCAAGATTTGAAGTTATGTATCTAATGGCGGCGTCATACAACACATCACTGTATAAGAAATTAATGACATATGAGTTAAATCTACCGCCACCGAGTAAGTTAAAGGAACAGATATTTCAGTGACATATACATTTTGGGATACTCAGCTATCAACATTAACAGACACATTATGAAAGCCGTACATGCCCATTTTTAGATCATAAGTCACGACAATAGGATTTTCAACTATCGATTATTATGAGCAAGGACAATAGTCGAAAATGTATTTAGAATCTTAGCCGCTCGTGTTAGCATTTTTCGACAAAGACTAAGCACATTGATAATGTCGACAAGATTGTGCTAACTTGTATTCTTACATAAAATTATTTACGAACAAAGTCAAAAACGCAAACATGTGGTGATGCTGAGAATATCAACGATTCTACTTTTCATTTAGGTGACTGGCGGGAGAAAGCAAAAATGTGCACAATAAGTTTCACAACTTATTTCAATGGGCAAGGCAGAGTTTCTTTTCAGGAGGATATGATGTTGTGCGTTTGAAATAAAACATCATAATAAGTTTTCATACTAAAACATCAGTTTATAAATTACTGTGCAGCAAAATTATTTGGCTACGTTTTTTTTACTTCCTTCATTCAAAGTATCTGTACACGGATGATATGGTTCCGTCGTCCCCTCTAAGAATTCGAAGAGGAGGCAATACCACAATGATGGTACATATGCGTCATTGGATACCTATCTTGTTTTCTTGGAAGCATTCATTCATCTGAGAAAAAAAAACTAAACATTAACTGAAATTTATTGCCAAATTGTACCATATATATGTTACGTGTTGAGTTTTAGAATTTTTAAAAATATTTTGTTTCTCGACCGCATAATTTTGATTAAGCTTAAGTGAATTAGCAGTTTAGTATGATTAAATAACTCGCAATATGTCTGAAGACAATAAAGATGTTGACGCTTACACTGTTGACGATAGTTGACGATATTCTCTTAATTCGACAGTGAATTACCACCGTTACTTATTAGATACGAGGGTCAAACTGAAAGTTCTTAGAAAATCAAAAACTGATTACATTAGCCAGTTATTAGTTTTATTATATCTCTTCAAAATATTGTCCATTCACGTCAATACACCGCTGCATGCGATGGAACCACTGGGAAAAACACTTTGCCCACTCGTCCTTAGGGGTCTCTTCAATGGCATCGCGATACGCAGCCACCGCTTCTTCAGCATTCATAAACCGCTTTCCTTTAAGTTTTTCTTTAATTTTTGAAAATGAATAAAAATCACAAGGCGCGAGGTCGGGGCTATACGGCGGATGACCCAGTAATTCAACGTTTGATGTCGCCAAATAGTCGATCGTTCGCTTGGCGGTGTGCGATGAGGCGTTGTCGTGGTGAAGGAGGATCCTACTGCGAGGTCGTTTCTCTCGAACTTTTTCCAAGACAAGTGGCAAACATATGGTAGTGTACCATTCTGCAGAAACTGTTTTTTGATCCTCTAACACAATTGTTGCGAAATGACCTATCCTTCCAAAGAACGAGGCCACCATTTTTTTCCCCGCACTTCGATCTCTCTTCACTTTAGTTGGCAACTCCTCGAAAGGAAACACCCACTGAGCAGATTGTCTTTTTGTTTTCAGGATCATAACAGTAAATCCAGCTTTCGTCACCTGTTAGTATGTCGAACACAGCATTTGCGTCACCTCCGTTAAATCTTTCAATCATTTTACGGCACCAATCCACGATGGAGTTTTGAGCCTCAGTCAAATTATGAGGTATCCACCGGGCATAAGCTTCCTGACCGCTAAATGTTCGTGTAGGATTTTGTGCACTTGACTCATACCGATGCCTAAGCTTGTCCGAATCTGCTGATAGGTCACTCTTTTGTCAGCCTCTATCATACACCGCACAACACAGATGTTATCTTCAGTCGTCGCCGTAGAAGGCCGTCCCTCACGTAAATCATCAGTGAGATTAGTGCGACCACGTTTAAACTCATTAAACCAGTTGTAAACAGTCGCACGAGATGGGGCTTCATCGTGAAAGGCCAATCGTAGTCTATCATAACTTTCTTGTTGACTTAAATGACATCGAAAGTCATAAAAAATCATTGCACGAAAATTTTCTCGTGTTAAATTCATGTTGACGTGACACAGACAATTTTCAATTTGCCGCCAAATCGTAAAACAAATGACAAATGAATGAAGTATATACTCAGTAATATTGGCAAAGAGTTCTATTTTCAAATTATAGAATTATTTTTTTATTATATTGTTTATAAGTGGCCAGTTCTAAGAACTTTCAGTTTGACCCTCGTAATGTAACCCCAGTAAATGAAACAAGAAGATGAGTAGAAATCGTTTTGCTGTTTTACAAGCTAGATATTTTACAGTTTAAGCAGACCCAGAAGCTTATTATGACTCTCTGTTAGTACCCCACGTCCCTTTTAGAGCAGCAGAAGAATTATACTAGATGGATTTGAAACTGCCCAAAGACGCTTTTATGAATGAAAAGCATTTTCTACGACCATTACAGCATGCCTGGGAAACGGAAATTCAACAAGCTATTAGCCGTTGTGTAGCAGAAAATACAGCAATTAACATAATAGAACATAATAAGGATAATGATACACCGTTGAAAATAATTAACAATGAATGTATATTGTTAAATCAAGGAGAGCAAGATGATGTAGAAGAAAATGAAACTAATACAAGATTTTCTGATGAAGATTTTTAACGAGCTCTCTAAAGAATTTTAACGAGCTTTCTAAAAACACTCAGCAATGACAGCTCTTTAGAAGAATGTCTCAGACATTTTTGAACGATGATAATCACACTCTATGAATTGTAGGTTACTCAGAAACTTTTGAACGATGATAATCAAACTCTAAAAATTGTAGGCTACTCCATTTACTTACTTGGCAACGTGTGCCCGACTTCTTGCCGATCCGATCTTTACCGATCGCTACCTGGCAGGATAGACTGGCCGGCCGTCAAGTTGACGGAGCTAGAGCGATAAAAAAATCTGTGACGCAAGGAAAATAATTTTCTGATTTGCAAATATCGTATTGTAATAACTGCTTATCCTATACGCGTGTTCTATAAAATTTTACAGATAAAAGTTGTGTTTACATTTATACGTCATAGTCGGCCCGTATCCTCCACAGAATTTTTATTATAGACTGCAGGCCCGTGAACAAAATGTATGGGTCATGAATCAATGCTTGAACCACCAAGAGACCTATGTAGGACCTGCATGGAACCAATGCCCTACATAATCAAATGACCAAATTTATCCTGAAATCGTCGGAAAATCCTGAATTTTCTGATAAAAATGTCAATAAAAAAATATTGTAGTTTCATTACCTCTCCTAATTCATTATTTCGCAACGGCGCGGCGTACAAAAATCATGTGACAAGGAGAAATGATCGAGATTTGTAACCCCCTATCTTCACTTGCACTCAGTTGGACAGCTTTTAAGTGACAGCATAGTGCTCAATCTTATTATTTTATATCCTTCTATCATCCTACATAGGTCATCTTGGTGGTTCATTTGACCCATACATTTTGTTCACGGACCTGCAGCCTATTACTGGATAAATTTTTACGCTCAAATTAATCGAAGAAGAAGTAAGGAGGCTTTGACTGTGACTGCACCTCCTGGTATATAGCAGCCTAGCAGCCCGATTGATAGGTGGGAATATTCCCCCTTCGACCTTTACTCTTCCAATAGGAAATGATTGACCAGCATTCATTAAATGATTGTATTACACGAGTAGAATCCTAAACCACCTAATATTTAAGCGCTTATTTTTTCTTTACATATTTTTTTATTATGTACCTACGCAGTTTTGTTAACTTTTTACGTAGTCGGATTTTCTATTTATTTTTGTTTATGTACATATTTATTTTAATTTCTTTTTTCCATGTATTCTACTATTTATTTTATGACTTTTACTAGTCTCGGTTATTTGTTTTTGTTGGTCTTATTTTGTCGTTGCTAGCGAGAAAGACACTAGTTTTACCTTTAATGATTAAGGCCTTACACCCGCAAAATACGAATTCCTTTTACAATGTAAATTTATCTTCTATTAGGTATTATGTTTGGATATTTTTCATGATTGTTTTGTTTTGTCGTTGCGTAAATTGTTATCTCTGTATTAATATATTTCAGTTATTATTATTATTAATTAAGTATATTACCAATTCTAAATTTATAGTTCGAAGACCGTTCCTAGGTGCAAACCTGTTTCCTTCGGTGGGCTGGGCATTTGACGTGGTTTCCCTTCCGCCTTTTTCACCTCTAGTCTCAGCTTGCAGTCCCTCATCGGCATGATCCTTAATATAACTATGGCCAATGCTAGGATTCCCTGTTAGGCAGAGGTTTCGCCAGCCTGGAGTGCTGGTTGTCCAGAAATAAACTTGCCCTTGAATTTGGGAGTACAGAGTATGTCGGACCTTCCCCTCACCAAAATCACATACGGCCCTATAAGATCAAGCTAATGATGATACGAGACGAGCTAGTCTTCTTGAAGTAGAGGCTGAGTCAGGTCAGTGGCTCCACATCCTACCTTCCAAAAACTTAGGATCTATCCTGGATCCTAACAGCCTACGCGTAGTGACTGGACTTTGCGTAGGAACTAAGTTGTGCAAACCTCGTCGCTGCCTGTGCGCGCGAGCCGTAGACCAATTCAGACTATGAGCGCGTGGTCATCCGACACTAAACGTTTTGTGAAAGATCTTTCGAAGCGTTTAGTCCGCGCCTTGGGTTATCCCAGAGCTGTCACCTACCTATTTTGTTCAAAATTTTAGTCTATTGAAACGCTGCCAGCATTCTGGGATCCCTGCAGCGCTGTAGGGACTGCAACGGCGTGTTTCATTTATATCTTTTTTATGGCTTTAAATTGCTCTTTTATATTTGTATATGGACTAATTTTATATATGTAGATGGACAGATTACCTCACAAAGGTCGCTGAAAACCGTGGTTGCTGGTTGCGCAGGACCGTTCGTTGTGGAAATCTAGGGGGAGGCCTATGTTTAGCAGTGGGCGTCTTGCGGCTGATGATGATGATGATGTTTGTATATACTGTAAATACTACTATTAAAATACTATTTCAAACACTCTTTTACTTATTTTATCTTATTCATATCTACTCAGATATTACACGAGTATTGATATTATTAGTAAGTAATCACTGTTATTATTTACGTGTATTTGTGAATATTTGTAACATTTATTTGCTTTAGTATTCAAAATAGCACTACATTATTAGATATCTATTTCCACCCTGAGATTGCCTGCAAAACAGTGACTGCTTTTAGTGATTAAGTATTGTTTTTTTTCCTGCAAAATTGTTTTGTTTTAGTGTGGATTAAAGATAGATACATCTAAATTAATAACGCAATTCTGCTGAATGAGAAAATCTTAGTAGAATCAATATCTTTTAAGCCATTTAGAACATTTTCCTTATTACTCAAATCATTTTAATAATTTTCGCGTTAACTTTCTTCGCCCCATTTTTAAATTCCCGAAGGTAGCATCGGGTTCAAGGTTTCATTAAAATCGTTTTCTAGAAGCGATAAGATTACTTTTTCTGTAAATAATGAAGCTATTTACTCGTACATTGTATATCTATATAAGTATATAGCATGTGATAATAAGACACATTTACGCAAACAATGCTAAGCCGATAGTTTAGGATTTTTTTTGTGTTGGTAGAAATCAAGGTTGTCCAATGGTGCACTCTCCACTATATAAAGTAAATTACATTACATTTTATGATTTTTGGGAAGTAAAACTGGCTGATCGTCTCTCTTAAACTATATTTATGGAGTCCCTAAAACGATTTTGTGGTATGTTTAACCGACTTTAAATAAAGAAGAGGTTCTCAATGCGGTTGTGTTTTTTCTTGTATGTTGCGCGATAGCGTCGTCATTTGTAAATCAAATTTCGTATAAACTTTATCAAAATTTGTGTGGTGATTTGTGAAATATGAAATTTACATCAATATATTTTTTTTAATAAAGAGTGACGAGACGAGCAGGACATGTGTCTGATGGTAAGCAACATGCCTGCCACATAACAACACAGTAACATGCAGCTTTTGGAACATGAATAGTCCAAATCACTTAGCACTGCAGTCGTCACCCAGAGATGTAAAATATTATATCTCTAAGCTCTCTAAGCTTCCACTTTACTGCTTGGCGGTAGAATAGCTGGCAAAGGTGTGGTACTTCTCCATGCGGACTCTGCCTACTTTTATTTAACTAGACGACTTATCATACATACAACGACTTATCGCGACATACAATAATACAAAAAAACACGGAATATCGTCACGATGTACAGATGGTAAAGGTGTTTATGGTTTTATTTCACATCTCACCTAAATCTTTTTTAACTATTGCCTGAAAACATTCTGAATAATAGGGATGATGAGTGGGTCAAAATTATACTATTCCGATTAGTCCATCGGGTAGATTATGTAAAAAATTAAAAAACGTATTTTTTGTATTATAAAGCTATTAAAAATCGGCAAAGATAATTAAAATTCCGGAGGTTGTGACGTCATTTGTTCGTACAAATCCTACCATGAAATCCCATCACTCGAAACTTCTATGCTGTATCTTTGTCATTTTTGGTTGAAACAAAAGAATAAATATTTAAACGAGTTAAATAATTTTTAATAGCGTAACTGACGTACCAATCAGTTTTTAGTCATCATGCATATGCGCAAAAGAGCTGTGTCATCAATTGACGCATGTGCGTATTTAGGTCGCCAACAAAATATACAATTAGTTTAAAATTTTGTTCTGATGCACCAGTAACGGATGTGCCCGATAGAGTAGGGCACTTGCATGCACGTAAAAACTGAGAGAATATGAAATCCTATGTTTGCCCAGCTCTTTTATTGAGTCAACTGTGATGGAACAAACAAGAAGAGTGCCTAAACGTAAGGAAAACGCCCATAACAGCAAAGAGCCACGCCGCAGCCATCGGAATATGACGAATTAAAATCGTTGACTACCTGGTCTTCAAAACACAGTTTTTAAATTACGGCTTGGCAAACTGGCAGAGGTGTAGGCTTCTTTACACAAATTCTGCAGAAAGTCCTGCCACTACTAAACAAATTACATAATTATATTTTGTAGATTAAAGTGTTGGTTTTGTCTTATGATAAAAACAAGTAGTCGAGTCCCAGCAGAAAAAAAAACGAAAATATATTTTAATACGATATCTTACATAGAAATCATAACTTCCTTCAAGTTTTAATTTCTGTAGAATTCGTAACACATAAAATTACTATTCATTACAGGCCTGATAGGCTCCACATTTGTTCAGAATTACGCGCAAAAGCGTTCAATATCTTGCCGAATCCTAGGCACGTGAGAACATATGGTTATGTGTCTCAATTGATTATTCATGAGACATCTGCCGTCTTATTGCAGATGGGGAGATGGGAAAATATGGATGCGGTAGGTTGCAGCTTGAGTGATGGGAAGCTAAAAGATCACGACAGAACACCATAATTTAATTTGACAGTTTTCTTTCGTTATTTGATAGTCAAGATGATTGATTAAAACGTAACGTTGTAAGCGAGTAGGCCAAAAAAACTCATAGAATGTAGCGCCAAAGTAACAACGACGTTATTTTAACCATGCCTTTGACCTTTTTTATTAGTTATAACATAACGCTACTATCAATATGAGCAGAGCATGAATAAAGAATGTAACAAAACGGAAAAATATTCCTTTATGAGAGCTTTCGTACCGTACGTGCGGACGTGACAGCATGTGTCTAAGAATTACGTCATTATAAACATTTGCTAATCAGATTTGTTTCTAAATCTGATTTGGTACGACCAATTTTTGGCAGGTGGCGTAGCAGGTAGCTGTAGGTTTTGTTGTTTGAATGCGATATTTTCAGGAAATGCTGAATCGACTTCAAAAACTCTTTCACTGTTGGAATGTACGGGATCCCTGAGTGCTATAAACTATATAAATGTACAATAGGTGAAGCCGGAGCGGAAATCTAGTGTACTTATATAAAGATGTATTCAAATTTCTTCCTTCCATCATGCTGGCGCAATACTTTTCTGTTAATGGTTCGAAATGTCGATACATTAAAAACTCACGTATTGTACGTGAAAGAAAAAAGTAAATTTGCGCTGTCTTCATAAATAAACCAGGCATGGATTGTAACGTTAAATATTGGCTTTAAACAATATGTAAGCGTACATTTCCTCCCTAATCACCACTTATTCATAGGAGACTATGTGGACATCTAGGTACTTACATACTGAATTTTCATACAACTAATATCTGTTCAATCGTGTCCTCACGATAAAGCATATTTTTCTTGTTATAATATTAGGTACTATTCTTCATGTGTTTATTTCTCTTTAAACCTGTAAAAACTTAGTTTTTCTAAAAAATATTTATATATTTATTTACTTTATGCCATTATACTTCAAAAGTCAATCATCGATAAGCAACCTCTACCATTTTCATAAGGTTGTATAGTGTTTAGGTCTAATTCTCTCTGGCCGCTAATTATAAAATGAAATGTTCTCTTATTCAGACTTGAAATACTGAAAGTTTTCTTGTAAAATCTAGGAACTGAGATGGGCAGACAACATTTGGATTCCAAACCAGAAACATCTAGATACCCTGAAAGATACTAAGGTGCTGAATAAATTAAAGCCCAGTGGCTGCTGTGAGCCGCTGAAGAGCTGCTGCAACCCAGTTACTGCTGCGGGCTGCTAAACCCTCTCTGTGTGCCGCTCATCCCTGAAGCTCAGTGGTTGCTGTGAGCCGCTGATGAGCTGCTGCAGCCCAGTTACTGCTGTGGGCTACTAAACCCTCGCTGTGGGCCGCTGATGAGCTGCTGCAGCCCAGTTGCTGCTGTGGGCTACTGATCCTGCTGTGGGCTACTGATCCTGCTCTGGGCTGCTGATCCTGCTGCGGGCTGCTGAACCCGCGAGCCTTTCCCTGAGGCCTCTCGAGCCCAGCGGCTTGTGCTTGGCCTCTCAAGCCCAGGAGCCGTTGAACCTTACCGTTCAAGAAACCCTCTGTTTCTGGTTTAAGTGTTTTCAATGTTACGTCCTTTTCCCAGGAGCCATTGAATCCTCTCAGTTTCTAGTTTTAGTGTTTTTCTAAGTTACGTCCTTTTCTAATTTTACTTTACCTTTTTTATCATCCCTTTAACTTTTACTACATTAACCTACATTACATTTACTAACATTACATTAACCTCCTATTATTACACCCTGTTCCCTATACCTATCCCTCTAGAATTTTTATGTTTACACAGAGTGTGCCTTAAATTTTGTGTTTCGAATGATATTTCATGTGGTGAATCACTAAAAATGTTGCGAAATACCTACGGCGAATCGTGTATATCAAAAACAAGGGCTATGAATGGTATAAGGCTTTTAAAGAAGGCCGAGAAGTAGTAGTAGACTTGCCTCGTTCTGGTAGACCTTCAACCGCTACGACCAAAGGAAACATCGATAGAATCAAGAAGCTAGTGCTAGTGTAGTGAAAGATACAAAAGTGATGAATAAATTGAAGCCCAGTTACTGCTGTGAGCTACTAAACCCTCGCTATGTACCGCTGATGACCTGCTGCAGCCCAGTTGATGCTGTGGGCTACTGATCCTGCTGTGGGCTGCTGATCCCTGCTGCGAGCCGTTGAACTCTACCGTTCAAGAACTGATCCTGCTGTGGGCTGCTGATCCTGCTGCGGGCTGCTGAACCCGTGAGCCATTCCCTGAGCCCTCTCGAGCCTAGAGGATTCTGCGGGCCGCTGACCTCTCAAGCCCAGGAGCCGTTGAACCCTCTTCCGTTGAGTCCGTTCAAGAAACCCTCTGTTTCTGGTTTAAGTGTTTTCAATGTTACGTCCTTTTCTTAATTTTACTTTACCTTTTTTTTTAACATCCCTTTAACTTTTACTACATTTACCTACATTATACTAAAATTACATTAACCTACTATTATTTCACCCTGTTCTCTATACCTATCCCTATAGGACCTGTATGTTCACTATCGTGACAGGATACGAAAAATCATTAAGAAAGTCTCGTAATCACCACTGAGACAATTACCACGTTATGCTATTACATAAATATAATGTAGTCAGCAAAGTCAAGAAACAAACTGACATCATCAACATTAAATCGACACATTATTAGGTAAGGTACATACAGAACGAAATAATGTATTAATGAATAACATTTCAAACAACCACAATAGTTGAGACCGCGCCTAGGCAAGTGCAGTGTGGAATACCTTGAGGCCAGGTGGAACGCCGATCTGTGGTAAAGAGACAATGAAATAGTGGATGACAGGAGGTGTCATCCGAGCTCAGTGGCGTAAATTTGAATAGATATGTTCATCAGTGGACGATGAAGAGCTAATAATGGTATTGATGATGAACCACAATAGCTATCAAAGTAAATTTATCACATAAATATTACCCCTAGCTCGTCTCTTGACTGCTCTCGCAACCTGTAGCTATAAAATATTTAATCTCTTCGTCTCTCCTAGGGAACATACATTTTGACAGAAGAACTTGTGATAGAACTTGAGATATATTGAATAATAGGTACATCATACACATATAAGAGATAAGACAATGAAAGCATTGAAAATGAGCATGATCATTCGGCTCATTCGGATCATCAAGTTACGGCTGGTCTAGTCGGGAGAACGGCGCCTGCCGATCCGGAGACCCCGGTTCAAACCCCACACGCACCACTGTCTTTTCTTTTAAAACGGCGAAGGAAAACATCGTGAGGAAACCGACATGCACCTAAAATCTTTTGAAGTCATGTGTCATCCACCAACCCGCACTGGGCCAGCGTGGTGGATTATGGCCTTAACTCTCTCCTTGCGAGAGAAGGCCCGAGTCCCAGCAGTGGGAACATTTAGTGGGCTGTTGATGATGATGATCATTCAGGTTCCTTTGCAACTTAGCCCGTTAATTTGATTTGATTTCCATGTAACTTCTATGAAGACATTATCTTTTTAATACATTGAAAATTGCCATATCCATAACACGATGCTTTTCCATTGGCCATGACACACGAAATACAAATTATTATGACCTCTGACAGAGCGTCTCTACCGTTGGCTTCGGTACCAATTGCTCAATAATTATAATCGTTTCATAACATTGCATCATTTATCTCAGTTTGTTTTCAGTTGAAAGTCAGGAATAATAAATATACTAGATACTTATATTTAAGACTAGGCGTGTCTCAAGGATTCACCAGTTCGATGGGTTAATTTTTGGAATTTCACATTTATTTTTCTTCATTAATACGGCCATAATGCTGTGATATTTACCGAGTTTTTCGTCAAGTAAACGAGACAACAATAATAGATTTTTAAATTGACTAAGGATAAAATAAACTGAAATTTAATATTTTTTACCTATAAAGGTACGTACGGACTAGCCTCAGGGTGAGCATTCTCGGCACACACGGCTCGTGTTGAGGCTGCCTCGGCAGGTAATTTAAACAACATGAGGCAGCAGGCTGAGGCAACCTGCTTCGGATCGAGCCACGAACGAGCGACTAAAAGGCACCGTATCATCTGCTGATTTATTTCTGCGTCTGTCCTCGCACGCACACGCACAACAAACCATGGCGTCTAGCGGAACCCGCGCTGCTGTTGCTTTTATAAATAATTTGATTAAAAAAGACCACCACGTTAGTCGACAAAACTTCTATTCAGCAGCAGAGATAGAAGCAGAAATAATTAGGGCGCAACATTGCTCTGTGAAATTTCTTTTGAATGTGAACCGAGTGTAAAGTTAATTTCACACTATAACGTTTGTTTTAACATTACTTTGTCTGGTAGCCCCAATTATACAAATAAGGTGTCAAAATTTCATAAACCTATATAGTCCAAAGACAGATTCATGATAACTTTGCGATTTCTATACAAGATACATTTGAAGATTCTTATACAAGGTTGCAATACCTATTTATTTTGTTTAATGTTTCGAAACAATCTATCAGTAGCATTTGTCCCATTGAGTACATATAAGTACTATAGAGCAAGCACAACGAAGTGGGAACAGTAGGCACGGGTGAGAACAAAACGACGTTCCCGCCGCGAGCGCCTTTAGTCGTACTCGATCACTAGTAAAGTGCGTTTCCCGAGGGATTTTTTTCAAATATTGTTATTAAAATGGTGAAATGTGCAGTTTGATCTTGCAAAATAGATACTAGAAAACGCACAAAATTGAAATCCAGTATCACATTTCATTGGTAAGTCTTCATTTTACTTATTTTTAAAAAAAACTATTGAAAACTAAGCCGGGAATCGCGGGGTGAAGGAGACGTTCGGGAGGCGGGCACGCGCAGGACCGCCCTCGCACCGCGCTCCCGCCGCGTGATTAGAGATGGGACGTAACCAACTCTGTAGTCAATTTAATGTTGGCTAGAATAACTACATATTATAACAGATTTTCGTAACTTTAATGCTCAATAATATTTTAATAAATAATTTTATAGTGTGTTTTGTACGATATACTTTCAAATTTTTTTAATGCGAAAGTATTATAGAGTAAACTGGAAGTACATAATATAATGTAATGTTACGTTATCACGTCTTAACAGTTAAATTGATTTTGAAGATTTTAGTAGGTATAGAATATTGTAAAATTCTATTTATGAAAATGACAATGAGAGGTACACTTTTGTAAGGAAAATACAGGGTCCTATAAAGATAGTATAAAATATTTTAAGGACAAACCTACTCAAACTACTGAACATTTTTCCTTTTTTTTTTTAACAAGAACCATGCAACAATCATTTACTGCTTTTGCTTAGAGCGGTGATTCAAAAATATTTATTAAAAGTTGAAATACGCGTTAAATATTTAGTTCGAAAGTCAAGTGTCACAAAAACTAAAAGACAGCTTTATAACAAGCTTACGCTTTTTAGCGGTCAGTAAATTATAAAAAGTAAATGACAAGTTAATTGCTACTGCATATATATACTAACTGTTAATGCATATTTAATTAACATAACATAATATTATTATTTCATTTATAAATAAAAAATCATTGTTTATCTTTATAAGTAGGTAATTGGATTAAATTGTAATGCTAATTACTGCTTTCGGTAATAATTGCCAAATATAGGCAGTATAATCCAATTAATGGGTTGTCAGTTTATTTCCTAAGCTCCTTATATTTTAAGCAAAAATAAAATAATTTCAGAAATACCAGCTTTTTATTGACATACATATCCAATCATACACATTTTATGTGAAATATTTACATATTAATATTGTACAAATGTAAGTTGCATGTAGAAAAACTCAAACCTGCACGGGCACTAACTCTATAAAACTAAAATACCTAGGTACTTATATTTTAGATGTTATCGCACGAAATAATTATTATAGATGTTTGTACCGCGCTGAACCTGCATCAATCGCCAACAAAATGATTTTGCGTTGCCCGGGTGCCCATCCCTAGTAATCCCTAACGTACATATCTATGTAGCTATAATCACCTGCCTACGACGCGCACTGGGCGTCTAGTGTGGTGTTAGCACTCTATACTTTAGTTATTTGTACTCAATGATTTGTCCCTGAGGTGTGTAATGCTATTACTAAAAGGATACGGAAAGGAGAGTAAATAATGGCCTCAAAATATGTTAACAATAATTTACTGTAACAAAATATTTTTTTAAGATATTTTATAACTTGGATACACGGACTTTTAGCCAATTATTTTATTAAGGCATTGTGTCCGACTCGCTAAAACTCTGCTCAAATCACGTCAGTTAAAACACATCACTTATACCAAAATTATATTTTGTAAATAACTGCTTCTTCTTTGAAGCTTCTGTTGGGTTATAATAACAAATCAGAAAATTTACTCTTTAGAGAGTGTACCACATCGATCCAAATGAATATTTCATCCCCTTGGAAAAGTTTTGCGTAAAGAAATTCCGATGTTTAAGAAGTCGAACAGCTTAGGGATTTATAACATTTCCCTTTGAAAACAGGAAATTATTTGAAAAACAAGCCAAACAAGATGATTCAGGTGAAATAAATGTAAAAATTTATTAGTTAAATTAATTTATGCCAAAGTAGGTAGGCACGTTATGTTTAGTCATACTCTCAAATTTATTTGAAAAATGTATACCCCCTTAATCGTTTTAATGCGTTTTTTTTAATACAGAAGCATTTCTTAATAGATAAAAATTCAGTGTCATGATGATTTTTCCCAGTAAACTATATGCAGTGAACCAAAATTAACGAATGACATTTTTTAAAGTACCTCATTATGAGGTCGGACTTGAGAGATAGGATAGTTTTTGATTCTAATTTAAATAAAGGATTTTCTTTAATATTTTATTCTTTTCAGTGTATTTTCCTTCTTGTTGTGTGATAAATATTGACTAAAAGCTACTGAGCTCAGATGTCAAGACAACTCTTGTGGGTTTTTTTTTTCAATCATTTGTTTATTCGGAAATGTATTACAGAGCTCCTTATAACAATTTTATTTTACATTAAAATAGAAAATAGTGAGCCTCTGGATCTGTGGGAGAAAGGTGCTATTTGATACAATCAATGCTACCACAGATCCGGAATACCTCTAAACTATATATACCACATTTACAGTAGGTACCTACCAAAAATATTAATATACAAGTAAGCATCATATTCAATTACACATCAATATTTTATATGCAATGTATTTATACGTTAGAATCTTAAGAATATAATTAACATAAACATAAAGAAAGAAAAGTGGTCATGAAGCTATCAAAGTATTGTACAGGCTATGTCCCATTAAAGATCTTTAAATTGCTAAATATCCGTACAATATATTTTGTCCATGACTGAATAGCTGCTTGTTTTAAAATTAGTTCATCTATATCATAGGCCGAAACGCTCAGAAATCGACACATTTCTTCATGCTCATGTCTGAAAGCAGAGAACTCGGAGCATTGCTTAAGTAAGTGTTCAACCGTTTGTATGGAACTGTTATCGCATGGACACTTATCCGAGTCGATAATTTTAAAGCGAAACAAGTAAGATTTATGGAAACCATGCCCCGTAACTACTAGTGTTATAAAGAAAGAAGTTTCAACTGATTTCCGAAATCTATTTATGTGTGTAAAAGTAGGGAAAATGTTACGTGTATGTTGACCTTGAGACGCGTTCAAGTAACGACGCTCCCACGTTTCTTGATTCTTTACGTGCAATTTTTGTTTTATATAGGATAAAGGAAATTTAGAGTAAACAGGTGGAGCCAGTTGCTTAGAAGCATCGTTGGCAGCCCTGTCTGCGGCTTCATTTCCTTCAATCCCCACATGACTCTTAACCCAACAGAAGCTGAGTTCACCTATGGATTTGTAATTTCTTACAATAAAATGTATTTGCGAAACTAGTGGATGCGTATTGCTCCGGTCCTTTAAAGCCTGGAGTGACGACATAGAATCCGTAAATACAATCACTACTGGACATCTGTAGTTAAAAGCCCATTTGCATGCCTTTAAAATAGCCAAAAGTTCGGCTTGGAAAACAGTGCAGGTGTTATGTAATTTAAATTGGTTGGTTGAGATTACTGTTTTTGTACCTGGATCAAAACAAACATAAGCTGCTCCAACTGAACCATCATCTTGTTTGCTACCATCTGTGTATATTTCAGTAACACCTAGCTTTCTGCACTCGTTGACTTGTTGTTCATCAGATGCAGTTCCATAGGAGATTTGGATTCTGTCGGCTGGATGAAGTAGTTGGTGCACCGGGACAGAGCCTTCCCATGTTGTTTCATTGGGAGCGAGGTCGCTGCCCCCCTGTCAGTTTCAGCCGCTCAAGATGGTGTACCTCCATAACTTTAAGGTCAAGAGGCACAAATTGAGCCAGTGCTAAAGCAGCTGTGGTAGAAACTGTACGAAAAGCTCTGATAGCTTTCAGGGCAAAACCCCGCTGCAAACTAAGCAGTGCCTTCTGAACATATTTCTTTATAGCAACGTGTCCCCAAATTCCAGCGCCATAGGTGACTATAGGTTCTATAACTTGCTTGTATATAACGCGTATATTGTCGGGATGAGGTCCCCACGTTGCTCGAGAGATAAAGTAAAAGTGTCGATTAGAATGAATGTTTAATCACCGCTAATGTAGCTCACAATATTTAGTTAATTTAATTTTAAATTATAGTGGTTTTTAAGTTTTTTAAATACCTATGTGAAAAAAGGGGTGCTAAAAAATTATTTATTCTCATAATTATTTATTTCACTATTAATTACTTATTATTAATAATATCAATGAGAAGGCGACCATTTTGAATCGATATTAACCAAATATAGCACAGAATATCCGCACGAAAATTAACCTTCTCTATCTCTATTATTAAAGCTCTAATGGTGCCACAGACTGACACACACACACACACAGACAGACGTCAAACTTATGTTTAAGGGTAGGATTTCATGGAGCGGTTTCAAACCGCGCCCGCGCGCGGGCGCGGTCCCGCGTCTTCTGTAGGATGCAGATTTGTATGTAAAATTGAATTCAAAACTCACGAGGCGGTTTACGCCCGCGCCACCACGCGGGTGCCGCGCGGCGCCCGCGTGGCTGCGCGCGCAACCGCGCGGTCGCTACGCGGGTGCCGCGCGGCGCCCGCGTAGCGACCGCGCGGTTGCGCGCGCGGCGCGGTAGCCATCTGCAGCCAATGATTTCAAAAGGAAGGATGCGCCCTACTTATACATTTTTAGAAAAAACTTTAATACAAGCAAAAACAGTAAGATCTGTAAATCATACGAACTACGTGAGTGCCGCGTTGACGACAAAGACGGCATAACATTGTACAAAAAAAAACGTAATTTCATACATATTTTTTTATTTGCAATTGGAATAATATACCTCTGAGAATAAAATTTTTACTATACGTGTGCACACCAACAGCCAAAAAGCATCATGTAGCTGTTAAATGTCTTTCAAGTTTCTGTGAAAACTCTAAACGAACTACATATGTATAGGTATTCAAAATAGTTTCTCAAATATTTAAATACAATAATAAACATAGTAAAAAGTATTTTTATTAATGTACTAGTATCATTAATTTTTTTTCAAATCGCTTCATTAGTTTTGAATCCTATTCAATGCAAACACAAAATTCGAAAGTATTTACAAATATTTTCTCTTTGTAATGTACTCAAACCTAAGTGTAGATTAAACCTATTCAGTCTTATTCCAAAAACTAAGATACTCGTAGTACAGATTTAAACCAGGGCTAACTAATCCAGGTTTGATACGGTATTAAACTTAGGACCAGGTTTAAAATGTGTTCCTATTACAAAACTCAGACTATCCAAAGACTACTTAGTCCAAGGTTAAGCCTAAGATAGCCCAACGTTATACAACAATATTAACAATTTTTGGAACTGCTTTTATTTTGAATATTGACCCTTGTTTACCGTAAAAAATTACATTTCATTTCAAAATATTAGTATTTTCGATAAGTAAATATACTAATATACAATATTAGACTAATTTTGAAACACTAACGACTGACATGACGTCACTAGTCGCAAAATACTGGTCGCGATTCATGACTGTATGTTCAGGTTATGTGTTTTCTTATCATTAGTTGAATATAAACAATCAAAATCGTTGTCGCTAAGATCGCAAACTATAATAAAAAAGCAGAAATGTAAACAGTTTAATCAGTTTTGGCAGTTTGTTTTGCGACTAGTGACGTAAGAATTCATATTGGTGTAGCCAGTCACGTGACAACAGATTAAAAATATAGGATTTAAAATCATTTATAATAAATTTACTACGTAATATTAAATTATAATAATGTGATTTTCGATATTCTATTAATGCAAACTATCATAAAATTAACATTAACGTGTAACATCCCTATTGCGAGAGTTCAAATTGTTAAATATGGAAGAAACAAGTGTTGTCCTAACCTTAAAATGTCAGATCCGAAGTAAGTTCATAGTTAAACTAGCGGTTTGACTGTTAATCTTTAGGATCATAGATAGTACGCGGCTTAGAGAAAACTTTGTTTTGTAATAACGCTTAGACTTAGACTTGGTTTAAACCTGGCTTAATTCCAGTACTATAATTAGTCCGTGTTTTGGAATAAGACGGATTACGTTGTTTTATTATTAAATCCCAAAATTCAAAATCACTTGCACTAAATTCGAGAACAATAAAACAACAAAATCACGTTTGTACAAGGCTACTTCGTTCACTTCACGCGTTCAATGGCGGTTATTTTGTGGAAATCCGTAGAAAAATAATATCACTTTAAAAATGTATGCCTATTAATCTAACAAACAGCAACAAAAGAAAATTAAGGTTAAATACTTACTGATGATACCATATCCCATCTTTCTTTGTAACTTTTGTGTCGTAGTTTTGCAACCTTTTAGCACACAATTATGCATTTTAATGCCCACCAAATACTCGTTTCCTTCCGCCTACTGAACGCTGTGAACTGAGTCACACTGGCCCTAAAAATGTTTTTAGGGCCAATGCGGTGGTTTTTTTTGTACGGTTGGTCTGGTCCTTCTTTATATAAGTCAATGTTCTGGCAGTCGGTTGAGGGCGGGAGAAACAAAAAATAGTGCTGCCCTTGTTAATTTACTTTTCGCTTTTGAATGTCTTTTTTTGGTTTAGAAGTCGATTATTTTAAACGTAACTTTTATGTTTTTTTATTTTATGTTTTGTACTTTTAGTGTTTGTAGACTATTCTGTAAAATAGGATAGGGTTTTCTACCTCTCGAATACATCAAGTATTTGCTTGCTTGTAATCTATTATCTGCAATAAAATATAAGTTTATTGCAGATTAGATAGATTATATGGACTACTTTTCTTCACATGAAAATAACGGGAACTAGTTATAATAAATAATGTAATATAATAATGAGGCTAAATGAATTTGACTTTGTCACTAGATCTAGTGAGTTTTTAATGCCTGGCGGAACATTTATGTATGATTTAAGGTTAAGGTAAAAACCTGTGTTTATTTTAGTGACTTTTCATTGCCAACGCATCAGTTATGTCAAGTTTTACTGAAACATGCTAAACTTATGGTTTACCTCGAGGACACAGTCAACTTCCGCTTGTTTTAATACGTTGAGCTATGTCAATAACTTTGGTTCACTGACGGATGACTTCGTTTCGTATACGATCACTCAGAAAAACACCAACCATTGCTCGTTTCACAGCACGCTTTTCAACTGGTGCACGGTTTTATATAGGTTCGTTTGGAGACCGATGCGTTGGGAGGCGTAAACAAGGCCCTTCAGTATCTTTTGTAGATCCCCCAGCATTTCGGCCATTACGACGATATCGTTTGGTGAAATACGCCTGTTGCCGTAATTATAAATGTCACGTCCAGTCTAATCCAGCGAGTTTCGAACTTGAACAGTCATAGTTGCGGCGTTATACAAATATCTCATTACCTCGATATATCTCGGCTTCTCGGCAGTCAATTTGACATCGCTGTAGGGATTCCATGACCAACCAGACTTTCACCGAGTAATCCGTCATGCTTTCTCATAGCCCACAAACGCTATGTCAAGGAGCTGATTGTACTCATTGGTCTTCTATACAATTTGCCACACAGCTTAAATAGATTCTTCTTCTTCCATCATTTCCAGAGTCTGTTTCGAACGCTTCGACTTTAATCTTGCTCTTACGCCTCATCGCAAAAGATTTCGTGGCTTCCTCCCCGCAAGACTCTACGAGTAGAGATTAACTCTGACAAGTTCTTGGTCAATATCGTCGGAGTCAAAAAAGTTTCTCAGAAATCGTCATAGAATAAGAAATTAAAACAATTTGTGGAATAAGATACATATAAGTACAGATTACAGATAATATAAGCTTTTTTTAATTTGCGGCTGCGATAAAAAATATTATTTATTTCCTTTATTGCCATTTTACCCGACTGAAAGAAGAATTATGGTTTTCGAGTGTATCTGGTATGTTTTTAAATTTCTTTATTTCCACGATTCTTCCAAACGCCTGGATTTTATAACTAAGATATTCTTAGATTAGTGTCAATCGCCAAAGTATCATCACATAGTACATAATGTTTTTTATGTGTTGATTTTTTTGCAGTCGGGTTTTTAAATTAAAGGTTTTCTATCGTGTTTCTCGAAAAAATCAACATCGTTAATTATTGATTAAAGAATCTAACAAAGAGTTTTATCTCCACCTTTGTAATAAGAAAGACTACTTAGGCTGTGAAACGCATTGCCAGAGTGAGTTTTTCGTGATGGTTCGAACCTTGGGATTTTCGAGTCGAGAGTGAATTTGTTTAACATTTTAAATAATGAATGGAATTGGTAATGCCGGTCTCAACTTAAAGCGTCAAAAAAGAAAAGGTTAATTTTAGTGTACCTACGAGTGTAGAAAATATTTCCTAGTTTATAAAGAAACAAAACTCTTATCACAATTGTAAACAAATCTTGAACTAAAACTAAGTTTAAACTAGTACTTAGTTCAATTTATTCCATATTTTAGTGTTATTTCTGCACTGTGGCACCGATTCCGCACAAAGTAGGGCATCAGAGCGCACGAGGCAGCGTAAATGCCTACCTTGGCAGAAAAACCTGACCATAAATATATTATTATTTAATGTAAAATTTGCCACCCCTTAAAAAGTGCCGCCCCGAGCAGGCCGCTCCTACCGCCCTCCCTACGCTATGCTACTGACTTCCAACCGCACGTCCGCGCGGTTTTCGCCCGCGAACGTTGCGGGTTTCAAACCGCGCCCGCGCGGGGCGCGAACCGCTACAACGAGCGGTCTCGTGAGTTTTGAAAAAATCGTCGCCCGTCGCGGTTCGCGCCCGCGCGCGGGCGCGGTTTGAAACCGCTCCATGAAATCCTACCCTAAAATGTACAAAATGATTAGATATACTGTTAGACGATACGAAGATACTTGTAGTAGCAGGGTACATAAGGAATCTAAACATAGTTTTTTTTATCGGCAACAGGTTTTGCTCAAGCTTTGATGGTTACGATACGAACAATAACGCCGCACTTATATGATAAAACTGATAACACTCTTGTTTTATAAGTATTGTTATATCATAAACACACTTAACTGACGCGTCGCTTGATGTTAAGTAACGACGCGGTCTACAATGGAACGTGCTTACTCAGAAAAAATCTTCAAATCTTCAAGATTCACTCTCGACTGGAAGACACTAAGATTATATTTTTTATATATATTTTGCCTTTCAAACAGTTCAAATTGTGGATTGGTTGCCTGTTTATTGTAAGAAAATCAACAAAAACATTTTAAATTAGGACTATTAATTACTTGTCAAAGCTGCAAAATCATTGTTAAACTGCTTAGATACATAATTTATATATCAGCCATTCTATTTGGATATTTGTCATGTACCTATTATTATCTTGGTACCTATAGTAGTAGGTCTACTACTTTACTTGTTTTATCTTATTCATATCTATTAATATAGGTATTTTACAAGTATTATGTAAATATAATTAAGCAATACCTACTATGTTTATTTTTCGTACACAAGATATAATAGACTTGCATTGATGATAAGTTTTCATTGATATTACGCGGACAAGCGAATACGATCAGATTAATAGCATCTATTTCTTGAAAGTTAAAAAAGTAGTAAATAGAAAATCCAAAACGAGTGTGTGCAGATTAACAAGTTATTTCTAAATGGCTCGAAAGTGGCCGAAACACTTATCCTACCTAATAAATAATGAGCTCCGTAGCCGCACTTCCCTCGAAACAGACGTGAGATAAAGGGTGGCCACATTTGTCCTATGTCCTAAATACATAATTCAAGGCTAAAACAGAAATCAGCTTAATTTATTACAACTGGCAGTGATAAAGGCGCATAAACGATGACACCGTTCGAAAAATATAAGTCGCCGCCGTACAACATCGCCATAAAATTTCTAGCTTATAAGTTTATGATCGGGTACGCTTCGAAGAGTCTGCGACGGATCTTCATAATACACTCCAATGGGCAAGGTGGTATTAACTCCATTGCCCATTTTTCTATTGGAGTGGTCGTAGTTTGAATATTATTTCATAGTGGACGTTCCAAAGACATTTAGGCTGTGGAATGATGTCGACTGAGTTTTTCCCGATCGTTACAATCTTGGCGACACCAAATCGAGAGTACTCATTAATCATCATCATCAAATTGGTTTCTTCTAGGTAAGCACCTTCCATAGTATACCGAACCGTCGCGTCCCGTCGCTCAACAATGGCCGAGCAGACGATCAAGTGTAACCCCACAATACTTAAAAAAAAAACTGATAAATGAGTGATTACATGACAGAGATATGCTCTTTATGCATCTAGACACGTGAGTTCAATCTAAGACCAGATTTTACGCTTGGCTTAAACAGTTTTTTTGTTGACTTGATAGATAAGTAAAGGGTAACTAATTCATCTTTAAATAAATAACTATGTCTGTATGCCATATAGGGCAGAAGCTAGTGATACTAACTACGTCCAAAACTTAATCTGTACATAACCTAGTCTTCACAGGCCAATAAAGCATTGTATCATTGAGTCGTATTAGTACTAATACAAATTCGAATATTTTTCATAAAAAATATGTTTATCCTATTTTAGGATGAAAACTAACGTGGTTATATTACACATGTAAAATAAATAGACGGGTAACTCACGTTTGATATAGTCTAGTTTGACTAAGTTTCGATCGCGTCCGGTGATCTTTTTCAAGGAGAACGCGCGCGCGTTTACGTGTGCTAAACAAGCACCGAACTCGCGCGCGCTCTCTCCTTGAAAAATATCGCCGAACGCGATCGAAACTTGAGTCGGACTGGACTGACTTTATTTAACGTGAGTTGCTCCTGTATTTATTTAAAAAAAATATGTTATCTCTAGAGGTATTTTTAGAATTTGAAATTGAAGGGTTGTTCCGATTTTGCGCTCTCGGCCCATGGCAATGGGATTAATTATGATGACTGTATGTGGTCAAATATATAAACACTCTCCTGCCATAACTGGGATAAATAAACGTATCTAGGATGAATATGAAAGCGTGATTATGTTCTTCCTATAACAAATGAGTGGGTTCTAGTTCCTGCATAACTATCCACACTATCTTCACATGAGAGTACAGCAAGATTGAATATTTCTCCAAGTTGATGAAATATAGAGGAACGTAACTTAGAGCAGAAAGCTTCCAATCTAGTTGATAACGTCATAATATATCTAAAACTGAAAGTATTACTTGTGAGGAAACCGTATTGGTTAACTGGTATCTGAGGTTAACCCTTCATTCTACTCAAACATGCAGAAATTGCATTCCATCTATGACGCAGTATGTTTTTGGATCTTGATGTTGATATAGAAATCAGAGCATAAAAATACAGTTAAGTTACAGGTTACAGCCGTGTGCGAAAAACAAAATGAAGCAATGAGGCATCTCAGAAAATACCAGTCATCTGGTCACCCTGTGAGAAGGTAAAACTAAGTGAAAATAACTCTAGAAAAGAAGCCAACAACGCTCTCATTTCGCCTTTAGTGCCATAACATTATACGGATTTATCAGCATCTGTAGTGTTGTGATGAAATATTATACACTCCAACTGAGTATTCTTGTATCTTTTTTCTTTACCTTTTTTTTCAGTTTTTCTTTCATTTAACCTGAACGTAAAAATAAGTGTCTGGAATATATGACATGTTTGTCTGTAGCTCTGCGATGTGGGTTCCTAAAGAATATGATAATTTTAATTCAGTTATTTTACTATATACTTAGAGACGAGAAGGACATGTACCTTGTACCTAGAATAAGGCGGAACAGAGTTTGCCGGGTCAGCTAGTAGGAAATATTTACGAAAAAATTCAAAGAAAACAGAAAACATCTGTTTAAACCCAGTTTTCTGTCAGATTCTCCAGAAACAAAAAATGCACTTTGATAATAGCCTGTCAAAAAAGCCTGAATCCGAATAATGTAAAAGGAAACTGAATGAAATGTAATGATTACTGTGTAGAAAAAAAATGAAGCGGATAGTACCAACGCACGACCATCACTTATACGTGTCCCGCTGCGAACGACTTCGTCGTCAGAGGACAAAGCTTATATACAAAGACTCTCCGTGACACAAGTGACGAGAACGTACCCCGGCTATCCGCCGCTGCCATCACAGCCTTCGGGCCTGTGAGGCAATCTGCCTCGCGCTGGGTTCTGCTACCATTTATCATTTATTCAATTGCAATATGTATATGACATTGACTTAAAGCTTAAATCTAGGTACATGACCCTGTCAGGACGTAGGAATACAATCAATTACAATAAAATAATAGATACAACAACAACAAGTAATTATTAGAAAATATCAAAATCCTGTTTTGTCCGGTAGGTAGCGTAAACGACGTGTGTTTGAAACATATTGAGATTTTTCTAAGAAATCTTTCACGTTGTAGTAGGCCTTAGAATGTAACATTTTTTTTTAAAATTTTTCTCAAAATAGTTTTTCGTTTTGTTCATTTCTTATATAGAGTGGTAGTGCATGCAAAACGTACTCTGGCCCTCTTTTATTATTTGTAGTCTTAGATCAGGAGCTATGAGCTGATATTTATGTCGGGGATTGCTGTTAAACGTGAATAATTTAGGGTGCTTCTTAACGAACATGGCAGATTCTAAAATGTAAATACTGGGTAATGTAAATAAAAATGTAAATAGTACGTTTTTTAATGAAAAATGGTTGGGAGGCTTAGTACGTCGCAGGTACTAAGTCTTGCTATACTCTTTGGAAGACACAATCTTCCAATATCGATTTGGAGGATTTGGATACCCATTATATTCTGTACTGCGCTGCTATCGCAGCGTGTCGTAACGCACGCTTTATCTATGACTGGTATGAGTCCCCAGTACTATTTAGTCATGTTACATAATCAATCTATATTATTATATAGTTTTTATTTACGTTAGGCTTAATATTCTCAATACAAAGTAAACCTTACTTACAATAATACAATAAATAAATACAAAGTATACCTTACGCAGTTATAGGTAATACTCATATGCACAATCAAATTGTAATAACCTTAAGCTTCAGTTTTTAAGTGACTTTTTTTAGTTTTGTTTTTTTGATTTACTTAAACAAAAAAACAATGTTGTCAGTTTAATTATTTCATCTTCCATTTTTTTTACTGCTCGGATACAATGTTGTAAACATGGTATTTGTGCAAATTTTGTAACATTTTTAGATTAAATACAATAATCCTATTTTCAGATTAAATACAATAATCCTATTTTCAGACAGCTTTCAAAATATACAGATATTTTGAAGTGAAAATTGTCTGGAAACATAAACTATCTGTAACAGAAAGCTCATGCGTGAGCAAACCGTATCCGCCGACACAGAGAACGTGCGGATCGATAAACCGCAACTTCACGAGAAGTGTACCGAAGCTGGGTATTTCACGATCACGGTCAATAGTCAACGAGAGCAACGATGAGTAGCTAGAAGTAGACAACGTGAGAACGATGGGTATCTACGAGATGCCAGCGCTATGATAAACTTCTGACGCGGGATCTGGTCAGTCAAGCACACGGAGAGGATTGGATACGTGTTATTGAACATTAGCCAGTTCAATTGGATTCGGGCCTATCGAATCTCTGGAATCTATTGTGATAGGCTTCGTAGACGTTATTTGTACTATCCAGCCGGCTCATTACTAGGAAAGTCTACTAGAAAAAGCCGGATGGATTGTACAACTTCTATATAAAGTAGTTTTGATCCTCATATGAATGTTTGGTAACACAATTCTAACAACACAGAGTTCGTCGTCCGAGGGCGAAGTTTTTTTTTACTACTTTGACTCTCCGCAACACAAGCACTTCGACGTGTGACAAGGACGCGACGCCGACTTCGCGCCAATAAGACGTCGTGCTTGTCCGTCGCTGCCGGCAAGCTGAAGGCTTGTGAGCCAATGTGCATCGCATGCGATGGTCTCGGCAAATGAACAAGAACTACATGCACGCTTATAACAGGGTATAGAAGAAAGAATCAACTAGACGGCGTACCGTGCCAGAATGTTAGTTTTGTTTCAGATCCTTGTAACAATCGTCGTCGTATCCAAATCTAATCTTCGACTGACCAAACAGGTGCGAGCTATTCATCATTCAAACTCTTGTTTAACTTAGCATTCGATCGGCCTGGAGGACCAAAATTCACTACTTAGATTATCCGATGTGGATTACTGCAATGTGGGATGTTGATTCGACTTTGAGTCTTTATAGTTGTGTCGGCGAACGGCCGAACGGCGAACAGCTTTGATGACGAATTAAAAGGTTGGATAAAGGGTCAGATGCAGAAAGCGGTCATCCTCGACATAGCACGCATTGTCAGGAGGTGTAACGTTACATATTGGCTTTAAACAATATGTAAGCGTACATTTCCTCCACTTTTTCATAGGAGACTATGTGGATACCTAGGTACTTACATAGTGAATTTTCATACAACTAATATCTGTTCAATCGTGTCCTCACGATAAAGCATATTTTTCTGATCATAATACTAGTATTCTTCATGTATTATTTCTATTTTAAACTGTTAAAACTTACGTTTTTCTGAAAATTTTATTTATTTACTTTATGTCATCACATTTCAAACATTCATTATTGCTAAGCAACCTCTACCATTTTCATAAGGTTGAATAGTTTTTAGGTCTAATTCTCTCTGGCCGCTAATTATAAAATAAACTGTCTCTCATTCTAGATTTGAAAACCATAAAAGTTTTCTTGTAAAAGCTAGGAACTGAGATGGGCAGACAACGTCAGGACTCAAACGAGAAGCATCTAAGATACCCTGGAAGGTACATAGTGAAAATAGGGCTAATAAACCCTCATTGTGAACCACTGATAAGCTGCTGCAGCCAGATTGATGTTGTGGACTGCTGTGGGCTGATGATCCCTGCTGCGAGCCACTGAACTCTAACCATTCAACTACTGATCCTGTTGTGGGCTACTACTGCTGCTGATTCCTGCTGCGGGCTGCTGAACCCGTGAGCCATTCCCAGAGCCCTCTCGAGCCCAGAGGCTTCTGCGGGTCGCTGTCCTCTCGAGCCCAGAAGCCGTTGAATCTTACCGTTCAAACCCTCTCAGTTTCTGTTTTTCTGGTTTCCAAATGTTGTGTCTTTTTTTTTAATTTACTTTACCTTTTTTTTTTACATCCCTTTAACTTTTATACTACATTTACTTACATTATACTTGTTTCCTGTGTAACCTTTTATTATTTCACCCTGATCCCTAACCTCCCTTTAAGACTTTTTTGTTCACTACTGTGACATTTGGCGCCCAACCTTCCAAAAATAACCCCTGACCCCTCCACCCCTGATTTTCTTCTAAATTAAAAAAAATACTACCACTAGTATATATTCGTAATTTTTCCTTTTCGGCACTCTTTGGCTAATAACTTCTCTCCTCAACTAAATCACTTCATCACTCGATCATTCATTTACTAATCTCACTACTGATCTAATACCTAGATAATTACTATTTAATCTCTCTTAACAATGGACAAAACCATTAAATTTGAGTACCTCAATAAATCCGAACTGGAATATGAAGTTAAGATTAGACTAAAGGAGCCAGTTTCCTCCATCTCTTTACTGCGCAAGCAAATTACACACTTAAGCCACCAGTTTCCCTCTGAGGAAATTCTTAACTCACCTTATACTATCGAAGAGGATTTATGTCAAACTGAAACAAAGCTGAATTACGTCGAATCAAAATTAAACAAACCGACAAAATCCGACTCGAGATTAATCAAATTTATTCAGACCTTCTTAAACCATTTATATTTTAGACTCGATCGGATCGACATTGACATAAATCCTACCTTCTTAGATACATTCAAAACACTCAAAGAAAAATATGACAGTTTAATCAATAAATTCAACTTATTTATTCTTCCAGACCCGATTCAACCTCAGATTGTATTGGCGGAGGTCGTCGATAGCGCAGGTCGGTCAAACCCTCAACAATTTTCTTCTCCGACTCAACAAGTCGCCCACTCACAGGTACCTTTTAATGATTTTGAACTCTTCAAAGATCTTAGACGTCACTCTTTTGATGGTAAATCTTGTCCAAGATCGTTCTTACTTAAACTAGACGAATATTGTTTTTGTCGTAGAATTGATAGAAATTTATTAATTTCAAGAGCCTATGAAATTTTTACTGACAACGCGTTACACTGGTTTCGCTTCAAAATTGGTCAAGATCCAAATTTAACTTGGGACGATGTTTCTGATTCTCTTATTAAGGACTTTGGTGAACATGATTACGATTTCAAATTACTTGAAGCTATTAAGAATCGTACTCAAGTTTCGGACGAAAACATTATAATCTATATTTCAATAATGTCAGGTATGTTTTCTAGACTTTCTAGAAAATTATCCGAATCTGAAAAATTAGAAATTTTATTGCGTAACATTAGACTCTGTTACTCTGTCTTTGTAGCATTAAAGGACATTTCCTCCATTGATTCTTTAATAGCTACTTGTCAAAACTATGAGAGATTTCTCGATAGAGACAAACAATTCAAAGAACCGGTTAATAGTCCTCTCATATCTGAGTTTTCTTATAAAGATATTGCTACGACCTCATCTACAAATTCGTCCCAAAACTATACGAAACAAGTAAACAATGTTTCTAAAAATACACAGTCTAATTCTATAACAAACTCTACTTTATTTTGTGTACGTTGTCGTACAACGAATCCTAACTTAAAAACAATTAAGGAATCTCATTATATGTATGTTATAAATGCGGTCTGAAAGGATTTAGAACTCCTGATTGCCCTAAATGTTCTAAATCTAATTCAAAAAACTAAACTATGACGTAAAAAGTAAATTTGATATTGATGACTGGAAAAATTGGTTAGAAACTATAAAAAATTTCTTCTCTTGCTACAAAATTTCTTCAACTCTTTACTCTAATGAAATTGATTTTAAACGACCTTTCATCAATATTAAAATTAATAACTTATCTATTTCTGGGTTATTAGACTCGGTTAGTTCTATAACTATCTTAGGAAATAATTCTCACCTAGAAATAATTAAACTCGGTTGCAAACTTTTTAAGTCACATTTTATTACCGTTTCCACAGCTAATAACGAAAAAGTAAATTCTTTGGGTTATTTTGACTTACCTATACAGTTTAATAACCAAACGCTGATACAATTATCAGGACCCATGTTTTTCCTGAGATTTCACCATCTTTAATTCTAGGAATAGATTTTTGGCAAAAATTTAATCTTTTACCAAAAGTTCTTTCCTCTTTGACTAAATCTGAACATAATTGCCAATCTATCTCAGAAAATAAATTAGTGTTACCATACGATAACTTATCGTCTAACCAGAAGATTATCGCGGACGACATTATTCAACGCTTCAAACTTATTTCTTTTGAAGAAAAAGGAGAACTTGGCTTGACTAATCTCATCACTCACAAGATTGACACTGGAGATGCTCTTCCCTTCAAACAAAGATGTTATCAATTATCTCCTGAAAAACAAAAAGCTTTAATCAACGAAGTTGACAAGATGCTACAATGGAAAGTGATTGAAAAAAGCGAAAGCCCTTGGCAATCTCCAGTAATCATCACTCCGAAGAAAAATGGTGAATGGCGATTTTGCGTAGATAGCAGAAAACTCAACTCTATCACTCGTCGTGATGCTTACAACCTACCACTGATTAGTGAATTTTGGATAACCTCAGAAATGCGAAATATCTATCTAGCATTGATATTGCTAAAGCATTTTGGGAAATTCCGCTAGATGTCGCTGATAGAGACAAGACTGCTTTTTATGTACCTGGAAGAGGTATGTTCAGGTTCACAGTTATGCCGTTCGGATTAACCAACTCGCCAGCAACTCAACAAAGGCTGAGGGGTATGTTATTCACTCCAGAGTTTGAAAACAAAGAATTTTGTTATTTAGACGATATTATTATAATTAGTGAAAACTTCGAAGAACATATCTCTCTGTTAGTGAAAGTTCACGAAAAATTATCTTTTGCTAATTTAACTATCAATTTTACAAAGACTCAATTTTTTAGAAAGGAACTCAAGTATCTTGGTTTCGTCGTGGATGAATTTGGTCTACGAGCTGATCCTGAAAAAATAAAATCAATTCTTGAATATCCTGTACCTACCAACAGAAAAGAAGTTCGAAGATTCATTGGCACTTGCAGTTGGTTCAGAAGATGTATTCCAAACTTCAGCACTATTGCATTTCCTCTTAATAGATTGACGTGCTCTGGGAAAAATGCACCTAAGTTTCTCTGGAACGCTGATGCTGCTTTTGGCTTTTCAAAACTTAAAGAAGTTTTGGTTACAGCTCCTATTCTTGCCTGCCCAGATTTTAATCTTCCATTTTCAGTACATTGTGATGCATCAAACTATGGTATTGGCGCAATGCTGACTCAACACCAAAATGATCAAGAAGTTGTGATTGCATACATGAGCAGAGCTCTTAACAAGTATCAACAAAACTATTCTACCACTGAACGTGAAACCCTCGCAGTTATTACTGCTTTGGAACATTGGCGTTGTTACTTAGACAACGGGATGCTATTCACTATTTACACAGATCATGCTGCTCTCAAGTGGTTTCAAAACTTATCAAATCCTTCAGGAAGACTTGCTAGATGGTCTCTTCGCTTATCCTGCTTCAATTTTATTTTAAAACATAAGAAAGGTAAAGATAATGTTGTTCCTGATCTTCTCTCTAGATCTACAAATCAAGATTCTGGAATTCAAGGAATTAATCCCATTTCTACAAGTAATCCTGTCGTCGATCGTGATTTAGAACACTACAACAAGATATTTCTCGCCTGTAACTCTAATCACTTTTTCGTTGTATTCACTCTTCTAATGAAATTAATAAAGATTTCATTTGGAAGGAAGTTCCTCTACCAAGTGAAAGAGCTTCCATAATTTTATTATCAATAATCACAGTACTCCTCAAGAACCTCATCTTGGAATCTTCAAGACTTACAAGAAAATCTCTTTACTATATTATTGGCCTGGAATTTTTAAAGACATTACAAATTTCACTAATAAATGTGACACGTGTTTGTCTCATAAACATCCTAATCATTCTCCTTACGGACTTATGGGCAAACCAAAAATTTGCTCTAGACCATTTCAATCTATTTCTTTAGATTTAATGGTTCCTCTTCCAATGACTAGAAAACGTAATCAATATATACTAGTTATTAACTGCAACTTTACTAAATATACTTTAATTTTTCCAATTAAACGGGCTACCGCATCTATTATTGTTGATATTTTAGAAAACTGTGTATTTTTAGTTCACGGTATAATAAAGTTCCTCAAACTATAATAATGGACAATGGCTCTCAGTTTCAATCTCATGAATTTAATAATTTTCTTAATAAATACAAGGTCCCTTTATCTTTTATTCTCCTTTTTATCATCCACAGTGTAACCCCACTGAACGCTACAATAAAACTATTGTTACGGCTTTGGCTTCTTTAGTCGGTGACGATCATAGATCCGATGTCTTCCTGCCCAAGATCCAGTTTGCAATGAATTGTAATGTTAACCTAACAACTGGTTACTCTCCATCATTTTTAGTGTTTGGTAGAGAAATTATCCCTTGTGGATCTTTCTATACTCCAACTGAAAACATAGAAGAGTTAGTTTTCTTGCCTCGTGATATTTATGCATTGAATTCTGGTCTTCTCTCTTCTACCTTTGATAAAGTACATCTTGAACTTTTAAGAGCACATGCTAGAAATAGTGCTCATTATGACTTACGTCGTTCTGTTAAGGAATTTAATGTTGGTGATACTGTTTGGCGTAAGAATTATGTTCAAAGTAACGCAGCTACCTATTTTAGTTCTAAACTAGCTCCAAAATTTATAAAATCTAAAATCATAAATAAATTGTCCCCTTTGGTTTACATTTTGGAAGACGCTAACGGTATCACTGGCAAATGGCATATCAAAGATATAAAAGGATAAGCCATCGTTTTTTAATTTTATTTTACCTTTTTTTTTATCATCTCTTAACTTTATTACATTTACTAACATTACATTAACCTACATTATTTTAATTACTCTTTAGTATTTTTCTAACGTATTTAAACGTTACCCAAGACTTAGTGGTCTTTTTTTTTACTTTCTCAAATTAGTGAGCTCTAAACTCATTAACAATCTTTAACTCTTTAACCCATGAGTACTTAACTCTTGGAACTATATGAGCACTAAACTCATATTCTTATCTTGAACCCTACCGTTCAAGATATCTTTTGAGCCCTACCGCTCATGTCAGCTTTTGAGCCCTACCGCTCATGCTATCTTTCGAGCCTTTATGCTCATCTTACTTTCTTCTCCTTATAAAGAGCGGATGATAACTCTTTAAATAAGCCTACTATATCGAGCCCTTATGTTCATCCTTTTTATCATTCTTATTTTCTTCTCTCCATGGAGCGGATGATAACTCCTTAAACAAGCCGACTATTGGAGCGGTTGATGACTCCTTAAATAAGCCTGCCATCGCCGAGAGTGTATGCTTTGAGTGTTCGTCATTGAATGTGAACTTACACCCAAACAGAATGGAAGTGATGAATAAAAGATTTGAAAGGTTACTTGAATGGATTTATGGTTGTGTGAAGGCAATACCTCTCTTAAACCCTTTAGAACTTCTTTCCAAATTTTACCGAAGCGTAAAATTTCCGCAGTCGGGGGGAATAATGTAACGTTACATATTGGCTTTAAACAATATGTAAGCGTACATTTCCTCCACTTTTTCATAGGAGACTATGTGGATACCTAGGTACTTACATAGTGAATTTTCATACAACTAATATCTGTTCAATCGTGTCCTCACGATAAAGCATATTTTTTTGATCATAATACTAGTATTCTTCATGTATTATTTCTATTTTAAACTGTTAAAACTTACGTTTTCTGAAAATTTTATTTATTTACTTTATGTCATCACATTTCAAACATTCATTATTGCTAAGCAACCTCTACCATTTTCATAAGGTTTGTTACGTTAGTGAACATTAGAAGTCTTTATAGGGATGGGTAAATGAAAAAGGTCAAGGAAACAAGTATATTTTTAAAAAAAAGATGAAAAGGAATGAAATAAAAAATTAAAACAGAACATAACTTAAAGATAAAGAAAAAAAAACAGGAACTGAGAGGGTTTGAACGGTAGGATGGTAGGATTCCGTGGCTCGCAGCAGGGATCAGCAGCCCACAGCAGGATCAGTAGCCCACGGTAGAGTTCAGTGGCTCACAGCAGGGATCAACAGCGCACAGCACCACAACATCCACCTGGCTTCAGCAGCTCACTCAGTGGCTCGCAGCAGGGATCAACAGCGGTAGTAGCCCACAGCAGTCCACAACATCAGTGGCTCGCAGCAGGGATCAGCAGTGGTAGTAGCCCACAGCAGTCCACAACATCAGTGGTTCGCAGCAGGGATCAGCAGCGGTAGTAGCCCACAGCAGTCCACAACATCAGTGGCTCGCAGCAGGGATCAGCAGCGGTAGTAGCCCACAGCAGTCCACAACATCAGTGGCTCGCAGCAGGGGATCAACAGCGATAGTAGCCCACAGCAGTCCTATTTTCACGTTGCACCTTTCAGGGTATCTTGTGATGCTTCTTCTTTGAAATCCAAATGCTGACTGCCCATCTCAGTTCCTAGCTTTTACAAGAAGACTTGGTATTCTAATAATGGTATTCAAATCTAAAATGAGAGACAGTTTATTTTATAATTAGCGGCCAGAGAGAATTAGACCTAAAACTATTCAACCTTATGAAAATGATAGAGGTTGCTAAGCAATAGTGAATGTTTTGAAATATTATGACATGAAGTAAATAAATAAAATTTTCAGAAAAACGTATTTTCTACCGTTTAAAATAGAAATAATACATGAAGAATACTAATATTATGATCAGAAAAATATGCTTTATCGTGAGGACACGATAGAACAGATATTTGTTGTATGAAAATTCACTATGTAAGTACCTAAGTTTCTACATAGTCTCCAATGAATGATGATTTTAGTAGGAAATGTACGCTTACATATTGTTTAAAGCCAATATGTAACGTTACAGGTTGAATAGTTTTTAGGTCTAATTCTCTCTGGCCGCTAATTATAAAATAAACTGGCTCTCATTCTAGATTTGAAAACCATAAAAGTTTTCTTGTAAAAGCTAGGAACTGAGATGGGCAGACAACGTCGGGACTCCAAACGAGAAGCATCTAAGATACCCTGGAAGATACATAGTGAAAATAGGGCTAATAAACCCTCATTGTGAACCACTGATAAGCTGCTGCAGCCAGATTGATGTTGTGGACTGCTGTGGGCTGATGATCCCTGCTGCGAGCCACTGAACTCTAACCATTCAACTACTGATCCTGTTGTGGGCTACTACCGCTGCTGATTCCTGCTGCGGGCTGCTGAACCCGTGAGCCATTCCCAGAGCCCTCTCGAGCCCAGAGGCTTCTGCGGGTCGCTGTCCTCTCGAGCCCAGAAGCCGTTGAATCTTACCGTTCAAACCCTCTCAGTTTCTGTTTTTCTAGTTTCCAAATGTTGTGTCTTTTTTTTTTAATTTACTTTACCTTTTTTTTTACATCCCTTTAACTTTTATACTACATTTACTTACATTATACTTGTTTCCTTAACCTTTTATTATTTCACCCTGATCCCTAACCTCCCTTTAAGACTTTTTTGTTCATTACTGTGACAGAGGTTCCTCACTCTGCAGACGTATGCTACCTCACTCTGCAGACGTATGCCTACCTCCCTCTGCTAATCTAACGGCAGCTTGGCACTTGTCCCACAGCCGGCGGCGATCTAAGTTTAGGTTTTAACTTATGAAAATAAAATATTGCTGAATAAATATTAGTGGACATTTCACATACAACACCATTTTTATTTAACTTACTTTATGATTATTTAATAGGGTATGGTCCAAGTCCACTTTAAAATTATGAATTTAAATAGATAGATAGATACTCTTTATTGTACACACCAAAACAAAACAATACAGTAAAAGAAAAAGAAATACATTAAAACTAGTGTTTTGAATTTATTACATAATTGAACAATGGATGCGCCATTCAATTAAAAGTGACTTGTGGTATGAAACCAGTTTTCGCAACGGAATATTTAATATAGCTAACATACAAACTTTACGCGCGACCCAAAGAAAATACCAAAAAGTGACGTCACGCTTTTTAATGTGTTTTTGTATGAACCGTTTTTAGGAAATACCGAAATTTAAAATTGTGATGTCACGGAAACTTTTTAAAATAACAATTAAATGATTTCACCTATGTTTCGTGTATTTAGTAGCCTCTCAATGACACATTCAATAAAAAATGAGTCGTCATGCCAATAGCTCACTTCATCCATCGTACAACACAACATAACATTCGTAAATTATTATTAAAGTTGTGAAATACTGAAGAGTATAACATACCTGGATTTCACTGTTCTGGACGGATTATTTTAACGTAATATTTTTTAATTGTATCTATCTTTTCCAATTACTTTCCTAATGCTACGGGTAAATTGCCATTTATTACAGAGAAACAAAAAATAAACTGTATTAGAAATTGTTTCTTTATTTTAAAGGTTTTTAAGGGTTGCTACTGAGGTTTGAATTTTAAATAAATACTTAAAATCTGCCTTTGTTAGATTTTATCTTCATGCCTGGACATACGTAATATTGTTTATTTTTGTTGTTTTGATAGGATAAAATAATGCGTAAATATTCAAATCATCTATTTTTATAAGATACAGGGTTTGTCTTGTTGATATAAGGATACTTTTTCCAACAGGTACTGGTTCAGCAATAAAAGCAAATATTGCTTTGTTTTTTTTTTTGTTTTAATTAATTAATTGTACAAAGTTTTCTAATTTTTTTCGTGGATATGCGTGATAACAGTGTCTGTGTATGGTTTATGACTTTTAGCAATCTTAGGCAGAAAAATACACTTTTCTGTTAAACCTGCGATTTTTAGGGCGTTCTCCTTGTTCTTTTATTTTATTATATTTGTTTTTTTTCTACCCAACGAACCCTTTGAAAACTGGCTTTGATTTTGTCGAATTAAGGCCTGTGCGAGTTTAATTGCACATAATTTTTTTATGACATAAACACTTAAATAAAATATTTGTGAAACCAACATTTATGGTCTACTTCAATTCTCCTAGAACCTTTGCCAGCTGGTAGTGATCTCTAAATCTTAACAAAAAGCTCATATTTAGATGTATTTACCATACCACGGTTGCCTGGAAGAGATCGCTTTTAGCGAAAAGGCCGCCAATTGTTTCTAATTTTTTTTTGGGTAATGTTTTCATTTGATGTTTTGTATTTATTTTAGTGCAATAAAGAGTTTATCAACCTATCTATCTATATAATGAAATGACATAATTCCAATTCCCGGGGATAATTCAAGAGTCTAAAAATAAGGAGCACCCCACTTTATAATATATTAGTTACTAGCTTTTACCCGCGACTTCGTCCGCGCCACATATTTATTAAAGTAATTGAGGCAGTACCTACTCGTATGTCTACTACCATACAAATTCACGTTTCCTAATCAAAATCGGTCTAAGTCAAAGTTTTATATTTATTAATAAATGTACAATTTACACGACAAATTACAAAGAAACTATGTTCTCAAAAAATTTATCAAAAACAGACTTTAATTTAAAATCATATTGGGACGGTCCACCAAATTTTATTAGAGTCTATTAGTAGATATTAGTAGATATATCGACTGATTACATGAACGCAAATTTTAGTTTGTTGTTCATATGTCAAAAACCTCCGCACTGATTTCGATAAAATTTATATGAACACCTCTGAACTATAATCTACCAATCAAAAAAATAACCATCTAAATTGATTCACAATTGGAAATACAACTGGATTGATAACCTCCTCCTTTTTTTAAGTCGGTTAAAAATAGCATACAAAGAGTGCCAAGATCCTTCCATTCACACTTTTACTCCTCATTTCCACTCTTTTCAACTCTTTTTCTGTGATAAAAAGTCGCCGTTGTCCTTTCCTAAGTCTAGTCTATCTGTGCACCAAATTGTAACAAACTCTTTAAGTGGCTTAGGCGTTAGACGGTAACGGACAGAGAGTTACTTTCATTTGTATAATTTCATATGAGAATTGAAAACAGGTGTTCCTGATCATTTTATAGGAGGCAGTTGTAAAGGTTACCGAAAAGTAATACGTTTACTCCTCCAAAAACTCATTTTACAGTTCTTAATTTGCCTTAATCGAGCGTCCATCATGCATAACATTTGATAAGACACCATGGAAATCTCGTCGACTATCAAAAATTCTGTCTGATACGCCATTTAGTGGCTGCGCCCAACTTAAGTATTGAGGTTGTATAGTGCACTGTATTCTTCTTGTCAAGCCCTTTTATTTGATACCCATGTTGATGGGGTTCATAAAACCTAAGTTATCCGCCATTGTGTAGAGGCCGCCATCTTGGATTTTAATTTTATATAATACATTGCATTCTACTGGTTGAGCACTTTCATTTGATACCCATATTGATGGGATTGATAAAACCTACGTTATCCGCCATTGTGTAGCGGCCGCCATCTTGGATTTCAATTTTTATAGTACATTGTATTCTGCTTGTTGAGCCCTTTCATTTGATACCCATGTTGATGGGATTGATAAAACCTACGTTATCCGCCATTTTGTAGCGGCCGCCATCTTGGATTTCAATTTTTTATAGTATATTGTATTCTGCTTGTTGAGCCCTTTCATTTGATACCCATGTTGATGGGATTAATAAAACATAAATTATCCGCCATTTTGTAGCGGCAGCCATCTTGAATTTATAATGATAATGAATAAACATAATTGTATTGTCACCAAAATCCAAAGTGTATACAAAATTTCAGATTAATCGGTTGACAGGAAGAGGGTGAAATTTGAATTACTAAATTTTACCCAAGAATAAATAATAATAAATAATAAAAAAGAAAACCCCAATTCCACCCCCGTAGGTACATTTCGAAACTACAAAACTGCTAAAACATACATTTTATGGTTTCGTGTTAAATATTTAGACGTAAAGTTCCATAGTTCTTCAACAATGACGAAGTTTTCCATATAAACTTTCATCCCTTATTTTAACCCTTTCAACCCTTTTTTCGGAACAAAAAGTAGCCTATGTCCTTTCTCGGGATCTATTTTATCTATGTATCAAATTTCATCAAAATCTGTTGGTTGGTTTTGGCGGTAAAGACGGACAGACAGACAGACAGACAGACAGACAGACAGACAGACAGACAGACAGACAGACAGAGTTACTTTCGCATTTATAATATTAGTATGGATATACCGAGGGAAAAGCCGGCGGACCGCTAGTATTTCTATAATACCTATGTCTCCCAATACGTTGCTTAAGTGGGAATTTCCTGAAGGATATAATCCGATTTAAGTCTAGTATGAATATATTGTTTAAAGCAATCTTACATGGACCACATCGTCGCTTAATATCAGGCGAGATGGCGACCAGAGGGTCTACCGCTTAACTAATACTGTCTTAGCTTTGCTATTGCTCTCTCTTTTCTTTTCGCTTGAAATAATAGAGACCGCAATAGTAAAACCATAGCCTATTTAGTTAGGCGGTAGAAGAGCGGGTGCAATATACGTACGTATACGTACGTATAGTACGTATATACGCAAAAAATACAATTTTCAATAGTTGTTTGGTAAAAAAAAACGGCCAAAGCCGTAAGTGGTTTTTAGCCGTTTTGCCTACGTAAATAAAATTCATAAATTTAATCGCGTCACTTAAATTCCTAACGAAGTTCCATCTTTTTGGTATAAAAGTAGCTTATTTGTACTACATGTACAATTTTAGGTTATAATCTATCTTTATATTACCGTTTGTACTGTTTCAGGCTAAAATCTATGTTTAGCTTGAAAAATACTTTCGTTCATTCATAATTTAAGAGCGACGCTCTTGTCGGTGTCGACGGTGGAGTTCCTTCCATGTGCTTCTACACTCCGCCTTCTCCTTCACTTCCTGATACGACACTACATTTATCTTCTCCTTCACTTGGTTCATTAACTTCCTAGGTCTACCTCTCTCATTCTCCTTCTAATTTACCTTCCATTATTGTTCTTATGAAGTTGTCGTGTCGTATCAGATGTCCCAACATCTTCCTCTTCTGTTTTCTATTGTTTCCATTAATGTTCTTTTCTCCTCTACCATCTTCAAAACTTCTTCATTACTCTTCATTTCTTTCCAGCTGACTCTCCATTCTCCTCCAACACCATATTTCGAATGCCTCTAATCTTTCCCTATCCCTTGTGAGTCATGGTCCACGTTTTGCTACCATACAATGCTATACTCTAGATGTAGATGTTAAACTCCAGATGTAGATCTTAATCAGCCTCTTGCGAATATTCTTTGATATTCGGGCTTTAAACAGATGATGTTTATTGTTAAAAGCTCTTTTTGCCATTGCTATTCTAGCTATAATGTCTGGTGTACACATGGAATCATTAGTTATCACACTACCTAAATATTTGAATTGTGTTACGTTATCTATGGAAAGAGTTAAGTTTAATTAGGTTTCTAGTTATTGATTTCTTCTTTAGTATAATTGTTTTATTTTCTTATATATAATTTCTTTAGTTCTGCAGTTAAAATTTTAGTATTTTTTACGTTTATTTTCATTCCGAATTCTATGAATATTAAGTCTATATCTTGTAGTAGTTGAAAAATACTTATAACATGGAAATAATATAGCAACTGCACATATTATTTCCATATTTTAGATATCAGACTTATCCGTGTTACGATAACAAAGTGACTCGTAAGTTTATAAACGAAATATCATTCTCAATTCATTGATTATTATTATTTGATACTAACACTATCTAAAACCTACAACTTTGCGCGTGATATCTAAATTTAAAATAAATGTGTTTTGGCGGGAAACACGTTTTTGTCATTGGGGTAGTTTTCGGTATGTACGCAATTTTACTATATATATGTTATGATCTGTTTGTTTAGTTTGTAAACAAAAAAAAGAAAAAATATTTTAAAAAAATGTGCGCTTAAGACCGTACGGCAGAAGTGAAAACTTAAATAATTATAAATACTCAACGATTATAAGACTACCAAATAACTTTGATAATTAAGAATAAAAACGATTTATGAATTGAAATTGAATATACCTAGTAAGAACAGCAACACCAGAATAACATGCGGCTAAATGAGTAGAATCCATGGCTAAGAAAATCTAAATAAAAATTACGCGGGTCGGTAATAACGTTTGACTCGCAATTTTTTTAGTATTTGTTATATATTTATTTCATATGTATTTCAATAAAGTGCATAAATATGTTATGTTATAGTGTATGTGTAAGTACTGTGATGAAAATAGGTATCGGTTTGTTTGTTTATGTAGGTAGTGTAAGTGCTGTGATAAAACAGTAGTATATTACAACAAATACATTTTTGCAATGAAAATGAAAAAAACGTTTATTTAGACAAATACTGAGTTTACAAAGGTTAACTGGCAAATTATATAATTTTAGTATCGTAGGATCTAGAATTTATCACTTTTTAGCACAATTTAGATTCCACCCATTCCCAGATCTAAGCTCCCACGCAAGCATTATTTTTAGCGATTTCCTCAAAACAGCTCCAGAAACTGTCGTGTATGTCAAATGACTTATCATTTTTAACCCCCGACCAAAAAAAGGTGTATTATAAGTTTGACGTCGATGTCCGTCTGTCCGTCTGTCCGTCTGTCCGTTCTCCGTCCGTCTGTCCGTCCGTGTCCGTCTGTCCGTCTGTCCGTCTGTCCGTCTGTCGTCGTCTCTGTCCGTCTGTCCGTCTGTCCGTCTGTCCGTCTGTCCGTCTGTCCGTCTGTCCGTCTGTCCGTCTGTCCGTCTGTCCGTCTGTCCGTCTGTCCGTCTGTCCGTCTGTCCGTCTGTCCGTCTGTCCGTCTGTCCGTCTGTCCGTCTGTCCGTCTGTCCGTCTGTCGTCTGTCCGTCTGTCCGTCTGTCCGTCTGTCGTCTGTCCGTCTGTCCGTCTGTCCGTCTGTCCGTCTGTCCGTCGTCTGTCCGTCTGTCCGTCTGTCCGTCTGTCCGTCTGTCCGTCTGTCCGTCTGTCCGTCTGTCCGTCTCCGTCCGTCTGTCCGTCTGTCCGTCCAAATCTGTCTGTCTGTCTGTCTGTCTGTCTGTCTGTGTGTCTGTCTGTCTGTGTCTGTCTGTCTGTAGAGCTCAAACGGTTGGGCCGATTTCGATGCGGTTTTTTATTTGAAAGTTAATATCCGTGCGGGTGTTCTTAGCTATGTCTGGTTAATATCGATTCAAAATGGCCGCCTCCACAAAATGGCGGACAAAATATTTCTTCACAACCTACCTCAATATGGGTATCAAATGAAAGGGCTTGACTAGCAGAGTACTATACGCTATAACAAATTTGAAATCCAAGATGGCCGCCACCACAAAATGGCGAATTATATTTTTTTTTTCACTACTACCGCAATGTGGGTATTAAACGAAAGGGCTTGACTAGTAGAATACTTTGCACTATGACAAATTTCAAATCCAAGATGGCCGCTACCACAAAATGGCAAATTAAATTTCTTTTTTCACAACTTCCTTAATATGGGTATCAAATGAAAGGGCTTGACTAGTAGAATGTTGTACAGATAACAAATCTGAGGTAGTCGGGGGTTAATCAAAATTTTTAATTTTGTTCTTGTTGTTCAAGTTTCTTCTCTTACGACGACGTGGAGAATAATCGTCATCGGTACTACTAGACTCATCATATCAACTTAGTTTCAGAGCTTCTAAAATATTTTTTGTCGTGCTCTTTCTGCTTGAACAAAACCTAGGAAACTTGTTTTGAAGCGTGGATGAAGAAATGTAGCGACTAGATATTTATTGTTTTCATCAAAATTAAGTCGCTTGTTTTATTTAATTTTTTATTTAAAGTAATCTGACAATGCGTGCCATGACGTGATTTACTCGCAATTGAAACAGTCGAATAGCCTCACACCGACCGCTCGCGTTTGAGACATGTCGCAACCTGTCGTATTATTCTTTTACGCGCTCGACTAGCATGTACTTTGTGCCGAATATTCGGCGCTTCGGCCGACAGCGTTGCCGAATATTCGGTATTCGGCCAAATCACTATTTGTGGTAACTCTAGTATAAAGCAAGTTCTGTGTAGTGGTTCTGTGACGTGTTACACATGGAACGCCGTAGTGTGAGTGGGGTGCAGGTAGCCAACAATTGTGTCGGCAACTAAGGCAGTTGAGAGGCCAGCGCGCGGGCATTCTGTAAATCTTAGGTTACCTACAAATCTGTGTTGTCCTTCTCACTCCAGATCCTTTTTAGGCTCTTAGTTTCGCGTGGAGGCTTATTGTCTCTGCAATACTGTTACAGTGATCATTGGTTGTGCTCAGGGCTTCAACGTATTTGAGGCTCGGATTTGGCAACATTACTAACAAGGGTGGTTAACCCTTGTTAGGTAGTTAACCCTTGTTGCGTGATTCTTGTATTAGTGTCCTTTACGCTTGGTTTATTTACGTAAATATAATGAAATACATTAGGCGTGAAGGACATAGGGACAAGATTTGAGCAACAAAGTAGCTGATACCTAGCACACATCTAAATTATATCATTTTTGTTTGGCAACTAAATATACCTTCATTTATGTTGATAGATTAAATATATTATTTCTATGTAACAAATGTTTAAAACGAATGTTTTTGTAAATGATATTATTGTATTTGTGTTATTAATTAATCAGATGCATGTAGGATATCACACCACTGGTTTTGCTTGAGATTGTTCAATTAACTGAAAACTTTTCTAAAGGTTTTCCCAGTGAATTCTCTGGAAACAATGCTCTTCAAACGCGAAAACAGTAATGTTTGCACATTTCTGTTTGGCGATAGAATAACTAACAAAGGTGGTGTACTTCCCCAGTATACTCTGCAATTAGTCTTATAGCAAAATTGGTTAATATTATAGAGAACATTCCAGTATCGTAATTTAATGAATTCCATTTCGAACTCAGACAACAGAATGAACCAGGTTTTTTCTTCCCAGACAAACAGTCGGTGACAGTCATCAAAAGGATACGAAGTTTATGGTAAATTGTGAGAGATGGAAGATATAATGCCACTAGAAACGAACACAAGTGTTAAGTTCAAGAGAAAGTTTCTTATTTTTCGAATCACAATTAGCCTAGTTACTTTTTTCTAAATTAATGATACTTACCTATTATATAAATATGTTGACTCGTTTCAACGTCTATAGCAAACAAACATTCTTACATTCTTCATTAGTACAATAATCATCATACCCCTACCCTTATCCTACCTTTTGTGGAGTCTGTACGACATGTCCATGTTCACCCTATATTTTCTCCAGTAGTCTCTATTGTTGGTAATATCGAAGTTTCATGATCATCAGCCTATCTTGGTCCACTGCTGGACATGGGCCTCTTCTACAGCCCGCTACTCAGTAACTGAGTTTAATTCTTTCCTATTCATATTTTTACTAATTATTTACCTATTATATTCTAGATTTTTTTAGAAATGTGACATTGGGTATGTAACAAACAATTTTATTTACCAACTGAAGGCGAAAAATGACCTCAGAGTATTTTTGAATCATGCAAATTTCTTCTCGGCTTCTTCTAGTTAGTTTAATAAAACTTATACAAGGAAAGAAAGCTATTTAGGTAGATTTTCAATCTACGATTGTGAAGTTAAGCGACCTTGTCTCACCACTAAATTTAAGATTTAATTTCATTAAACTCAAATTTCTAAGTGAAATAATGCATCTTTTGAATTGTGAAATATTTTTTACAGTGGATGAAGACATGTTAAATAATAAATAATAATGACGCTCTCTCTTTATTATGTTAGTTTATATGTGTATACATTTACACATATAAACACACACTCACTAATGGACTTATATCTTCATTAAATAAGTGAGATAAGTCAGTTCGTTTCAGCCAGTCTTGTTTGCGCACACACGCCCGTCAATTATCACGTTGGCCGTGACTGCTCGAAATTTCCATCGCTACTCAATCAGTAATACTAATATGTCATAGTATATTATGCTTAACATGAGTATATATTATAAAAAATAATCAATATTTACTCACAGTGAAATTTTATTTTAAAGTCATAAATAAAAAATATTTACGTGTATTTATTTTACGTTATTTAAAAAATGATTTTATTAAAGTGTATTTCGATCATAGCATTAGCAGTGAATTTTGTAGGTTGTTACAAAGTTTTAGTATTTTTCCCGTATCCCGGTAAGAGTCACACAATATTGGGAGAGGGATATGTAAGGCATCTCGTAAAAGCAGGACATAACGTAAGTAAATGAAGATTTATTTTGACATTTTAACGCGACTTCATTAGACAACGGTAACCGCGACAGAAAGGTATTTTATTTGGATCACGACTAAGTATTGTTCAATGATTTAAATTTTTGTTCAAATCTCGAAGTTACGAGTATTAATGAAAATTTACTTCTTGTGATGTATTTATAGTACATTATTAAATAACATGTTGTACTAAACAGTTTCACCTACGGACGTACCATAGGAACGACTGATGAATTTATTAACAATAAGGATATTTTCGGTAACGTATTAAATATTTTTTCATTCCACCAGCTCGGAAAGAGTACTTTTGCTCCCGGTATCAAGGCGCAAAAGTCGTTTGCCTCTAGACATTAAAGTAAATTTGAATTGAAAACATCGTGTCCACAAAATTTTTGAATTCAGAACATAATAATTAAACTTATTTATTTTTACCATCTTGCTGTCGAATTCATATATATTTTTTTATTTGTTCTTGGTGCATTTGTTTTTTAAATACCTTGCGCGCAATTTTCTTTTCACGTATGAAGGATAAAGGTAAGGAATATTATCTGACATGTAGAACATTTAAAATGCTAGGAATGAAACAATAGGGATGTTAACACTAATCACACATTAATGTTTAATGTTAATTTTATGATAGTATGCATTAATAGAAAACAAAAATCACATTATTATAATTTAATATTACGTAGAAAATTTATTATAAGTGATTTTAAATGCTATATTTTTAATCTGTTGTCACTGGAAACACCAATATGAATTATTACGTCACTAGTCGCAAAACAAGCTGTCGAAACTGATTAAACTGTTTACTTTTCTGTATTTATTATAGTATGCGATCTTCGCGACGACGATTTTGACTGTTTGTATTCAAGTAATGATAAGAAAACACATAAACTGGACATACAGTCATGAATCGCAACCAATGTTTTGCAACTAGTGACGTCATGTCAGTCGTTAGTGTTTTAGTGGCAAAATTTAAAATTAGTCTAATATTGTATATTTACTCATCGAAAATACTAATATTTTGAAATAAAATGTTATTTTTTACTGTAAACAAGGCTCAATCTTCAAAATAAAAGCAGTTGTAAAAATTGTTAACATCCCTATTGTAAACGAATTGAAGTATGCCGATTTAAATAATTTAATATTATGCATTAGTTATATATGGTGTATGCACATCAAAAAGCCGTAAAGCTGAATGATTAAAAAGTTAAAAATGGCTACTTGATCCTTAACTAGATCCTTGTTTACTACCGTATTCCAATTCTCACTTCTTGCCTCCTTTAAGAGAGCCTGCGTCCCTGTCTTTTCAACTAAAATAGCGATGCAGAAGAATTTGGGGGATTGTTTTTGGGGAGCAATTATTTTTAAATTTGGGCAACATGGATGCTCTCTTTGTGAGGGAAACTCCTTGAGTTTCAGCAGTGATAAATAAAGTAAACTGCTATTGTTTTGTTGATTTCATTAACAGACTTAGAATGGCGTTATGAGTTTTTTTTTATCTCAATGCGGAATTTGTTTCCTAGAACTTGCTTTTGCGAAATAGTGTGAATTTTATATGAATAACAACTAATTTATTAGGAAAAATTAATTCATTTTATTTTATGTTTCAGTTTCTTCACATATTTTTATATTTTAATTCACATGAAAAAAATTATGAACAAAGTTGTCTATCAAATTAGATTTTTCTATTGTTTTGTTCACATAAATTTTTGTATTCACATAAATGTCAGATTTGGTATTTTTGAAATTATACCCAAAAAGAAGTGGCGTTAAAACGATATCATTACATTATCACGTTTACTTTAAATTTTATACGAATAATTGTAAAAACAGGGTTTTCCGGGTCAAATCCTAGTTTGACTGGCATAACGTGATAACTTGTTAATTGTTCAATGAACGTTATCTAAAGCCCAGATCGAAATATTACCTACTTTATACATTTTACCTACATTGGCGACTATATCTTATTTATAATGCTTTTGACTGATCGTTATTTTATTATTTTTATGATTCCAGGTGACGTACGTTACTCCCATTCCTATGAAAATTACGGCGCCTAATCTGCGACAAATCGACGTTCGATCCAATCTTAATAATTTTTCATTAGGTATGTATAATTTAAATTTTCATAGTATTTGGAGTATCATCAGTTGTTGTCATTTTTCATGTCAAAATTAATTTGGTCAATTTCAATCCCAAACTTCAACAGTATATTTTCAAGAGTACTAGTCAACTAATAATTATTAGTTAAAATGGATATGAGTGATTTTTTTCGTGTAATTTGTCCATTGAAATTATTATGTTATATTCAGAGCATAACGTGCGTTAGTTAGAGAATGCAATTTTATTTTCAGATGTTTAGGAGGGGATAGTGTGAAGTTATACTGGGATTTTAATATCGTCATTTTGGAAAAATGTTGGCTTCCAATAGGTGTTATGTTTTTTATTGACTAAATATAAAAGTTTGACCAAAGATTACAAAACATTTTTGGTTGCTAATCTTTTAACAATTAACAATGTAATACTGTTACTAACCCATCCAAATGGCTTACAGCTCAACAATTATGTATGTATAAAAGCATAAATACTTACGTGTACTATGCCAAAAAAGACACGGCGTTTTCAATACTGTGGATAACTTATATTATGAAGCTGATAATATTTACTAAGAGTACAATAATGTTTCAGAAAAAAGTCTTGATATCAAAAAAGTTATGGATCAGGAAATAGATATTACGAATTTAAAAGCTCTATACGCCGCTTTACATGAGATTGCCGAAATTGCTGTTAAACACGAAGAAGTTCAGAAGTTATTATTGGACACAAATGAAGAGTTTGACGTAGCTATTGTGGAATGGCTATATAGCGAACTCTATTCAGGGTAAGCATTTATGATTAATTATTTACATAAATCGGTAGTAAATATGTATTAGCCGTCTCGGCAGATGTCTTCCAAACCGAAACAAAAAGAAAATGACATTGTAATCGAAATCAAATTAGGTACAATCTAAGTGTGTAAAATATTAATTGTGTATGGATTATGTTTCCAGCATCGGTCCACACTGCACGGTACACTCAGTTGTACATAGTTATAGGCCACTAGAGTCTTACACTGGACTGGACATTTTGATGGCTATCCTTCTACTCGAAGTCTAATTTATACGTTATGATGTTGCTGAATATAAATTCTACGTTTCATCTATCGTCCTACATAAGTCTCCCTGGTGGTTCATTTTACCCATACATTTTGTTCACGGGCCTGTAGTCTAGTACTTGAGTTGGGTATTTTTAATTGATGAAATTAGTACAATGAAGCTAGTACAAGTTTTATCTGAAATATTAATTCGAGATTTTAAAACGTAGGTATACCTAAAAAAGACATTTGTCACATTTTCCCCTGATTTGAATATACCTGACATATGTACATAATTCGAGCGAAAATATGGCGAAAGAGAAAAAGTGAGAAGTGTGGACACTTCTTAGGGTTTTTTATTATTTGTGGAATTAATAGCAAAAGGAATATTTCAACCACGACAGGAGGCTTTTAAAATCTTGTTGCTCGTTATTTCGGAACATAGTTGAGAAAGGTAAGAGATCATGACGTGTAGAATCTGTATGGTCTAAGATATACGTATAAATTAACTAATAAAAACCAGGTAATGTTTAGCATTTTCTCAGGTGAATGCTCTCAAGCAATCAGGATCGGGATTTAATGATATGTATTAACCTCCTATTAAAATTTTAAAAGTTTACGATGGAACGAACCATGCACTTAAAACAATCAAAATCCCTTCTTTTTTTATAAGTTGATTCTAAATGCGTCATCACGCTGATGTTGGCTATTGCATGATATTTTTACAACATAAGTAAAAGAATTATCACTTCAAAACTGAAGTGATAATTCTTTTATGCGCGCGGAGCACTTTTTGGGTAAACAAAGATAATGAAACTACCGTCCGATAACCGGTAACGTCATCGTCACCTAACACTAAAATTTGAGTTACAAAAATCATGGCATCCTCTTGCTTGAAACTTTTCTAAAATTTTATTTTTCTTTTATCACAGCGTCGTCAGTTTAGCTATCGGCAGTACCAAGACCGCAATTTTGTTTTTATTATTTCTGTATTTTAGGATGACAAAAAATCATTAAACACATCATTACATACTTAAATTCTTGATACAAACAAAGAAGCCATGTCCGTTATCACAACAGTGTTAGTGGAATGATGATAAGCAATGAGACTATACCGGCATTGTACAAGATACACACGGGAATAGGTCTTATCAAAGATTTTCCTAGTTTCAATCAAATTAAATTGTCGATTTACAGGAGTAGAAATGAATTCAATAAAGTTCAGGAAATGAATAACCTAAATGAGACTGTATATGCAGTGCAAAACCTGCAACCGTTTTAAAATTCATGTTAGCAGATTACAAAGAGTACGAGCATTTTTATTTTTTGCGAGAATGAAGCAAAAGCTCTCTTTCGCAAAAAAATCTTCCTACCTATATGGCACTTTCAAAATTTGCCTACTACCACTCATGTTTTTCCATGAGCGCAGCCAAGGCTTCTCGATTAGAATTTGTAGAGCAACACGAGGTTCAAAGTAGCTCCCTCGCCACAAAAATACTATTTTGCTCCCTTGTCATTCGATGTGCTATTATTTCTGGAGAATGTATTTGATATCAGAGAAACTGCAATGTTACTATGTTTTATTTTTTCAAAATGAGAATTGAGATACGGTCCGTTGTAAATTATAGTCATTTAAATCACATATATCATCATCAACATCAGCCGCAAGACGTCCACTGCTGAACATAGGCCTCCTCCCTAGATTTCCACAACGAATGGTCCTGCGCAACCTGCAATCAGCGGTTTTCAGTCCAGCGACCTTTGTGAGATCTACTCTCCATCTAGTGGGAGGCCATCCAAAACTGCGTCTCCCGGTTCGTAGTCGCCCCACTCGAGAACCTTTCTTCCCCATCGGTTGTCAGTTCTGCGAGCGATGTGGCCTGCCCATTGCCACTTCAGCTTGCTTACTCTTTGAGCTATGTCGGCCACTTTCGTTCTTTTGCGAATATCCTCATTACGGATTCTGTCGCGCACAAAGACTCCGAGCATAGCTCTCTCGCTGTGCGACTTTGAGCTTTGAGGCCCATAGTTAAGGACCACGTCTCAGTTCCATAAGCCATCACTGGCAACACGCACTGGTTAAAGACTTTCGTCTTTAGGCATTGGGTTATTTTGGACTCAAAGATGTACCGAAGTTTCCCGAACGCTACCCATCCGAGTTGGACCATTCGCTGGACCTCTTTGTCGAAGTTGGATCTACCTAATTGGATCTTATGACCCAAGTAGACGTATTCGTCAACAACTTCGAGTGTGGTATTCCCAACAATAACCAATACCTACCGGTGAGACATGAATATTAGACATGACCTTCGTCTTGTCCATATTCATCCTCAAACCTACCTGTTACTCTACTGAGGTCCCTGAGCATAGCACCGAGGTCCTCCATCGACTCCGCGGCAATGACTATGTCGTCATCATATATATATATATATAATGGGAGAAAATACCATTAGTACTGTCAACGAAACAGATGAGAATAGTAGATACAAGTCTGATGTAAAACATAGTCTTCCAAGTCACAGAACTAATTGGAAAAAAAATCCTAAAATACAAAATACAAATATCTTATTGCTGTTTGCAGGTAAGATAAGGTGATACAAAACATTTTAATAAAAGACCCATACAAACTGGCTTCTTCTTCTAGAGGCATACAATATGCCTGGCAACACAGTTTCCATTGGTCTGAATTTATACAATGCTAATAAGATCTGTCAACAGTAAATTTATTGATTTTCTAAAATGATGGTAGGTTGGTACGTTGGTAGGTTAGTTACGGTTACGATTGAGTAAAAGACGAGAAGTTTGAAGAAGCTTTATTTTATCTACTTACTACGAATTATTGTAAAATGACTTTATAATGGAAAATTTTTACGATTTCGAATTTTAGGTAAATAACATAACAATATTTGGCATGATAATTGTTGTGATGATAATAACGCGTTTTATTAGATGAAGGTACTGAATAATAAAACGGTATTTTACAAATACTAAAACGGACAGAACAACAATTCTGAACGAGAAAGAAATTTTACGATTTCGAATTCAGATTAAAGGTACGCAGCTTAGATGAAGAATACGTATTTTGAATTGAATTTTGGTTTTCCATTCCCGGGTTTCGGCACCATATAAATGAAACATGGCAGAAATAGCGTTCTCCGAAGACGGGAAATATTATTCCACCATCTCAAAAGACGGCCGTTTGAAAACATAAAAATGGAGCGTTATCGCCCCTTTGGGGAGAAATTGGGATACAAAATTGATACGGTGCCGTTGGTTGAAATTCGAATATGACCCCAATGCATTTGTTCGAATTAAGTATCACAATTAGCTTCTTCTGTGTGCTCGTGGCTGCGCAGCCTCCTCTGATGGTCCTTTTTGATGGTTTTCTTTCTAACACAATATAAGTATTTCACACGATGACGAATTATTAATTTTAATATCGACCCGATAGGTTTTTATCGAACCAAAAACGTTGAATAATTATTTGAAGCGTGCTGACGTCGGTTTTTAACGGCACTTGTAAATGGCAGATTTTGAAAACAAACGCATTGGCGGCAAATACGAATTTCAATAGACAGACTAGAGAATAGGAATAGACGGAAAATCCCAATCTTATCTACTTAGCGCGTAATTTTAGCAGGTCATGATGATACTTAATTCCATAGCAGATTCAGGGTACATATGTAAATAATAATAATAAAAAATTTGGTGGACATTTCTCTCACAACACTATATAGCCTCAAAATGAGCAAAGTTTGTACTATGGGAGCCAGGTAGCTGATATAATATTTATATATTTTTTTAATACGTACTTTTTTATATAAGTACATAAAAACACCCAGGCACAGTACAAATATTAGTCTCCTACTACAGGTATACATATGCTTAAAAGGAGACTCCATAATACTTGTTTCGTAAGAGTAGCTATTTATACGAATAAATATTTTGATTTTTTTGATTTTTTTGAAATATTTGTATTTATCACACAAATATTTGCACTGGTTCATGTCAAATCATCGAACCCACGATGATTTGGCATGTAGTATGTATAGTACGGAGTCAATCTGAAATTTTCCACTGTACTGTGTGTATCTGTGCAGTAGGCTTTCCTTTTTTACCTAACAAGAAATTATCGTGCATGATTTTTTATCTTATCGTATCATGATTCGAGAAAATAATTTCCTTATACAAATAGTATCAGGAAGCAGACAAATGGCCAATCAGTTTTATGTTGACATAGCATTGCTCCGCGGTTTTACCAACGTAGTTTCTGTTCTCGTAATTTTATTTACCGCTATGCAAAGTAGCAAAACTAAACCATAAACTAGATGTGTTCTAAATTTCAACCTGATCTGTTCAGCCGTTGTGACGTGATTGAGCCAAACTTTCGCATTTACAATCGTAATAGGATGTACGTAAAAGTTGAGAATTAACGATTGCGTTATTCATCATTATATCAGAGCATGTTCTTTTCTCCTCTATCATCTTCAAAACTTCTTCATAGCTCTTCATTTCCTTCCAGCTGATTATCTCCATTCTCCTCCAACACCACATTTCGAATGCCTTTTTTTGCATTATATTTCTGACTTAATTAGAATCTGTCGCAAAATAATCTATCTTGTAAAATATGTTCCTGTTTCTCTATTTTGGATAGTTAGACTGTAGTAGTATATTTGTTCTACTCGTATAAGGAAAGAAAATACGAGTAAGTGTAGAGATAGTTTATAAAAACACGTTAGCTAATAATTAATATTTATGAAAAGAGATAGATTATCCGATCAAATAATTATTTATCCTTGTTATGACTTTTTCCATTTTTGGGCTGTGATTTACAGAGTTCCTGCTGTTTTTGGCTGCCCTTATATTTGGTCATCTTCAATGGAAGTGCATCCGATGGTGCTGAGACTCATCGACGAAGTCTCTAACCCTGCCTACGTACCCGATTACTCGTCTCTCGAGATCCCGCCTTTGACTTTCACACAGAGAGTGGCAGAACTATGGAATCTTGTTACAACGTATAGAGTTAGATGGTAATAATATCACAATTTATAAGTAATATTAGTAATTCTCGTCTCGTTAAAGTCCACACCGCCGCAGATCGTCACCAATGGCGGTCGACAATCAGAGAGAAGGTGCTCAAGAGATCACGACCCTCAGTAATTGGGGTATCGACGCAAGGAGGAGGAGTAATTCTGTATTTAACTATTTAATACATTTTAAAATTTATTTTATCCTTATTCACAATTTTATTCAAAAAGTATCTACATGATACTTTTTAAATGATTTCTGTTCATGATGCTATTTCTCGTATATTGTGGCAAAGGTGTAATAACCGATAATAATCATAGATCGTAGATCTTTAATAATAATAAGATGGAGGTACAAGACATGTGTGTAATGTTGGTATTACCACTGAGGCACTTTTGAGCCGAAGACGGAAATCATCAATACATACGTGTATCATACGACTTTCTCAACACACTTGTGAATAAAATAAAACGAGTTGTAAAAAATGTTTAGTAATGGCGTCAAAAAATCAGTGTTGTCAAAAATTGCGCGCGCAAGTAGTAATAGCGACCAGCCACAGACTAACCAAATTTGGTTTCTTTTTTGTCTTTCTGCGGATAGCGTTATGACCACGTATAAAATGTTCAATATAAAGTTTTCTTAATTACAAAGAAAATGAAAGCTATTTAAGTGAATGTTTTATACGTAGAAGTTCAATTTATCTTATCTAAAGCTATCTAAAGCTGCACTAGTAGGCTCATATCAGATTTGGCTGGGCAGGGAGAGAAAAACGATTGGTGAAGGTGAGTGTTGATGTACGTCAGAAAGGGGCCCCTTAAACCTACGCCCGAGTCACAAGTCTCGGGAACTACTCGAGTTTTTCTCTCTCTGCCACACGATGGACCCGGCACCCGCACGGTGAATCCATGGAATGCTAAGAAGATCGTCTCAAATACGAAAATGCATAAAATGAGCAAGCAATACGTAGTCGGCCCCTAGTGTGGGACGCAACTTGCGTCGATACTCTGGCACCATCACATCTTCCAGAGACACATAGTAGGGCCGGTGCAGCGGCTAATTCAGCTGAGCGACTCAAACGGCGCAAATATGCAACCCTCGGAAGTGGTTACATATTTGAGCCCTTTGGGGTTGAGACATTGGGCCCGTGGGAGCCGGGAGCTTACCTCATCTTCAAAAGTTTATCCGCGCGTTTGGTCGACGCGACGCGTGACCAAAATGCTGGCGTTTATTTGGCCCAACGCATAAGCATTGCCATTCAGCGTGGTAATGCCGCTAGCATGCTGGGTACGCTTCCGATTGGTAGTGGGCTTGAACATCTTGATTATCTGTAGACCTACAGTAGTCTATAGATAATTTAGGTGTGCTTAGTGTAAGTAGTTAGTTAGGTAGGCTTGTAGTGTAGTGTAGTTCTTATTGTATTTTAGTTTTGTTAATAAAGGCTCTGCCCAGTAAAAAAAAGCAATACGTACATTCATTATTCATGTGTTCATTGAACACAATATTTTTTGTATCGATTTTTTTTTAAGAACAAATCAATACAACCAATAAAAAAACGAATAACTTGTAAATTTTATAATAGCAATGAAAAAGTCAAAGTTTGATTACAGGTGCGTTACTATATATGCCTGATTGCGGTGAAATTAGAGCCACTTTATGAGCAACTGTGTTGAAATATGTCTTAAAAAAATTATCTAGGATAATTCCTGAGTAATTTTTAGTGACAAATATTTCAGAATTTTTTTTTATACTTTTTTAGGGATCAGGCTGAAATAGAAAATAAAGCATTTAACGATGCCTACGGACCAGCATTTAGAAAAAGAGGACGTCCAATTTCGTCTTTTGATGAGGTCAAGTTCAACGCGTCGCTAATGCTGGGTAACTCTCACGTGTCGTCAGGATTGCCAGTTCGTCTCCCGCAGAACTACATTCCGGTCGCTGGATACCACATACAGACAGAGATTTCACCTTTACCAGAGGTTTGAAAAACTTACTTGTCTATAAGTATAACTTATGCAGCTCATTCCCCCTGCTACGATTCACTCTCTCATCAAAATTAATTATTTAATTAATTAATATCAACAAAATTGTTTTTTTTTTTATTTAAAAAAATGGCTACGCTTGTCACGTTTATAAAAATACTAAAGCAAGCACCGTAAAATTGACTCTGAAGACATTATAATAATAGAGTAACATACATATATTGATCAATGTCATAATACTGTTATATTTTGTAGTTTATAAACTCTTAGTGAACCGTATAAACTGTTAATAGTGTATTAGAACAGAAAGATTTAATAGGTGGAGGGTATATTGATGCTACCCACAGCACAAATCTATATTTGAGTTTCACAGCGGCAACAATTTAAAAATAATATTTCATCTGGGTTTTTTGAAGACTGACATGAAAAAAAACAGGAAACACGTCGTACTTATTAAGAAAATATTGAACTGAATTATCGACTTTCAGCGCGGCAGTGCATATTGATATCTTTGCTCTGGGATCAGCGCAGAGGGGGCTATTTGAAACAATGTAATTTTACCAACGTAATTGGGCACTGTATTTTGGACTTATGAAGCTGCCAAATGGAAAACTAAGAAAACCTACTACAGGAAAAATAAATCAAAATTATGAGCACTGATAATGAAATTAAAATCAAAACGCGATTACAATATTTTGTTGAGCCATACAAGCAAGGAATATAATTATTTTGATCCAATTTAAAGTGATCACAGTTAGCCCTACTACTGTATTATTGTTGTAGAGACAGTTGTATTTCATCGTCACCATTATAATTATTAGCTTATTATTGTCCAGTACTGAGCAGAGGCTTCTCTTCTTGTACTCGCCCGATCTTGACCCAAGACTTACGAAATATATCGATTTTTTTTCGTATATTTAATGTACTTTTTTCCTGTCTAGAATTTGAAGAAAATAATAGATAACGCTCAACATGGCATAATCTACTTCAGTTTGGGGACAATGATGAAAGGGAGGACAATGCCTCAAGAACTGAAAGATGGGTTCCTGAAAACATTTAGTGAACTTAAACAAGTGGTCATATGGAAGTTGGAAGAACAACTACCAAATTTGCCACCGAACGTTCACATCGTTGATTGGGCTCCTCAACAAAGCATTTTAGGTAAGTCTGCTTTTGTTACGAAAATTGTAAGATATGTATTTGACGGTAAATGGAATTAAAAATTGAGTGCAAACGTATAAATATTACGAGCCAATATATGTTGTGAGTGGTTAATTATTATTTTGCCTTACTCACACTCACAAATACCATTTGCTATACATACAATAATTATATCAGTTTATAGTTGTTTCTTAAGTTACTAATAGGGTGTATAGTAAGTAGGCTGGCAGCATTGACATGAAAAAAATAATTAAATAAGTTTTCATATCACGGTTTATATGGCATAACCATCCTAAATCGAACCAAATCTACACTTTAGCAGAGCATTTAAAATTATTTCATTGAAAGTTATTATTTTCCTAATCCGATCCAGCCAAAAATTACTTAAAGGTCGCCCGACGTTTTATGAAGCCTATGTGTGAGGTTTACGTGTAAATCCATTAGAATTGAACCAAGCAGTATTCTAAAATAGTAGCTCCATTTTACTAATCTTATTTCCATACATAAGTACTACTATCGTTCTTGCACCTCTCCTTATCTTTATGGTCATACCAAGAAATGTCACATGATCGTGTGGTCACAGTACAGTTGTCTGTTATTGGCCATCTTTTGATATATGAGGCAATTATTGACATGATAGAATATATGTCTGCCAAAGTTAGTGACACCTAATATACTTTAATGCCTAGGAAATTACCATATGACAATATCAGAAATTATGATACTTATTTACCTTAACATACATATGTAAACGTACCTATGCAATGGCGCATGACATTAATTATTGTGTACAAATTTACTGTCGATAGTTCAGCACCAAGCAGTGTTCTGAAATAAAACGAACAGCTGGAAGATGTAGGTACAACTTATAGCGAAAAAGAAGCAGGAGCAGAACTATTAATAATCACTTTTGGACGATAAGAAAAATTTGCAACACAAATAATGCAATAATAATAAATGTCACTCAAAAAACGGCTATAATCAAATGGGACTGGGCGGGTGATACATATATGCCGAATGCCAACAATAAACAACTATGGGCCAAGCGAACAACTAATTCAGTCCCACAACATGTACGACGGCGCGACCCAGGAAGAGATGGTGGACCGAACTTATACTTTTAGGGAATATTGAAGAAATATTGTTCTGATCCAGAAAAAATGCATTGAAGAGAGAGAATCCTTTACTCTGCAATAAGACAATATATAGTCAGAGATAATATAATATATAAGAGAACATTTGTTAGATCCCGCTCTTCCGAAAACAAAAAATTACGGGTTAGAAGCTTTAGGACTAAATCTCGATATTACTAGATAGATAGCGGGTCTGACTAAATCTCGATATGACTAGAACGCGTTAGGGTTAAGTAGCTGTCTGACCACATATCACTACGCTTTATTATCGATATGACGTACAATGATATTTAAAAGTTGTATTTTAGGTCAACCTCACATTTCATTACAACACGTATATATTATGTTACTGGAAATGTGTACAATTCCGAAGCTATTTAGGAAAAGTATAAAATATGGTTTTCAAAATTATTTAAGACATACATATCCTGGGTAATGTATACATTTCTTAGAAATGTATATAATTTCAATATCCCACTAGGAAATGTATCAAAATAATGCTTTTTGTAACAAAACACGTTGTTCAAATGTCCAATTTGGGTCTATCACTGAGATTTGACGCCAGGTGGGCGCTCTGCGGTCAGCCCTGAATATCGCTTATCCATACTAGCTCCACTCAGGACCTCTCTAGGCGTTCTGGCTCCCGGATTTTTTAATACACTCTTGGGATAGTAGCGACAGGACTAGATGGAGTCGAGGTGCTCCGAGTCAAGCGATCTTGAATGTTTCACTACATTTATGTGAAATGTGTCTAATATAATTTATTTTGTTTTTTTTTTATTTTACACATATCCAGGGGATTTTAAGAATATCCAGGGGATTTTAGGAATTACATACATTTCCTAGGAATTGTATACAATGAGGGATTACATGCATTTATAAGATATTTATTGGTCTGACAAAAAATAAAGAAGGCCGAGACATCACAAGGGTGACTGCGAATCTGCCTCTGCTGCGTTCATCTTATACACAAGACGTGGTCGGGTTTTGTGGAGAATTCTATAACTTCGCCAGAAATGAAAGCATTCTCAAGCTATATTTACTGTGCTTGTGTCCTGTGCACACGAGAAACACACGACAAATAACTGTTGATGAGGCATGGTATCGTCGCCTCAACGTGCGCAATGCGCATGCACGACAAATATTATACGCTGTTATTTTTGTTTAATTTAAAAAAGGATGCACAGATTCAGGCAAAATAAGCCAAAATGCGTTATTTGTAGTTAACCGAAAAAGGAACACCATAATCGCAAATATAAAACGGAATTAACCAATCTCGAGACACACCACATTACACCTTTCGTGGTTTCAAAAAATGCCCGTGCTAAATTTATCTTTAATACAAGCAACTATTTAGAAAAAAATTGCATTGTTCTGATTTATCGACGTAACTGTACTTTAGACAACAAACCACAACTTAGTTGTTACACTATCTGGTCTTTTCGCGATCTAGTTCAAAAGCGATGTGGACCTAACGCGATGTAGTCATATCGAGATTTAGTCTTAAATCTATTTAGTCAACCCGCTATCTAGTCAAATCGAGATTTAGTCCTAAAGCTTCTAACCCAAATTTACTACTTGTTTTTTATTTCCCAGCTCATCCGAAAACGGTTCTCTTCATCACACACGGCGGCTTGCTCTCAACTACCGAAACCCTTCACTACGGCGTTCCGGTCATCGGGATTCCCCTGTTTGCTGATCAGTTCTTGAACATCAAAAGAGCAGTTATAAAAGGCTTTGCACTACATGTTCCTCTTTCATACAACACGCCTGTAGAGCTCAAAGCAGCGATTCAAGAAATTCTTACAGTACCAAAATGAGTAAACTCTTACGGTCTTATTCATAATAAATGCTTATAGAAGACTTAAAACACTCATTAGTTAAAACGCTCGATAAGCTTATAAAACGTCCTATAAAATTCCGTATTGATAAACGCTCTATAAGCCTTCTATAACTAAAGCATTACTAATATCAGTTTTAGGATCAAAATGTTCCCATTATAATGATGTCGATCGATTTTATAGACAAACTGACAGAATCGTCCTCAGATGGTGGAGCCATAGACAATATTACAGAATTTAAAAAAAAACGCAGTGGTGTTCGTTCGTTCTCTTATTAATTTCTTGTATTTTACAAGAGACGAGACGATCTTCTTAGCATTCCATGGATTCACCGTGCGGGTGCCGGGTCCATCGTGTGGCAGAGAGAGAAAAACTCGAGTAGTTCCCGAGACTTGTGACTCGGGCGTAGGTTTAAGGGGCCCTTTCTGACGTACATCAACACTCACCTTCACCACTCGTTTTTCTCTCCTGCCCAGCCAAATCTGATATGAGCCTACTAGTGCAGCTTTAGATACACGTTCTAGTATAGAACTTACAGCACTTCTGGATAAGCCAAGGTCTTTCAGTAGGTTATAGAGAGATTTTGCTGGTATACCTCTCGCTCCCACTTCTACAGCGTATAAACTAACTACATAGCCGTTTTTGTTAATTCGTTTAGGAGGTCGTAATACTTATTTTGTTTCATCGCGTGGTCTTTAGGTATATTAGTTTCCCACGGTACGGTAAGTTCTACAAGGACTATGCGTTTCGTAGCTCTAGAAAAAGGAAAATGTCCGGTCTGGATGACGAAACACCCACATCCTCTGGGATTTTGTAGTGCTTTTCATATGTGTCCATTAAAATAGTCCAATCAGGTGCTGTACCCAGGATTGAGTAAGGCTTGTTCCTGGAGTTTGAAGTTGAGCCTTCTTTACAAAGTTAATTTGTCTGTTGTTTGTCGTCAATCCTTTTGGGCTCTAGCTACCGAAAGGCTCATGGCTTCACGTATGATTTCAAGTACTCTGTCATGACGCCGTGAGTAATGACCCCCATTAAGGAGCACCTTGCATCCCACCAATATGTGCCTTGCTGTACATATCGCCTCTCCACAAGTATAGCAACATTTTTCAGAGGCTTTTCCCACCTTACCAAGTTACTCTGGTCAGGAGGGTCATTTGAATGCATTTAGATAAAATTTTAATAAGGCAGGGGACCAGTCATAGATCAAGGTGCGCCATTTTAGAGCTAATGGGATACAGAACTCACCTATGGTTAACCACTCACTTTGCATTTCTAAATTCATAGCGTGCACTTTGTAACCGTCATTTTCGTCTTGTTGTAGAAAGGTTTTTACCATGTCTCGGTCTTCCTTTTTTTTCTCTCACCCAACCCAGCAGTATTTACTTGTGCACCTGCCATAAATTGTTTATGGAATTGAAGTCTAGATTCCAGGTCTGAAGCAGTTTTGTCTTTTGGGAGAGATGTAATTAATTCGTCTTGCGACTTTCCCAAAACATGCGTTTTTGTAACTCTTAGGTGTTTGTAAAGTTCAGACGGTTTCTTTAGTTTCAGCCCAAAACTATTGTGATCCCTAAAAGAGTAGAGGATCAGCCGGATGTGCCAATCCGAACCATGACTTCAATATCTTTATGACATTGGCATCTAGCTTTGCCAGGAGAGTTTTACCGATGTCATATACTAGGAAAGGCCAAGTGAGACGTGATGTGAGGTAGTTGTCATATATCCATGCTTTTTGATATTGCTGATAGGCTGCTGGTCTACCTTATTGAGGTTGTTCATGAAATTTTCAACAACCACCTCTAATGATGGTGTACGTCCTTTGTGATCTATCTTTCTACCAAGAAATTTGAAAGGCACTGCCTCTGCAATTGTGGCAACTCCTTGGCCACTTATGGAGAGTCCCGGATCGTAAGACGTATATTTGGTATTTCTTCTACCCAGACAAAGACAATGACATTTAGATGGTTTTGTCCTCATTCCTCCGTCCATGTACAGAACTCATCGACTTCATTCAACAATTCTTGACACTGTTTGGGATTACGTGTAAGTATTGCAAGGTCGTCCGCAAAGGCCAAGATTGACTCAGTGTACTTATTGTTGATTTTAAACCGGTAGCCCCATTTCTTTTCACGGGATATTAATTTGTCTACTAAAATATTTATAACTATATTAAATGCTATTGGTGATAAGCAGCACCCTTGGAATAGTCCTACATTGTATTCAAGTGGTTTTGTGTATTCCTTGTTTACTGCTATGACGAATTTTAAGTGGCAATAATAAAATTAATTATGTCAATAATTTCAGCAGGAAAGTTATACCATTTTAGGGCAAATATCATAAGTTCATGCTGGACAGAACCAAACGCGTTCTCTAGGTCTATCCAGCAGACTGTAATTTGCCTCTCATGTGTTCTGGCATCTTTCAAACTTTCTGCTAGTAATGTATTGTGTTCCAGGCATCCAGAAATACCAGGCAAGAACCCTTTCTGGTGATTGGGCCTGAAATACCTATTGCTGGTCATAAATGTGGTCATTTTGTTTGCAAAATACTGAAAAAGATTTTAGAAATTGTATTGGTTAGGGCTATCGGTCTGGTGTCTTTGGGATGAGTTACTTCCTGCTTTTTTTAGGGATGAGGACAAAATTGCTCTTCCAAATGCTACTGGGACTTGCTTTCTTGACCAGATCTTAATGAATATATTCAAGATATGTTTACGAACTGATGGACACTTTTATACACTATGTAAGGAATGCCATCTGGGCCAGGAGCTGATTTAGTAGTTTTCTTTTTAATTTGATAGTTTACTTCCTCTTCACTAGGTGGGGTGCCTTGAAAGCCTGTCAGAGGATCATTAGGTCTTTGGATGTTTGGTTCTACGTACGAGCTCCCGCGTTTAGGCACTTCGTATGTGCTTTTAAAGTGATCGTAAATTTGCGCGTTAGTCAAGATAAGCTTTCCATTTTGCTCCTGAAAATATTTTTGGAGTATTGAAAAGGTTTTTATCAAAGTCTACTTCGTGTTTAGCTCTGTTAAAATTATCACGATTTTTACTAATTTGAAGCGATATTCCTTGTGTATTAATTTAAGGATTGATCTTAGAGCCCTGGACAGTTGGTGACTTAGATGGTTATCGCCCATGGTTTTAGCTACACGAAGACGTTTTATTAACTCTCTTTCTTCCTCCGCAATTTCATTTTGAACATATTTTCCTTGCTATTTTGAGCATAACAAGTTGATGGTGGGTAATGTTCCGAGAAGTATGTATATATGGTGTCCTGGAAAGTTTCTACTTGGCTGTTTAGGTCTTGTTTTGGCCCAGGATGTTCTAATAAGATCGCCAAGTTTTCGTCATGAACTTTCCAGGTAGAGTTTTTAAACTGGGAATGCCAAGACGTGTCCTGATGACAATGGACTCCTGGTAGTTTTCACTCGATGGTTCACCTTGGGATATATGAGGGTCAACTCTATCCATAGTGTTTGTCGAAGTACTGACCGACGGCTGTCGTGCTTCAACACCATCATGTGTCTTTAAATGCTTTTGGTACCAGGCTCGTCTCTTGTAAATTTTCCCGCACAGGGCATCTCAAGTCCGTATTCGCGCCAGGGTCGTCATTACTATCACACGGACTTTTAGCGATTTAATTCCCGGGCTTGGCTTGCTAGGCCTTCACCCTCGGCTGTCTTTCCAACAGTCAGATGTCTTTCCATCCGTCAGATGTCTTTTCCACCAGCCATCTGTCTTTCCAGCGTCATCCCGTCTCTCCGGGCTGTCATTTTTGTTTGAAACGATCTTCTTAGCATTCCATGGATTCACCGTGCGGGTGCCGGGTCCATCGTGTGGCAGAGAGAAAAACTCGAGTAGTTCCCGAGACTTGTGACTCGGGCGTAGGTTTAAGGGGCCCTTTCTGACGTACATCAACACTCACCTTCACCACTCGTTTTCTCTCCCTGCCCAGCCAAATCTGATATGAGCCTACTAGTGCAGCTTTAGATACACGTTCTAGTATAGAACTTACAGCACTTCTGGATAAGCCAAGGTCTTTCAGTAGGTTATAGAGATTTTGCTGGTATACCTCTCGCTCCCACTTCTACAGCGTATAAACTAACTACATAGCCGTTTTTTGTTAATTCGTTTAGGAGGTCGTAATACTTATTTTGTTTCATCGCGTGGTCTTTAGGTATATTAGTTTCCCACGGTACGGTAAGTTCTACAAGGACTATGCGTTTCGTAGCTCTAGAAAAAGGAAAATGTCCGGTCTGGATGACGAAACACCCACATCCTCTGGGATTTTGTAGTGCTTTTCATATGTGTCCATTAAAATAGTCCAATCAGGTGCTGTACCCAGGATTGAGTAAGGCTTGTTCCTGGAGTTTGAAGTTGAGCCTTCTTTTACAAAGTTAATTTGTCTGTTGTTTGTCGTCAATCCCTTTTGGGCTCTAGCTACCGAAAGGCTCATGGCTTCACGTATGATTTCAAGTACTCTGTCATGACGCCGTGAGTAATGACCCCATTAAGAGCACCTTGCATCCCACCAATATGTGCCTTGCTGTACATATCGCCTCTCCACAAGTATAAACATTTTCAGAGGCTTTTCCCCACCTTACCAAGTTACTCTGGTCAGGAGGGTCATTTGGAATGCATTTAGATAAAATTTTAATAAGGCAGGGGACCAGTCATAGATCAAGGTGCGCCATTTTAGAGCTAATGGGATACAGAACTCACCTATGGTTAACCACTCACTTTGCATTTCTAAATTCATAGCGTGCACTTTGTAACCGTCATTTTCGTCTTGTTGTAGAAAGGTTTTTACCATGTCTCGGTCTTCCTTTTTTTCTCGCACCCAACCCAGCAGTATTTACTTGTGCACCTGCCATAAATTGTTTATGGAATTGAAGTCTAGATTCCAGGTCTGAAGCAGTTTTGTCTTTTGGGAGAGATGTAATTAATTCGTCTTGCGACTTTCCCAAAACATGCGTTTTTGTAACTCTTAGGTGTTTGTAAAGTTCAGACGGTTTCTTTAGTTTCAGCCCAAAACTATTGTGATCCCTAAAAGAGTAGAGGGATCAGCCGGATGTGCCAATCCGAACCATGACTTCAATATCTTTATGACATTGGCATCTAGCTTTGCCAGGAGAGTTTTACCGATGTCATATACTAGGAAAGGCCAAGTGAGACGTGATGTGAGGTAGTTGTCATATATCCATGCTTTTTGATATTGCTGATAGGCTGCTGGTCTACCTTATTGAGGTTGTTCATGAAATTTTCAACAACCACCTCTAATGATGGTGTACGTCCTTTGTGATCTATCTTTCTACCAAGAAATTTGAAAGGCACTGCCTCTGCAATTGTGGCAACTCCTTGGCCACTTATGGAGAGTCCCGGATCGTAAGACGTATATTTGGTATTTCTTCTACCCAGACAAAGACAATGACATTTAGATGGTTTTGTCCTCATTCCTCCGTCCATGTACAGAACTCATCGACTTCATTCAACAATTCTTGACACTGTTTGGGATTACGTGTAAGTATTGCAAGGTCGTCCGCAAAGGCCAAGATTGACTCAGTGTACTTATTGTTGATTTTAAACCGGTAGCCCCATTTCTTTTCACGGGATATTAATTTGTCTACTAAAATATTTATAACTATATTAAATGCTATTGGTGATAAGCAGCACCCTTGGAATAGTCCTACATTGTATTCAAGTGGTTTTGTGTATTCCTTGTTTACTGCTATGACGAATTTTAAGTGGCAATAATAAGAATTAATTATGTCAATAATTTCAGCAGGAAAGTTATACCATTTTAGGGCAAATATCATAAGTTCATGCTGGACAGAACCAAACGCGTTCTCTAGGTCTATCCAGCAGACTGTAATTTGCCTCTCATGTGTTCTGGCATCTTTCAAACTTTCTGCTAGTAATGTATTGTGTTCCAGGCATCCAGAAATACCAGGCAAGAACCCTTTCTGGTGATTGGGCCTGAAATACCTATTGCTGGTCATAAATGTGGTCATTTTGTTTGCAAAATACTGAAAAGATTTTAGAAATTGTATTGGTTAGGGCTATCGGTCTGGTGTCTTTGGGATGAGTTACTTCCTGCTTTTTAGGGATGAGGACAAAATTGCTCTTCCAAATGCTACTGGGACTTGCTTTCTTGACCAGATCTTAATGAATATATTCAAGATATGTTTACGAACTGATGGACACTTTTATACACTATGTAAGGAATGCCATCTGGGCCAGGAGCTGATTTAGTAGTTTTCTTTTTAATTTGATAGTTTACTTCCTCTTCACTAGGTGGGGTGCCTTGAAAGCCTGTCAGAGGATCATTAGGTCTTTGGATGTTTGGTTCTACGTACGAGCTCCCGCGTTTAGGCACTTCGTATGTGCTTTTAAAGTGATCGTAAATTTGCGTTAGTCAAGATAAGCTTTCCATTTTGCTCCCTGAAAATATTTTTGGAGTATTGAAAAGGTTTTTATCAAAGTCTACTTCGTGTTTAGCTCTGTTAAAATTATCACGATTTTTACTAATTTGAAGCGATATTCCTTGTATTAATTTAAGGATTGATCTTAGAGCCCTGGACAGTTGGTGACTTAGATGGTTATCGCCCATGGTTTTAGCTACACGAAGACGTTTTATTAACTCTCTTTTCTTCCTCCGCAATTTCATTTTGAACATATTTTCCTTGCTATTTTGAGCATAACAAGTTGATGGTGGGTAATGTTCCGAGAAGTATGTATATATGGTGTCCTGGAAAGTTTCTACTTGGCTGTTTAGGTCTTGTTTTGGCCCAGGATGTTCTAATAAGATCGCCAAGTTTTCGTCATGAACTTTCCAGGTAGAGTTTTTTAAACTGGGAATGCCAAGACGTGTCCTGATGACAATGGACTCCTGGTAGTTTTCACTCGATGGTTCACCTTGGGATATATGAGGGTCAACTCTATCCATAGTGTTTGTCGAAGTACTGACCGACGGCTGTCGTGCTTCAACACCATCATGTGTCTTTAAATGCTTTTGGTACCAGGCTCGTCTCTTGTAAATTTTCCCGCACACAGGGCATCTCAAGTCCGTATTCGCGCCAGGGTCGTCATTACTATCACACGGACTTTTAGCGATTTAATTCCCGGGCTTGGCTTGCTAGGCCTTCACCCTCGGCTGTCTTTCCAACAGTCAGATGTCTTTCCATCCGTCAGATGTCTTTTCCACCAGCCATCTGTCTTTCCAGCGTCATCCCGTCTCTCCGGGCTGTCATTTTGTTTGAGACGATCTTCTTAGCATTCCATGGATTCACCGTGCGGGTGCCGGGTCCATCGTGTGGCAGAGAGAGAAAACTCGAGTAGTTCCCGAGACTTGTGACTCAGGCGTAGGTTTAAGGGCCCCTTTCTGACGTACATCAACACTCACCTTCACCACTCGTTTTTTCTCTCCTGCCCAGCCAAATCTGATATGAGCCTACTAGTGCAGCTTTAGATACACGTTCTAGTATAGAACTTACAGCACTTCTGGATAAGCCAAGGTCTTTCAGTAGGTTATAGAGAGATTTTGCTGGTATACCTCTCGCTCCCACTTCTACAGCGTATAAACTAACTACATAGCCGTTTTTGTTAATTCGTTTAGGAGGTCGTAATACTTATTTTGTTTCATCGCGTGGTCTTTAGGTATATTAGTTTCCCACGGTACGGTAAGTTCTACAAGGACTATGCGTTTCGTAGCTCTAGAAAAAGGAAAATGTCCGGTCTGGATGACGAAACACCCACATCCTCTGGGATTTTGTAGTGCTTTTCATATGTGTCCATTAAAATAGTCCAATCAGGTGCTGTACCCAGGATTGAGTAAGGCTTGTTCCTGGAGTTTGAAGTTGAGCCTTCTTTTACAAAGTTAATTTGTCTGTTGTTTGTCGTCAATCCCTTTTGGGCTCTAGCTACCGAAAGGCTCATGGCTTCACGTATGATTTCAAGTACTCTGTCATGACGCCGTGAGTAATGACCCCATTAAGGAGCACCTTGCATCCCACCAATATGTGCCTTGCTGTACATATCGCCTCTCCACAAGTATAGCAACATTTTTCAGAGGCTTTTCCCCACCTTACCAAGTTACTCTGGTCAGGAGGGTCATTTGGAATGCATTTAGATAAAATTTTAATAAGGCAGGGGACCAGTCATAGATCAAGGTGCGCCATTTTAGAGCTAATGGGATACAGAACTCACCTATGGTTAACCACTCACTTTGCATTTCTAAATTCATAGCGTGCACTTTGTAACCGTCATTTTCGTCTTGTTGTAGAAAGGTTTTTACCATGTCTCGGTCTTCCTTTTTTCTCGCACCCAACCCAGCAGTATTTACTTGTGCACCTGCCATAAATTGTTTATGGAATTGAAGTCTAGATTCCAGGTCTGAAGCAGTTTTGTCTTTTGGGAGATGTAATTAATTCGTCTTGCGACTTTCCCAAAACATGCGTTTTGTAACTCTTAGGTGTTTGTAAAGTTCAGACGGTTTCTTTAGTTTCAGCCCAAAACTATTGTGATCCCTAAAAGAGTAGAGGATCAGCCGGATGTGCCAATCCGAACCATGACTTCAATATCTTTATGACATTGGCATCTAGCTTTGCCAGGAGAGTTTTACCGATGTCATATACTAGGAAAGGCCAAGTGAGACGTGATGTGAGGTGGTTGTCATATATCCATGCTTTTTGATATTGCTGATAGGCTGCTGGTCTACCTTATTGAGGTTGTTCATGAAATTTTCAACAACCACCTCTAATGATGGTGTACGTCCTTTGTGATCTATCTTTCTACCAAGAAATTTGAAAGGCACTGCCTCTGCAATTGTGGCAACTCCTTGGCCACTTATGGAGAGTCCCGGATCGTAAGACGTATATTTGGTATTTCTTCTACCCAGACAAAGACAATGACATTTAGATGGTTTTGTCCTCATTCCTCCGTCCATGTACAGAACTCATCGACTTCATTCAACAATTCTTGACACTGTTTGGGATTACGTGTAAGTATTGCAAGGTCGTCCGCAAAGGCCAAGATTGACTCAGTGTACTTATTGTTGATTTTAAACCGGTAGCCCCATTTCTTTTCACGGGATATTAATTTGTCTACTAAAATATTTATAACTATATTAAATGCTATTGGTGATAAGCAGCACCCTTGGAATAGTCCTACATTGTATTCAAGTGGTTTTGTGTATTCCTTGTTTACTGCTATGACGAATTTTAAGTGGCAATAATAAGAATTAATTATGTCAATAATTTCAGCAGGAAAGTTATACCATTTTAGGGCAAATATCATAAGTTCATGCTGGACAGAACCAAACGCGTTCTCTAGGTCTATCCAGCAGACTGTAATTTGCCTCTCATGTGTTCTGGCATCTTTCAAACTTTCTGCTAGTAATGTATTGTGTTCCAGGCATCCAGAAATACCAGGCAAGAACCCTTTCTGGTGATTGGGCCTGAAATACCTATTGCTGGTCATAAATGTGGTCATTTTGTTTGCAAAATACTGAAAAGATTTTAGAAATTGTATTGGTTAGGGCTATCGGTCTGGTGTTTTTGGGATGAGTTACTTCCTGCTTTTTAGGGATGAGGACAAAATTGCTCTTCCAAATGCTACTGGGACTTGCTTTCTTGACCAGATCTTAATGAATATATTCAAGATATGTTTACGAACTGATGGACACTTTTATACACTATGTAAGGAATGCCATCTGGGCCAGGAGCTGATTTAGTAGTTTTCTTTTAATTTGATAGTTTACTTCCTCTTCACTAGGTGGGGTGCCTTGAAAGCCTGTCAGAGGATCATTAGGTCTTTGGATGTTTGGTTCTACGTACGAGCTCCCGCGTTTAGGCACTTCGTATGTGCTTTTAAAGTGATCGTAAATTTGCGCGTTAGTCAAGATAAGCTTTCCATTTTGCTCCCTGAAAATATTTTGGAGTATTGAAAAGGGTTTTTATCAAAGTCTACTTCGTGTTTAGCTCTGTTAAAATTATCACGATTTTTACTAATTTGAAGCGATATTCCTTGTATTAATTTAAGGATTGATCTTAGAGCCCTGGACAGTTGGTGACTTAGATGGTTATCGCCCATGGTTTTAGCTACACGAAGACGTTTTATTAACTCTCTTTTCTTCCTCCGCAATTTCATTTTGAACATATTTTCCTTGCTATTTTGAGCATAACAAGTTGATGGTGGGTAATGTTCCGAGAAGTATGTATATGGTGTCCTGGAAAGTTTCTACTTGGCTGTTTAGGTCTTGTTTTGGCCCAGGATGTTCTAATAAGATCGCCAAGTTTTCGTCATGAACTTTCCAGGTAGAGTTTTTAAACTGGGAATGCCAAGACGTGTCCTGATGACAATGGACTCCTGGTAGTTTTCACTCGATGGTTCACCTTGGGATATATGAGGGTCAACTCTATCCATAGTGTTTGTCGAAGTACTGACCGACGGCTGTCGTGCTTCAACACCATCATGTGTCTTTAAATGCTTTTGGTACCAGGCTCGTCTCTTGTAAATTTTCCCGCACACAGGGCATCTCAAGTCCGTATTCGCGCCAGGGTCGTCATTACTATCACACGGTGGACAGATCTTCCGCCCCGCCTCTCGGACTGTCCCAGGGGTATTATTCTTATTTGGACTTTTAGCGATTTAATTCCCGGGCTTGGCTTGCTAGGCCTTCACCCTCGGCTGTCTTTCCAACAGTCAGATGTCTTTCCATCCGTCAGATGTCTTTTCCACCAGCCATCTGTCTTTCCAGCGTCATCCCGTCTCTCCGGGCTGTCATTTTTGTTTGAGACGATCTTCTTAGCATTCCATGGATTCACCGTGCGGGTGCCGGGTCCATCGTGTGGCAGAGAGAGAAAAAACTCGAGTAGTTCCCGAGACTTGTGACTCGGGCGTAGGTTTAAGGGGCCCCTTTCTGACGTACATCAACACTCACCTTCACCACTCGTTTTTCTCTCCTGCCCAGCCAAATCTGATATGAGCCTACTAGTGCAGCTTTAGATACACGTTCTAGTATAGAACTTACAGCACTTCTGGATAAGCCAAGGTCTTTCAGTAGGTTATAGAGATTTTTGCTGGTATACCTCTCGCTCCCACTTCTACAGCGTATAAACTAACTACATAGCCGTTTTTTGTTAATTCGTTTAGGAGGTCGTAATACTTATTTTGTTTCATCGCGTGGTCTTTAGGTATATTAGTTTCCCACGGTACGGTAAGTTCTACAAGGACTATGCGTTTCGTAGCTCTAGAAAAAGGAAAATGTCCGGTCTGGATGACGAAACACCCACATCCTCTGGGATTTTGTAGTGCTTTTCATATGTGTCCATTAAAATAGTCCAATCAGGTGCTGTACCCAGGATTGAGTAAGGCTTGTTCCTGGAGTTTGAAGTTGAGCCTTCTTTTACAAAGTTAATTTGTCTGTTGTTTGTCGTCAATCCCTTTTGGGCTCTAGCTACCGAAAGGCTCATGGCTTCACGTATGATTTCAAGTACTCTGTCATGACGCCGTGAGTAATGACCCCATTAAGGAGCACCTTGCATCCCACCAATATGTGCCTTGCTGTACATATCGCCTCTCCACAAGTATAGCAACATTTTTCAGAGGCTTTTCCCCACCTTACCAAGTTACTCTGGTCAGGAGGGTCATTTGGAATGCATTTAGATAAAATTTTAATAAGGCAGGGGACCAGTCATAGATCAAGGTGCGCCATTTTAGAGCTAATGGGATACAGAACTCACCTATGGTTAACCACTCACTTTGCATTTCTAAATTCATAGCGTGCACTTTGTAACCGTCATTTTCTAAATTGCTAAAGAAATAAATTAGAAATAAAATCCGAAAGTAAAAGTATCACTCCTACTTACGAGTATATACACCTTTCGTCGATGTGGATTACTTTCATGTCAACATGTTTTATTCTTTCACCATCAACACCAAACATTACATTGGTTTTATACACTACATAATATATAGTACTCACTAAATTAACATACATTTAAACGTTTGGAATATTTGAAGCAAGAATCCAGGTACCTCGATTTCACGTGTTTTCCGACAATCAAGCTCATAATTCTGAGAAGCTATGAAGAAGATGGAAGACTGAGCACCTGAATTAAAAACATAATATAACAAAGATACTCCCAACGCTCAAATGCTGGACATTGGCGAAATTACGGTGACATAACCGAATCGGAACAAAAAAAAAGTTGAAGTTGACTATGTCACAACGCCATTTTGACACTAATCAGCTGTTAAGAGTCGGCCATATTTGACTTAAAACACCGCTAAAGTAGGGTTCTCGGCTCTATAACTTTATAGAAGGCTTATAGCACGTTTTAGCACTAAAATGCTGTTATGAATACCATTTTTCCTAAGACGTACTATAGCAAGTCTTTAGACATGCTATAACTTTTATGAATAAGACCGTTAGTTTAAAGTCATTATAGAGCTCAACATGGCTCAATAAAGCATTTAGAACAAATAGGCCAAAAAGTATTATTATAAAATATGCAGTTTCTATAGTAAGTACTAGCTTTATACGATGAGAGCCTAATGCTTTATTAGTAGGTATATCAAAAATGTTTTTGATAGTGTTTCTGATACAATTACATTATATGCCGCGGCCCTTTTACATGCCGGCTACAAGTACAATTTTTATATTAAAACTAAATCGGGCACCACAAACTGGCGTTGTTGTACCTAACATGAATTTTGTACATAAATTACGCTATACGGTAAAAAAGAGGTCATTCACACGTGTGGGCAAACGGCAGTTCAACATATCCTTACGGATCTATCCCTACTGGTAGAGCAGAATGGATTTTTTTTCTCTTATCTTATCTTCTTATACTAGGGAGGATACTTTAACACGAATATTCACTGTCATAATCAATCCAGAAATAAGTATCATCATATCGAAAATGTATAAGTGCTTCATTAAGTGTTTTGTTTATTTTATTCTATTGAAAAACAATAAAACCTCCTTCAGTATGAAATCTGAAGACTCTTTCATCAGGAAACCTTTGAAATTTATTGCCTCAAATATACCAAATTATTGAAATTATGTGAATAAATAAACTATTAAACCCGACAAACACTTAACCCAAAAAAATTACCCGACTACAAAACCACAAATAGGCACTCAAAAGCGAAAAATAAATTAATGGGATATCCAACGATGGTTTTGACATAATAATCGCAACACCTAATTTCAAAAATGTTAAGTCTGCTTTTTATAATTGTAGAAACAAAGAAGTCAATCAATTAACATGTTTTTCACAAATATTGAAGAGGTAGAGGTGCCACCAGTTTATCGGAAATTCCTGTTTGCTGAGCACATCTTCAATGGTAATCAAATTTTAATATTTGGTGATGAAAGTTCCAAAAAATTATTAGCTGATGTGAAAGTTTTCTTTACAGACTAATCCAGGACAAATGTTAAAACCTTCATTTTAACATTTGTCCTGGATCTTTCATTCAGCTAGTTACAATTCACTTCGATATTGGAAGTACGATGGAGTATATCAAATATAGTTCCATTCTTTACGCACTTCTTCCAGACAAGAAGACTGAAACGTATGTCATAATGTTTCAGCTTATTAAATCTGAAATGCAACAGAATGTTAATATAGACTGGAATCCTATATCATGGCTGATTTTGAGGTAGCAATAGCCATCAGAATCGTATTTCCAAATACTGAAAGAGGGGGTATTACTATCATTTTCATAAAGCTATATGGAAAAGGGGGAAACAACTGAAACTAACGAAAAACAGAGACAAGAGAAGAATACTAGCACTTACCATGACGTTGCCGTTGACGTTAACGGTACCTTTAGATAAAATACAACAAGGATGGTAATTCATTGAGAGTCAGATTTTAGATGAATCTAAAATGGAAGCATTTAAAAAATATTTTAAAAGAACTTGGATGAAAACTTACAAGTTGCAGAAACATTGGTGCGTACAAGGCACAGAACAAATAATTTCGCGGAATCATGGTACATATTTCAAAATCAGTGATACATCAACAGGAAACCAAGTTTACACAAATTATAAAAAATATTCTACAATCAGCCCGTCTTTGAAAAGAATCGCATCAAGTCCATCAGGAACGAGCTGAAACTGAATCCACCAAAAAAGAGAGGAAAAGTATGTGACCCGTGATAACGTGATACAAAATGCAACTAATAAATACAACGGATCACAGAATATATCACTGTTGGACATTTATGTTAGATACGTTAAGATAAAATATTACCTACCTACTTATAAAATAGTACCTACATTTCTACTGATTTCTTAATAAACTAGTTGGACTACAATTATTAAATTCAAAACCTATACAATATAATAACCCTAATAAATTTTGTTTTCTTTTGATTTTTCTTGCTATTTGTACTTGATCATATCAATATCCACGTTTCCCCCCTAGAAGTATAATAGGTGGGAATAAAATTCATTTTTCTCTACTAGTAGGGATACATCAGTATGGATATGTGGAATTGCCGTGGGCAAGCAAACCTGTGCCCATTATTTTTAACTGAATTTGATCGATTTGTAGGTAGGTAGGTAATGTACACATGCAAAAAAGAGGTATGTGATAATTTAGAATCGATTCCAAAAATGTATGTAAAGCATTTGTTGAAAAACGACTCGTTTAAAGGTGAAGAATATGTTATTCCGGCTTTTACATCAAATAAAGATATATTTTACAGAACCCGGAATGAATTCATGATCGTTGGAAATTAAAACTAGCAGAATTAAAAAAAATGTACGATTGCCGCAACATCTTGTAGAAAGAAGACTTTCTTATTGAATGGCTATAACACTTTTTTTTTGTTCAACACACATTAATTTTGTTCGTATTATCGACGCTGTAATGCCAAATAAGCACCAAAATACTTACAAATGATTATTCAGTAAACTGAAAAAACAATTTCAATTAAATGACAGACATTTAAATGTGAATATACATTTATCACAGCTATTCAAGCAATGAAACAAGTATTTCGGATCTTGATATTAAAGGATGCTATTATAATAGCATCAAAACGTATTATCATTTTATGAATGCTGTGTTCAGGATGAGCGAAAATTAACTTGCAATAAAATTGGGAAGGCCGCAAAATTACGCATCTGTGTACCCTTTTGGCTTTGCTACCACCAAATATAATCCCAGAAGATTATTGATTGATTGATACAAAATATGCCACCAGACAGGAATTGTCTGAAATTATTTTTGAATATTTTAACGGCCAATGGTCAGAAAAAAAAAACTTCCTCAATATGGATGTCAAACGAAAAGGCTTGACTAGTAGAATGTTGTAGAGATAACAAATCCGAGGCAGTCGGGGGTTAGTCAAAACTTTTAATTTTGTTCTTGCTTTAATTCAACAAATTGTTTATAACTTTTTTTTTTAACTGGGCAGAGCCTTTATTAACAAAACTAAAATACAATGAGAACTACATACACTACACTACAAACCTAACTAACTACTTACACTAAGCACGCCTGAATTATCCATAGATCACTGTAGGTCTACAGATAATCAAGATGTTCAAGCCCACTACCAATCGGAAGCGTACCCAGCATGCTGGCGGCATTACCACGCTAAATGGCAATGCTTATGCGTTGGGCCAAATAAACGCCAGCATTTTGGTCACGCGTCGCGTCGACCAAGAGTGCTCGGATAGGCTTTTGAAGATGAGGCTTTTATAACTATTGCAATTTTTGCGACCGGGCTAAGAATTTTTGCAAAAAATATAAATAAAGATTTTATTCCAAATCGAATAACACCTCAATCATAATGATAGGAGAATTCGAAAAAAAATAGCTAAAAAGCACTTGTTGACTAGACTATCTAGTTTTTTTAATTTGGTCGAGTGGATCTTTTAATTTTAAATAACAGTTGTTTTTTTTTGGAAAATAAATTCGTTTTTGTTTCTTTGCAACATATCTAGAAATAAAACTTGCAAAGTAATTTAATGTTTTTTCTTGATTGTACTTTAGCTATATGACGGCGAACCTGTTATTATGATAATCTAATATTTTAAGAATCTCATGTTGCGAGCAAGCGAATGAGCCATCATAACCAACTTACACTTCAATACTTGGTCCAGACAATGTCACTATACTATGCTCATTCAAGAAAAAAACACGAAATGTCATATAAAATTAAGCAGAAGTTAAAGTATTAAAATAAAGTACTGCAGCATCTATAATTATAATTGTTTAATACATTACGTATAAAACTTGTATTGCAGTGATTCCATCTTGACAGATTAGGCTAAAAGGAAATTTTTAATTATCAAATTAATTAGTTTTGTTATTTATTACAAAACAATCAAATTTAATTCCTTAGTACAAATAATACGTCACATATAGGGTCATAAACTATTACTTAAAGTATATACTATAATTATTTTTCAGGTACCGTGAAAAGTTAAAGAACTGTCTCTGGTATACCACGACCGTCCAGTGACCCCTGGAGACGCGGTGGTTCACTGGGTGGAACACGTAGCCAAGACCAAAGGAGCACCTCAACTGCGCTCCTTAGCACTCCTGGTACCCTGGTACCAGAAGCTATTCTCGATCTTTTAGCATTAGTTCTAGTTGCCATATTTGTAATAGTTTATATTTTAAAACATTGTTTTCCAAAGTAAGTCTTAAGAAAAAATAGACTAAAATGAAAATATTAGAGCTTTCAATTTTTTCAATGTTGATAGAAAATGTTAGAACAGATTTTTACAGTGTTATTACATCGCGTGGCGTCAACTAGCTGATTTTAGGTGATCTAATTAAAAGTTGTTAGAAAAACGTAAGTTGTTTTGTTCACTCCCCTATGTAAGTAAGTTTATTTGATATTTGGTTCAAATCTAACTAATAAAACAAGCTTTACGCATATTACAACTCTCAAAATAAACTTCAATCGTAAGATTATGTTTCGCAGTCTAAACAAGAGATATATAAAAACCGTGTTTAAATTGCAAAAAAATGATGACATACCTACATTCCCATATTGCCTAATTTCCTTCATAAGGGTAGGTAAAACATTCAAACCCAATCAATGCAAATTAGAATAACTCTCACAAATAATGTTTAATTGTTCGTTAAAACTTTAAAAAAGTAAAAAGATTTCAAAAGAAATAAACATTATAGACATTATAAGCGGTCTTATTGCTTCCAGAGATTTCTACGAGGCAACCATGGCACCGCCCTTACATAGCTCTGGTACAACAGACGTTTTGATACTGAGCTGTCACATTAATCGTTAGAGCAGCAACGCATCACATTTTTTATAGACAATAAAATTCTAATAAGATACAACCCTAACCAAAGGAACCCATGCATGTTCGTAATAATTTTACATCTTGTAAAACATACAACGTTGAAATTTGAGACAACACTCTCTTAATATTCCTTTAACCCTCGGTGTACTAGGTGGAGTATGACATACCTTAGTCCCCAAAGATTGGAAATTTATTGAAAACAATGAAAGCGAAATAAAACCAAAAGAACCCATCAAAAGCCTAATGACATTTTGCTGCTCTGATATTTATATATTAGGCAAAAAAATTGGCAGCCTACTCTTTCACTTCAAACGAATCTATCAAAACTAAACCTATAAATTTAATGGAATTTACCTTTATATTTAATCATTCATAGTGAGTTTCCTTCGCACATTAAGTAGGAAACGACAATTTAGGAAATAGTTCTTGTTGTACTCTCACAACAGGCTATTGAAATTTGAAATGTGGAATACAAATAACCAAACACTAAACAGAGGACGAAGAGGAGAAACAAATTAGAGAGAAAGAAAAAATATACAGAGTAGGTAGACAATTCTAGATCAATTGTTCTTTTCTACATTGTATAAAACACAACCCATTCTAACGCTTGCTTACATTGTCTGCAAAGTAATTCTCTTGACATTTTATCAATAAACCTTGACTGGAAGTTTATAAATAAACTGGCACTTGATCAATAAAAGATAAAATTAATGTCTATCAGGAGGGCTCAGGAAGGAGGATGGGAGGAGGCCATCGCTTCTAATAATAAAAAAACTATTACAAATTATCACTCGACACTCATCGAAATTCAGAATAATATAGGTAAGTTCGTCATAGCACACCTATTAGAAAACGTAATTTTGACAAAACGTACCATTGAAGACAAGCTGAGATAATAAATTTGGGACGCTTTTACCGAAAAACATACCATCTAGAGAAGAACATCATCGAAATCTAATCGTATTTCGATCTGAGAAGACATTTTTCAAGGAGCCAAAAAGTAAATAATTTGTTGAAAACGGTTCATCAGTCAGAAATTTACTTTTACTTATTGAAACTAACGATAATTGGTATTATTTATATCAGCGTATGAAAACGCGACTAAATATGCACAATAAATATAAATATTATTTAAAAAACCAAGCAAAACTCGACAATGAGATGAAAAACATAATGACGTTTTTTTTTTCACTATAAAATTATTGCTGGCCAGTATTCGACCAAGGAGGTTTACTTAATTACGCAAAAAGAGTATACATTATTGTAGCGGTCTATAGTAATGACCGTGTTATGTTTGTATCCGCGCCCTAACATTGAGGTAAGCTTCACAGTCCTTGATGAATCAAAGTAGAATTAAAGTATTTAGGGGTTTAAAGTACAAGGACTGCATTAAAGACAGCTTGAAGACCAAGATGCCAGCTGATGTAATTTTAGAGAACCAAAGATTTCATACATTATTTTACCGTAGGAATGGTACTCTGATGATTATAGAGTAAATAAATCAGTTCAACATACAATCCATTTCAATACAAACAATCAGTGACAAAACACTACACGTAAACTCCTAGAAAAATCGAGGCGTTGACCAATCACAGCGTGCTAAATGGTAGTCACGTGATCGATTACGTTTCTTAGCATGGCCTTCTAGAAATCACACGATACGCCGGATTGTATGGCTTAGCAATATAAGATAAGTAGAAGCAGCATTAGATATATTTTATGACTGTAGGAATGTTACTCTGATTATTTATCATACGCGAGTAAATAAATCAGTTCAACATACAATCCATTTCAGTTTAAAAGACAGTGCAAAACACTACACGTAAACTGCAAAAATCCGAGGCGTTGACCAATCACAGCACACTAATTGGTGGTCACGTGATCTACACCGCTTCTTTGCATGGCCATCTACAAATCAAATGATACTTTAGATTGTAAGCCTTAACAAAATAAGGTACCTAAATAAAGATAAATACAATTTAAAAGTAGGCTATAGTTTTTGTAGTGGCAGGAAACTTGGAAGAGTCCATCCGGGGAAGGACCATACATTTGCCAGATATTCTATAGCCAAGTAGTCACGTATAAACATAATTGTGTTTCTGGTTTAAAGGGCAATGTTTCCAGAGAAATTACAGGGCTTAGAGATATAATATCTTAGATCCCTGGGTGACGACCGCAGTGCTAGGTAATGATTTGGACACTTCAAGCTGCGTGTCACTGTGCTGTTATATGACAAGCATGTTGCTTACGATCAGGCACATGTCCTGCTACTCGTTATTCTATATTTAAAATTATAAACAATCCAAAGTTACGTTACAGGCCGTAAAGATAATAGTAGATTATACCACAATTCTGTAAAGTTGGTGATTACCGCTGAGGCCTGAGCCGAAGACGAGGGTCTTAAGAGAGCCAAAGACGGTAATCATCAATACACACGTGTATCATACAACGTTTTTCAACACACTTGCGAAAAAATAACAACAAAAAAACATTTCAACATTGAAAAATAGTTATAAATTTTTTTTCGTGTTGACGGAATAATTGATCAGTTGTCATCTTATGGGCGCAACTAAGCCACAGACTAAAAAATAAGTTTTTTTCGCTCTCTGTGGATAGCGTGTTTTTAGCCACTTACAAAATGTGGAATTCATTTTTTTCTTTATTACAAAAAACCAAAAGTTATATTTGAGTGAGTGATGTATTTTATGGCACGCACAAATTCAAATTATTTAAAGACGAAGTTACTTGAAGTGAGCAAGCAATAGCTACATGAATTCATTTGTCCTATTAAGCACGACCTTTTTTGTATCGAATCTTTTTTAGAACAAACCAATTCAACCAATAAAAAAAGTCTATTACTCAATGGGACTTTTTCAAGACGTAAAAAGACCTGTCAAGTATAGTTTCCAATTTCGCCGTAGGTGGCGCCACTGTTTTATTTTTAGAGAAATTTCACAAAAATCAACATGGTGCCACACTTGACAATATTTAGAACTATCTTTGACAAGTCTTTTTGCGTCTGAAACACCTCATTGTGAGTAATAATAATGAAAAGGCGTGTGATACTATACTGTTATGGGCAGGCGTGTGGCTTATCATCAAGCTCGTGTCCTGCTCGCTCCGTCACTCCATATCATATAAATAGTAGTGTAGTAGTAGGACTCTTGGCAGAGTCCGCCTGGGGATGTACCACACCTTTGCCAGTACCTACCTTTGTTCTACCGCCAAGCAGAAACATTACTGAGTTCCGGTTTGAAGGGCAATGTTTCCAGAAAAATTACAGGGCTTAGAGATATAACATGTTAGATATCTGGGTGATGAGCGCAGTGCAGTGCTAGGTCATGATTAGGACTCTTCATGTTCCAATAGCTGCGTGTCACTGTACTGTTATGTGGCAGGCATGTTGCTTACCATGAGCCACATGTCATGCTCGTCTCGTCACTCTTCATTAAAAAAAAACTAATTAAAAAATGCGTACATCAGCTCCCTTGAAACTGAACCTCACATAAAGTTTTTAAATATGATTGTATTATATTTAGTAGGTATATTTTTAATAATAGCATTATCATGTGTCATTTTGGTTATTTTACAATTAATGTTAAATGAATGATTATCTCACCAAACATAAAAATCCAAAACTTTGGGCTCTTCTAGAAAATTATTATTATCAAACCGCTACGGCATGCCGCGGCATAATATTCAAAAGTTAACCCGGACTTTTGATTAAAATAAGTTTCGCTTATTAATATTAAACAGACAGAGATGTTTTTAATGAGGAAATATCGATAAAATGGTTAAGTGTAAGTCGGACTTTTCTTATAAAGGGCTTGTATTAATAAGCACAACTTTGTACGATATTCATGTTTTATTGTTGATATTCATGTTTTCGCTTAACACTTAAACTATGATATTTGTTCAAGTAAATTCAAGCTAAAATTGTGTTCACAATATGGCACTTATTTTAGTAATATAGAGAAGCACAATTTCAGCTCAACAGATACGTGAAACAACCGTGTACGGTTAAATTTCAAAACACACATCAGAGTTGAAATTAAACTCTATAAGATATGACATTAGCACTTCTATAAATAGAATAAAAAACATTTTAAATCAAGCTTGAAATTACAACATTGAGGGCGTATAATATTAATGATGTGAAACCAACGTATGCACACAGTATATTCGGAATTCAAAATACATAAGTTTTCATGTAAATGTTGTACATGAAGGTAGGATCAATTTAAGAACGCTACCAAATGTCAAGTTTGTGTTCTGATTTTTTTCTATAGAGTTAAGTTAGAGTTTTTTTTCTATAAAAAGCTACAAGCTACCTATTTGGTAGCTTTTTCCCTTGTTTGTTACATGATGACAAGCAGCGCCTCGCGGTTTCGGCCGCGTACTTCCCGTTCCCGTTTTTTCCCCGTGATAAATGCCTATGTATTATTTCAGACCTTAATGTCCATAATCTAACTTTGTAACGAATATCAACTCAATCCGATCAGACGTTCCGTGGCTGAGCAAGACAAAGCCCCAAATATCCAAACTTTTGCATTTATAATATTAGTTTAGGATTGCTCAATAATTGATTTTTCTCTCTGTTTTAATGTTCGTTATTTATTTATTCAGGTTCTTTGTTAAAAATCAAATAAAAATAAAACAAACTTCTGTGTGAAGTTCCAACATTATTAAATGAGTACTTTTCTCCGAAGATCTGATTAACATGTTGTAATACCACAAAGCGATCGCATGCTTATCATGGTACAGAGGAGATGATGTCATAGTCAGACAGATAAACACAGGGGTCATACCGCCGTATTATATTATTAAAACACGTGTTTATATTTTGTCTCTGAATTATTTTAACGTTGGAAACGTCGATAATGTCAATAGCGATTTGACCTTACTCAAAAATAATGCAAATCTTTAGCTCGTTTAAGGGCGTGTGGGCCGTAATTTTGAATTTTTAAAACAACTTTAAGACCTTTAAAATAGTGTATTAAACTCTGAAAAAAATATATGTATTAGTTAAGGATCTTTTCTAGTGCAATTCGCAGTCAATAACACGATTTAATAAATTTTACTACATAGAAAAAAATCCCAAAGTTACCCCTTTTCAAAAAGTTATTTCAAGGTTATGACTAAACTAATGAATTTTTTACTAAATTTTGTACTCAACGAAAGCCACTAAAAGTTATAGATGCATTCGCAGAGTTTGACTTGATAAAAGTATCAGTTATTCACTATGTTTTAATATCTACCATATATATAGCGCGCCGTTCGGCAGGCCTGATCAGTCGCGTTTCGGCGCTCACGGACGACGGGCCTGTGCTTGATTTTGCAATTTTGACAACCAATAAATTTTAAATATTACGATCATAGTGCCACAGTATAACAATATCAGTAGGTATTACTAGTGAAGCACGCTATGATCTTGATTTTGATACCGTTTTCATTGAATTGCAAATAGACGCTGATACTAATTAGTACGCTGTTTACTTTATGTTGTAGACCAATAGGGAGTCTCAAAAACTGACGTCAATAACACATCAGTAAAAATTCAATGCAGATGCAATGGAAAATAGATAAGTATCGGTAAAATATTTGTGCGGCAAATCAGAGATAAGGAAATAATGAGAGGGAGAAATCCCCTGCGTAAATCCCCCAATATAAATCCTATGTTAGGTATCATAAATGATACCTAACTTGCATTTATATGCCATTTAGGTAAATTCTTTGGTAGTAAGGTACTTAGTACTTGGAAGAAAAGTCCTCGTATACAGATTTTACCACTTTAAAAGAGACTCTTGCGCAAACTATTCAGTTATAAAAAAATGTTAGGAACTTCAATACAATTTTGAACATCTATCCATAGATACACGTATGATTTTGATAGTTTTTTTATTTCTTTTCCAAGTTTGTGACACCACCAAAATTTGTTGTTTTTTCTTTTTTTGTATGAAAATGTTAATATTGTTCATAGAATACATGTACTAACCAAGTTTTAATAGTATACTTCTTATAGTTTCGGAGAAAAATGGCTGTCACATACGGATGGACAGACATAACGTATATTTTAAAATTCGTCTACGAATCCCTAAAAACCCAACTTCGTTCATTTAAAACTCATTTAAATGGAAATTTAGACACTCGACCAAATTTGATAAGAAGCCTTTTAGGCAGTAAAATTACTCGTAGAATTGAACTCTGTACTAAATTTCCGATTCGTATTTTTATATAAGGTTTAGAATCATTTCCTGAGCATAAAATTACAAAATAATAACAAATCCAGGTGGAGCTTCAAGCGCCAGCTCGAAAAACGTTTTTGGCCGATATTCCGAAAAGTAATAAAGCCTATTATTATTGTAGAAAATAAAATTTCCCAGCTTTTGTTGCCAGTAAACTTTTTTTTCGAACTTACCGATTACGATTTGTTATGTCCAATTTAATGATAATGTCAATTCTGTTCCCAGTAGCATAAACATGTCTCTTTTTACCGGAATGGAAGAAGAGTTTCGCGTTTCGCGTTTCGCGCGTATCTTTATGTTAGTTAAACTTTTATTTCCACATATCTTCCAAACGGCTGGATGGATTTTGGTAACTAAGATATTCTAAGACTAGTCTCATTCGCCAAAGTGTCCTTAGATAGTAGGTAATATTTTTTTACGTGTAGTTTTTTTTTGTAGTCGGGGTTTTTAAATTAAAGTTATTCTATCATATTGCTCGTTGCTCGAATAAACAGCACCGTTCATCATCATGATTGAAGAGTTGAACGAAGAGTTTGGTCTCCACTTTTGTAATAAGAACAACTAAGCTGTGAAACGCATTGCCAGAGTGGGTTTTTGTCGAAGGTTCGAACCTTGGGGTTACGAGGTACACTGTGTTTGTTTCTATTAGAGAAGCAAGTTCCATCGTAGACCACATCATTTTATCCACTATTATCGGCATCATCGCAACCGTATCATTAAATGGGTTATAAATCGTAAACGGTAAGTTTTACAAAAAGTTTACTAGCAACAAAAGATGCAAAATTTTATTTTCTACAATTATTGTCAAAATATGTAGTTTCCAAAATATCGGCTAAAACAGTTTTTTTTTTTTCAATTAGCGTTTTGAAGCTCTAGATCTGTGAGCATTTTGTAATTTTATGCTCAGTAAGTGATCTTTACCTCATAGAAAAAAATTGTTAGGAACTTGTGAATTATTAGGAAACATTTTAAAAGATGCATGAAATTGGAAAAGCCGTTCTCAACTTATAGTGTGACCAAAAATGAAAAGGTTGAGTTTTGTATACCTACCGTATAGTAATAGTATAGATAAATTTAATATTTCTTCATTTATATAGCAACAAAACTCTAATCATAAACAAACAAACATAAACAAATCTTGAACAAAAAATGAGTTTAAATTACATAGTCCAATATTTTAATGTTATTTCTGCACTGTGGCACCGATGCCGCGGTCGGTGACGGTCGCGAGAACAAGACAGCGTGAAATGCCTACTTTGACAGAATTACCTGGCCTTAATTGAGCAAATACTCTAAACACAACTGTTATATTTATGATAATAATAGTTAACAGGGTCTCGTTTCTTGAACTGGAATCCCAAAAAATGGAACAAATCATGACGCTAATTCCGTTCAAAAACCCCGGGATTTAATTATTCCAACTCGTTCATTTTGAAACTTTTAGGGTCAACGAGACATTCCGAACTTTTCTTTAAAAGAAATTATGTTTCTTCTAACGAAGCATTTAAAATGTAGGCTAAGGTCTGTAAATCATACACAAAAAAGAAACAACTTTTTTACCGCTTTACATGGTTTTGGCGATACTCTTTCTCATGTGAGAATTTTTCATCTTTGTCACGGGTTTTCAGCTGCAGGACTCGCTTTTAGAGGGACTGGAGACAGAATTTGTAAAGGAAGACAGACGGAAGTGTAGAAACGTAAATTTTTTAGTCATCGCCCGCGCAATTATAGATTAAACCGATGATTTTGACCGATGAAGTAGGCGATTTATTTATTTAATTTATTGAGATAAAAACGGAATTCTAATTCCAATAATCTCACACAATATTAATTATCTTTCAAATTACATTTTAGATTGGCATACAATTATATTATTTTATTAAATAGATAAGTCAATACATAATAAATAAAACAAGTCAACACATAAAAAGTCAATCATTCAAAATAATAAATTATAGTTGTCAATTGATCTGCCGATTTTTTCATGCTTATCCCACTGGTCTATAAGATTTTCTTATTAACTAAATATAATCATTCGTAGGGTGTTCCAACTATCACAAAAATTGTCAAGATCAGAAAGGAGAGCATTGAGGTGACGTTGGGTTCGGACTAGCGGTGTCATGGCGCGAGCCGTAATCCGTCCGGCTGCTGTTCAGATGGAAAAACTTATGCAGCTGTCCACGTCTGTTCGTGACACCTGGTTTATCTGGTACGCTTAAAGAGGACATTAAATTGTGCAAATCGAGGGAGTCAATCGAACTTCTAAGTATTTTGCACTCAATTAGGAGTTGGTATACCAGCTTCTGACTTCCAGCGAGTTGTACCCGAGATGACTATGATATATGGGTAAAAACCATAACTTTTTTTGTAGAGTGACCTCAAGAAAGCTTTTTGGACATTCTCCAACATTCGAGTGTAAGTGACATTTTGCGGGTTCCAAGCGCAGGCACTCGACTCGAGCTTACTCGTCATCAAAGAGTTGTATAAGGTTTTAACAACCAAAGGATTCGCAGTCCTTAGCATTTCGCATAACGAAACCAAGACGACGGCACGACATGGTCGTGAAAGGAGAGACCGCGATCCAATTTCATTCAATTCCAATTATTATTATTGTACACTAACGTTACTTCAACTCACACAAGTTATACCTTCTTACACTACACACTTATTCACTCACAAAACACCAAACCACACAAAAAAGTTCAAAGAATTTTAATCATCCAATATACAAACAAGCTATTCTTATTATAATTAGTTGTTGTACTCATACTGTACTTTCAAAATTCACATCTCCAGGACTAAACCTGTTAATGTTATCACCCTATTTAAATGACTACATAAACCCTTGCTGTTGTCTTCTACTTATTTATGGATAGATCACTTGAAACTTTAAATGAAATAGATGGTATTAAAATCGCGAAAAGCATTCAATGTGACATTGAAGACCTGAATACCAAATTATGTATTAAAGATAATGACCTCAAAGTTTTTTGCCAAAATATCAGGAGTGTGTATAGTAATATTGACGATTTTATAACAACATTAAGTGCAACTAATATAAGTCCTGATATAATTATTTTAACAGAATGTAGAATAAATTCTGACAAACCGATTCCTTCTATGAAAAATTATAAGTCTTTTGCATCAAGCCATCATCTAAATCAAAATGATGGAGTCGTGGTATATGTCAATAACGGAACCACTACAACTCTTGTAAAAGAAATTAAATTAGCCAACGCATCTTGTCTGCAAATAGATACTCCTAATAGTTGTATAATGGGTATATATCGTTCTCCATCAAATAAATGTGCTGAATCTTTTATCAATTCACTGAACATACATTTAGAATCATTAAAATCTAAAAATATCATAATAACAGGAGACATTAATATTAACTTAATATCAAGGGGAAACGAACAAAATTACGAAGTAACAAACAGACTTAATTACCTTACTATGTTATGTATTCATGGTATTTTACCGGGACATGTGCATCCAACTAGGGGCAGAAATTGCCTTGATCACGTTATGCTGAAGACTGATACAAAACATCTGCGAAAGTTGCTGTGCTATCGACAACGGTCACTGATCATTTCATGATATTTTTGAGTTTAGCATGTCAAAATTATACTGTCAAATGTAAGAAAACAAAAACAGTCACTGATTTTGATGAAGCCATTTACAGTTTGAAATATAAAAACCTTGATGAGCTTTTGAATTGCAGTGACCCTAACTCTCTAACAGAACAGCTTATCAATAAAATTACAGATTCCTTACAAGAAAATACTACTACTATCAAAATTTCAAAAATAAACGGACTATAAAGCCTTGGATAACAATCGGAATTTTACGTTGTATTAGAAACAGAAACAGACTGCAAAAAAAGGTTCAACTTGATCCCGTGAATGAAATTGCAAGCATCACTTACAAAAGATATCGCAATTTTGTAATAATTTACTAAAAAATTAAAAGAAATTACGAAAAACACAGTTAGCTAACTCTACCAATGACTCTAAAACACTCTGGAAAACTATTAGATCTGTAGCACAATTAGAAAATGCAAAATTGACAATTCAAAATTGCTGAATTTAAAATCTTCTCCATGTGAATCTATTAACCAAGTTAATAATTATTTTGCAAATACTGGTAAAATTTTGGCTGAAAATATATTACAAAATGATAATTGTGCAAACCAAACAACAAGTGAAATCCAACACTCACCAATCAAATTCATTTGTGCTTTTACATACTGATTCTGAAGAAGTGCACAAAGTGCTTATGAGTCTTAAATCAGATAGTGCTGCTGGCTGGGATAACATCCCAACTAGTTTTCTTAAGTTGGCCAAGGCTGAAATAGTCCCAATTTTGTCTCACCTGACAAATCTTTGCTTTGACCAGGGCATTTTCCTGAGTTACTTAAAAATCACTTATTACGCCCATACACAAGAGTGGTGACGTAGATGACCTTAATAATTATAGACCTATATCGGTGCTGCCCTGTATTTCAAAAATTTTGGAAAGGTTGATAAACAGTAGATTAGTCAATTACCTTAACAAATACAATCTGATATCTAACTCACAATATGGATTTCAAAGTGGTAAATCGACTGAGGATGCTGTTACAGCTCTTACTTCTTTTTTGTAGTAGATCAAGTTGATAAAGGGAAGAAATGTTTAGCCGTTTATCTTGACCTAAAAAGGCTTTTGATACGGTCCATGTTCCTATTCTTCTCCAAAACTCGATGGTATTGGTGTTCGAGATAAACCTTTTGCTCTTTTAGAGATTATCTAAGTAACAGGATGCAGAAGGTTAAAATAGGAATTATATTAGTGATGATATAAATGTTTCGTATGGTGTACCACAAGGGAGTGTATTAGGACCTACCCTATTCTTAATATATATAAATAATTTGTGTAATCTTAAAATAACAAATGCGAAAATAATTTCCTACGCAGATGACACCGCTATTGTCTTTTCTAACACCACATGGGCAAAAGTTCGTGTGCAAGCGGAACAAGGCCTGATTAAAATAGCTCAATGGCTAAGACAAAATTTACTTACCCTCAACACTCTTAAAACAAACTATATGTGCTACACTATCTACGACAGTACCCAACCCAATACGGAGTTTGCTATCAAACTTCATAATAATAACAATTTACATGAAGATGGTTGTAATTGCACTATTTTAGAAAAAGTAAGCAAAACCAAGTACCTAGGAGTACAGATTGACCAAAGATTGTCCTGGTTCTCACAAATAGAAGTGATCAGTACTAGAGTAAGAAAATTAATATGGATTTTCAAAAGACTTAGACATGTGGCACCAAAAGGGTTATTAAATAGAATATACATTGCTTTGGTTCAGTCTGTTATATCATATTGCCTGCCAATTTGGGGTGGAGCAGGAAAAACTAAATTTATAGAGATTGAAAGGGCACAGCGAATCTTATTAAAGGTTATGTATTTTAAGCCTTACAGATTTCCGACAAGGGAGTTGTATTCCTTGAGTCAAGTGCTAACAGTCAGAAAGCTGTATATTGTTCAATCAACCCTGAAAGTCCATAGAAAGTTGCCTGTTAATAGTAAAGTGCTTGAAAAAAGAAGAAAAGATATTGCTATTTTGATTCCGGGAGCTAAAACTTCGTTTGCAGGTAATCAATTCGTTTGTAGATCCGCACATTTGTATAATACAATAAATAAGATATTAGACATCTACCCTATGCAGTATCGTGATTGTAAAAATGCTTTGATGGATTGGATACGTGATAAAAGTTACGAAGAAATAGAAGCCTTATTAAATAATAACTTTAAATAATATTTATATAATATTTATAAATTTAAATTAATACGAGTTGATTTATAAAGACACAAAAACCAAAAACAAGGACCTCCTTGTTTTTGCTTTTGTTCAATAAAAATATGATAGATGTAGGTATAATAAAATATAGCAGAATCACATTGAAAACTTTCGTTTACAAAATAAATTTAATCAATTGGAAGATTATTATCAGTCTAAATGACCATTTATTATAAACCATTTACTTTTACTCATATTATTACACACATCCCCATGATCACACTACAAGCAAACCAGTATGCACGCTGTACGCTCGCACGCACACACATACATACATATACACAAACTCACCCTCATCTTTCACACGCACACACACCCTAACACACACACACGCTCACACAAACACACACACACACACACACACACACACTCATACACACCCTTATTTTAACTTATTATAACTAATGTAAACAAACAATTGTTATGGTTATAGAGAGGCGGAGTCTCCTATTACAGGTATATCTATGCTTAAAAGGAGACCCCGATATACCTGTTTCGTAAGTTTACTATTTGAAAGAAATAAACATTTTTGTATTTGTATTTGTAATTTCACTCCCAGATCACGTATTCTAAACAAATCACCAAGGCAGTATTGAAAACTGATAGGATTGATTTTGCGGTCAAATGTCACAGCTTTGCACTTAGTTGCATTAAATAGTTACCTATTATTCGCCAGCCATGCATAAACAGCGTCAATATCTTCTTGCAAACTAAGGCAATCGCGAGGTGTACTTATTTCGACAAAGAGTTTAAGGCCATCCGCGTACAACAGACACTTGGCAGTTCTTAGATCCCTAGGAAGGTCATGAATCATAATTTGGAAGAGTAGCGGCCCAGCAATAGAGGCCTGACTTACACCAGACTTACTTGGTGTGATAAGGTTCAGAGACATGGATACCGTGTCTAACATACTGTTGCTGATTTCTCAGATAATCCGCGAAAATTTTTAGGAATATGTCAAGGAATAGGGCAGATAGCTTATGTAATAAGATATCGTGGTCGATTTTGTCAAAAGTTTTTTTTTTAAGTTAAAATAGATCACGTCAACCTGTGATGCGCGATCTATAGCATCGGAGATGTATTCGACTAACCCCAATAAGTTAGTATTTACGAAACAACCTCGCCTAAAGCCATGCTGTTCCTCTCCTATTTGTTGCTGAACCTGTCTATATAGTTCAGCGTGTAAGATGTGTTCAAAGACATTCGCAGGTGAACGTAAGATTGCGATCGGATCAGTTCAGTCTTCAACTGATGGCTTGTTACTCATCTTCGGAATAGGGGTGACCCTAGATAACTTCTAGGTATGTCTTTTTTGTCAGGCATAAGTTAAAAATGTAGAAAATTAGGAGAATAAGGTAATTTTTACCTGATTTTAGAATAAAACCAGGTAAATTATTGGGGCCCGGTAAGCTACCCACCTTTAACCTATTAAACCCGCGTTCGATATCTCATATCTCAGGAAGCACAGCAGGTAGGCTAACAGAACCACGACCATCGTCCAAATCCAAGCAGAACTCCACGTCCAGCTCCGGCAACTCATCCAGAAAAACACTAGAAAAATAGGCTGCAAAAGCGGTGGCAGTATCTACGCCCATACATAGGACACCTTTATACGAAACACAAAGTTCGAAACCGCCCTTCGACCTAATAGCGTGCACATGATTCCGAAAATTCTGGGGACACCGTAGCAAGTTATTTTCTATGACTGACATATGAGACTTGTGCACTTGGGAGATACGTATTTCAAGACTAGCTCGTAACTCAGAAAATAGTCCATAGGTGCCAACACAGTCCGATCGCAACCAGGTTCTATGTAATCTGCTCTTGCGCCGAACGTCTTTTATAACGTCTGCATCAAACCAGACGGGAAATCTGTCGCCTCGTTCTACTCGTCTTATCTTGGGGTCGGACATATTAAACAACCCATAGATGATCATCATCATCATGATGTCATAGAAAGCTTTAGTAGCTACCGAAACGTCACTAGACTCGAGCACTGGGGTCTATGAAATTTCAGATAGGAGGGAGAGGAAAAGAGGGACATCCATCTTTTTAAAGTTCCGATCTCGCGCTGAATCGATACTACTCGGTGGAAGTCGGATGCGTCTGCCACTCTGCGGTGAGATAGTGAGCGCTACCCCGAGTGCGGGGTGGTACAGCACGTCGAGTGGGACGAAACCGGGTTCTGGCGCGCACGCGCACTGCGCGTGGCTATGACTCGTAGCTCTCATGCGCCAACACCACGTCAAGGATTTCCTCGTGAGAGTTCGTTACAGCATTATACGAGTAATCCATTAAATTACAGTAAGTCAAGAAACTACAATCATAATTCAAAACAAGTCAAAATAAACATACATCGTAATTGCAATCATAAGATGCCAGGTTTTGAACGGGATTCTAAAATAAGGGTAGTAACGTTTGACCTTGTTTAAAAAATCGAGCATCACAAAGAATAAACAACGCATTATCAATCAATCCAACTTTTCTGGGTCACGTCGTGCTTCTTTAGGTATTTATTATCTGAAATGTGTCTAGACATAATCAATCTACATCTTAAGTACCCACACTAAACAGTAACTACAACGTAATATCAATTTATTAGTTGCTCGACGTGTGAACGTACAGATAATATATCATTTCAACAGTCTATACTATATGGCAATCCTTGTTTCTCATTATTGTACAATTTTGTAAATAAAATCTACTACTCGCAATTTCTCTTGCTATTCTAGATTTTACAAATTTTGTCCACTTAAATTGATTCTTAAGCACCTAATATCTTCTGAGATAATAAGTAACTTACAGTTATTTGCAAGAAAAAATCACGAGAACTCGCGTTCTATCTCACGATCGCCTTTCTAGAAAGACTTAGGACTGTAACTTAGCCAGATAAAATCAACCAAGTAACGTTCCCAAGTCTCAAGTCAGTCCCATTTCACCCCACAACTTCTATACGCACTGCTCAAAGGAAGAGAAGCGCACACAAAAGTTCCCACCGCGGGCCAGGACACGTACACTCTTTTTCTATGGAAAACGTAATTTCGAAATAAACTCGCGACTTTCCTACTCCGGTTGCTCCGGTTCTACTTCGATCCGTCGATTCGTCCGTTTAAATGTTCGATTCGATGAAACGAAGTAGAACAGGAATAGGAAAGTCGCGAGTTTATTTCGAAAGAACGTTTTTCGTAGAGAGTATTCGTTCAGATTAGCGACCATTATCTACAAGATCTCACCCAGGGAAGTTGTTGACTGATCCCCAGGGTGCACCAGTAGAGGTTCCGGAGCCGTCATGTTTTAGCCCACTTCTTCATCTGCCAATAAATGTGCTAACTTCTTTACTATATTTTATTGTATAGATTTGTAGACTAATTCATAAATAGAAAAACTAATTTGGAAAAAAACTATTTTTAACACAGTTACACATTATGTGACTGCAACTACATACTACAATGTTATGCAACTACATTATTTTATTCTGTATCTACCTAAGTAAGTACTTGATACATAACAAATTATTAATTATTTAAGTAGGTACCTAAGTACCCTCGCCTAATAGTATCATTGCATTTTGTCATTACGAGTCTAAAAGACTAGCAATTCAAATGTATTTCAGGCGTTATTTAATAAAAAAATAACATCTGAATCAGAAGATACGTAACACGTGAGTCAAATGCAAGACTTTTAAGTTTAAGCATGCTTTGTAACTTCAGAGCAAGGTAAGTCGTAGATATCGTATTCAAAGATCGTAGAGATATTTCTCTGAGTACTTTGAACTCTTCGTGTTCAAATAGCTGTGTAGTTTTGTATATATAAGCAGATGCGTTCCTAATGACAGGCTCATATATGTCTTGCTTTTCTCACCACTATATATTATTTAAAATAAAACAAGTTTAGTTTTGTAATTGTTGAAAACTAAAAATATCTGTGAAACACCACTTATCGCAGTTGAGGGCGCATTTAAGAATCATGCACGTTCAGCCAAAGCGGTCACGAAGCACCTTTAAATCACAATGCAGTCTGCGCTCAAGTTGGAAACTCATATAATATTCAGGAACGGTCAAGTGTGAAGCTAACAAGTTGGTTCTCATTCATATTCAGTCAGGCCGATGAACTTCTGATATAAAGGGTAATAAGCGTGAACACATCTGCTTATTGTAACTACCTTGTTTCTGTTTGTGATCTTTAGCAAAGTTAGTGTACATGACCATGTTTCTGAGTTTGTACGACCGATTTTTTTACAGGTGGCGTAGCAACGTGTGCAGGGTAGAGATAGTATTTTAGAACCACAATTAAATTGAAATGAGTAGCTCATCTAACTCCAGTAACAGCCATAGTCCTGCGGTGTAAGAGTAATTTCATCATTACATTCCAAACTTTGATAAAATCTGTCCCATCGGTTCCAAACTAACTAATAAATAGAATTTATTCTCTCCCTCAGTATTTTATCGCAAATTCGGTTATCTTCAAGGTGAAAGTTAAAGCTAAGTAATCATTTTAAACTACAGTTTTGTTTTAATAAGTGTCTAATGGTCACACAGGCAAAATTTCATAAAACTAATACATCCTTTGATAGTAAATTTACCAAAGTAATATAAATGTACTTCTGTAATTTAACATCATTCTACTTGCTAAAAAGGAATAATAGTAGCTATAATTCATCATTGAACTTTTTCAGTGGATTAACAGGGAAATATTGGATGTTTTTTTATAAATAATTTAAGTTTCTCATCTTGGAATTTGTTATACACAAATGATATTAACCATTATGTTTGTGTTCCGAAAAGAAAAAACGAGAAAAAAATTAGGACGACTGTGCTCTGAACCGGGAAAATTGGAGGGAGGGCAGAGAGGCCTTTGCTCTGCAATTGGGCAATATGTCTCTATAGGCTGAGATAATGATAATAATCGACAGACGGTTGGGTCAAGCGTCAGATGCAGAAGGCGATCATCCTTGACACATCGAGCATCATCAGGAGGTTTCTCACTCTGCAGCCCTAACCACCGGTAGCTTGGACGCTGCTGGCAGTACCCTAGTTTTAAGTGTTTTATAACATATTCCATAGCCTAGACGTTTTTTATCACTAAAGTAGAGTCAAATCTCTTCGTTCGTGTCTTTGGAACATCAACCATGAAACGATGTCGTCTTTTTCGCACTGGAGTGTCGCTGCCTATGAGCTCTTTAGCACGTCTCTCGATCGATTCCAGAACCTCCAGCTGATACTTAGCCGATCCATCCCAAAGGTGCGAACACTACTCCATACAAGAGCGAATATGTCTTGTTGTCTTGATATAACGTAAGCAACTGTTCAGGCTTGAAATACCTTCGTACCTTTTAAAGGACACCTAGTTTTTAGCAGCTAATTTAGCCTTGGACTCGATATACGAGCCAAAGTTGAGCGTAGATGTTAAAATAACGCCCAAAAGTCCAAGACGGTCAGAGACCGGCACAGATACACCCCGAAAAGTAGGAGTTAGTTGAAATGGACTCCTTTTTGCAGAGAACAGACGCGCCTGCTTTTTACTCTCGTTGAACTTGACCTGATTGGCATCGCCCCATTTAGACACCGCTTCAAGGGTCAAGCTCAAACGCGCGATCAAACTCTTTCTCAGTACCTGAGTCTGCTGCCCACTGGCTCTCGCGCTAGATATGTAACTCTCTACAACGGTGCTATCATCCGCGTACCCAAAAATACCGGGCTCCAACAGATCGTTGATATGTCCCAGAGAGTACCGACCCTTGAGGAACTCCAGTATTTATATTTGATCCGACGAGCAGCCATCAATGACGACTAGAATGGATTGATCCCTCAAGAAGTCCGATATCGACGCAATAAACCCAGGACGCAAACCATAACTAGAAAACTTGCTAATAAGCCATCATGTCAAACCCTGTCGAAAGCTTCGAGATATCCAGGGAGACTGCAAGTGCTTCCCCGTTTTTCTTAATAGCTTCACTCCAGATCTAAGTGACGTACGCTAGAATATCCGTCCCCGAGTATCCTTTTTGGGCACTGGTTGCACATTGGCAAGCTTCCAAGACTGCGGTACAAGCCCAGTTTGGAGAAAGTCTGAATAGGCGCGTCAGTATCGGTGACAACTGAGGCGCAGAAGCCTTCAACACTAGGGAAGGAATACTATCTGGACCACTGGCCTTATTCACGTCCAGATTGCGTAGCACTTTGCGAACCTCCATTTGACGAATGGGTATCTCTGAGATAAAAGTTGGGCAGTCAGGTGGAGTAGGAGGTGCCGCGCTATTAACATCTTTTTTTTTGTTATTATTTTGCCGCTCCACAGACTCTGGGGTCCGTGACATTTGTCATTACAATTATCTTTTTTTACAAATTTCTTGGATTAGTAGAAGAAAAGGAAAATAGGGGGGTGTTGTGAACATTTAATTCTAGTACTAGTCCGATTTCGTCTGTTCGATCACTACCGGTTGGGATTCCGATAGTAATCGACTCGACATTGTCTTTTGCTTAAGCTGCCTCCTCCCGGCGCAGAGCCTCCACTATTGCCGCGTTTCTGTTTTTTATGGCCATCTGTAGGTTGAACTCTCGGATGGTATCTGGTGATGCAGCTAACGCTCGCCGTACGAACCGACCGATGGCGTCGTCGGTGTCGTCAGCGTAGTATGTGAAGTTCCCCGTGTACCGTGAGATTGCAACAACCGCATGGGGCACGCTCTCGTGCGCCTCGGCTGCCGCTTTGATTGGCTGCGGCTTTTTCCGCGGCTGCCCTTTGCTGCACTCTTTCGGAACCGGTTTCATTAGTCGAACTAGGAACGGGGTGTCCCCAGCTGTCTGTTGGATTTGTTAAGTCGTGCGAAGGGGCTCTGAAACTCAGATTTTTCTCCCCTATCCTCGTATACGACAACCTCATGATGTTTAGAGGCCTCAATGCAACCCAGCCGGTCTGCGACTTTCGCTCTTGAGTATTCGACTGCCATCGCATCCACGCTTATTACCCGGGGGTTTTCACCTGAATTTCTGCTCAGATGTGCAAGCAGCGCACTTGCCTGCGTAAAAGGCGTCCGACCTTCCGAGTCCTCTATTAGCGCAATCGTTTTGTTTCTCGATCGCACCAACCGAAATCGGTGGCCGTCTACCTCGCACACTGGCATAGCATCGAAGGTTTTCCGCTACCAGCATCTAGACGCAAAGATTCCACAAGTTGAAATGCAAACAAGTGTATCTTCTCCATTGCAGCGTGAGCCAATGTCCCATCAGGTTTCAGCATTGGAGGTAGTGAGGGGCGGAAGAAGTTCGATTCGACCGATTTAAACTGAACCTTCCACGGGGTTTTAACTAAACCTTCCATGGGGTTTCGACTAAAATGGAGTTTCATTGCCGCTTACGACGGGAACGCGGGGACGCATTGTTCCGCAAACCCGCTGCAGCTTATCCGTCTCCGGACCCTCCTCTGGTGCATTCACTGAACACGTCACTTTGTCACAAATGCATCTAAAGTAAAGACACGGTATGGGCCTAGGGGATCAATCATTAAGTCTCCACGTATGGACACTTTTAGTTCTCCGCAACGGGGCCAGGTCTGTGGTCCCGCCGCCACCATCACATTTCAGCTGCAGATGAGGAATCGGCTCTCTCTGTTCCTTGCAGCCCATTGCGATCGCCATCTAACTGTGGCGACCCCATCAAAGCCATGGTGGGCAGAAAGAGCAGTGCAGATTGATACTGACAGTTCTGTCTCCACAACGCGGGCCACCTCAGTTGCGCCGGTGTCTACTCTTCAACTGTTCTAAACAACACACTAAAGATATTTTTAAATTTCAAGTGGCATTGGTTGTAATAATGAATAAATCACGACCCTTTCTACAAAATCCAAATGTTTTATTATCTTTTTTCTCAGAACAGTTAACATACATTTACTTTTTCGCTCTACATCCCGTCCATTGAAGTTTAGTTAAAACCGAACACACCTGCTGTCAGACCCGGGGGCTAAAATCAAAGTTGTGATGTTACCCAGCGATGTGCCAGTTTCTCTGAGGCGCGGTTACTGTCACTAATCCAATTGACAGAGTTAGGCAACGTCCGGGTACAGTAAAATGCTTGATACGTCTGCATTTAAGCTTTCAAATATTTGCTTTAAGCAGTTCCGAAATTATCTTTATTTGTAGTAGAAAATGTGAAGAGCCCAGATATTTGCATTTTAAAACTTACCTGTCTCAAAGAAAATTACTTATAGAAAAGAACGTTGTATTAAATACATGTTCGAATGACTCGAACGAAGAGATTTAACTCTACTTTTGTGAAAATTGAAAGTGGAATACTTTCATCACGGTGGTATTATTTTTTTTTTTAATAAAGAGTGACGAGACAATCAGGACATATGCCTGATGGTAAGCAACATGCCTGACATATAACACCACACTGACACGCAGCTATTGGAACATGAAGAGTCCAAATCATTACCTAGCACTGCACTGTGCTCGTCACCCAGAGATCTAAGATCTTATGTCTCTAAGCCCTGTAATTTCTCTGGAAACATTGCTCTTCAAACCGGAACACAGTAATGTTTGCACATTACTGTTTGGCGGTAGAATAACTGGCAAAGGTGTGGTATTTCCCAGGCGGACTCTGCCAAGAGTCCTACCACTAAAATCATATAGATATCAATACCCTTTATTAATTCTTTTTTTTTCGTAAGCAGTATTTCTCTTATTTAGTTCAGAGTTCATCTATTTATCTTGTTCAAAAGCGATCACCTAAATCCAAAAATCCCTTACTCAGCTCCTCTATTTCACCGAACGACATAAACTTTTTCACACTAAAAATATATAACATTGGTTAGTCTTGTGTTAGTATATTTTACAACCACAGAATTTGTTCATAGTTTCCCAACTTTGCGTGAAACTAGAATTTACTGTTTATTGAAACCAAAGTCGGCCTATAAAGTACTGACCACTCCAAAAGCAACTAACAGAAACATTTATCTCCGAAGCAAATATGGAAACCTCAAACGTTTTACACTATAGTAACGGTCAGAACCTAAATTCAACATCTTTGCGCACCGATTACAGATTTTTTAACACGAATAAGGCTGTGTAATGGTACCAACCTACGTGTTAGTGAGGAACGATGGCATTGAAAAAATACGGTCAACTGAGAAAAACACAAAAATAATGTATCAAAAAATTCGTAAGTAAGTAAGTGATAACTATCAACGAATTTTACTATTAGATAATCCTACCTACCATCACAAAAAATTAAAAAAAAAATGTTTCTTGAAATAGAAGTGACGGGACATACAATACAAGGCATGCGCTTGATAGTAAACAACGTGCTTGTCCATAACAGCACAGTACGATGGAGCTAATTGAACAAGAAGAGTTGAAATCACTGCCTGCAGAAATCAGTAAAAAATTTAAAATACCTGTTTTGTTCGTGATTTTACTGGTTCTACTTAGTATAAATCTAGTATTTAATTATGAGAACCATCTTATTTTTACATGCATGTTGGGTTACCCGGTAAATACTGGTTAGGTATGAAATATTTATGAATCAATCTAATTTACTGTGTTTCACTATGTTCACACAATATGTACAATGCGCGAAACAAGTGCGTCGCGGTCGCATTCATTACTGAAGTAAGCAAAGTTCCTGCCGCGCGCCGTGGCCGAACTTATGTTCCCCTCTGTACTCTGGTGTTCTAATTAATTGCGTGGTTCGGTCTATTTTGTACAGAAAATTCGATATTTTTGTGCGATAAACCGGTTTTATTATAATGAATTCGCTACTTTTTTGCGATGAAACATTTTTAACCGACCGATTTTTATGTACTTATACTTATTTCTCATAACAAAAACCTTAACTACTTTAGAGGCGACTGTAAAGTAAAAAAAAAGGTTGTCTGTAAAGTCGGTTGATTTACGGACGATAGTTTAATGTGACAGCGTCATTACAAAACATTGATAGATGCGGCGCAAGCGTACAATGAGCGTAACGGGACATAACGAGACACTTTTTTGTGCATACAGCCGGCGTTCATCGATTTATTAGACGTTATCACGTCAAAAAAGACGATATCACGTCAAAAAAGACGATGTTTTTACTAATGTTAACTAACTTAAGAATATCAAGAGTTTTTTGTTTTAATAATATTTAGATTAGAGCATAACTTGTTTGACATATTTAGTTATTTTACACTGTAATAATTCTATTATTCATTCTACATACTCTTTCGTTTTTGTTTTTCACATTTAAGTCGAGTGATAAATATTACTGTACTATAGTATTGTTGTCTATTCTGCGTGTTTCATAATCTGTTTTTTATCGAATTTAGTCATTAAAACATAATTGAACAATGTGCAAGATGCAAATCGAGTTAGCGTTATTTCCGTGTTTTTGAGTGAATTAGTGCTGCTTTTGCTACTGATAATCATGGAAAAGTAAGTTTAAACAATTTTAGACTATACTGTTTGTAAATTTGTTCAAAATTTGCGTAGAAATGTGTTTGTTTATTACTTACATAAAATGACCACCGAAAAATGTCGAGGTCGAGGAGACCTTTTTTTTAAGTGGCTCTTGTAAAAATGTTTCCAGAGAAATTACAGGGCTTAGAGATATAATATCTTAGATCTCTGGGTGATGAGCGCAGTGCAGTGCTAGGTAATGATTTGGACTCTGCATGTTCCAATAGCTGCGTGTCACTGTGCTGTTATGTGGCAGGCATGTTGCTTACCATCAGACACATAACCAGCTCGTCTCGTCACTCTTTATTAAAAAACTATGAACGTTAAACCAAATACTCCCCATGGCTGATTCTTTGTGTAGTATAAGTATTTGAACCGAACTTTTAAACAAATGCAAAGCACAAGCCACTTGACCTATTAAACTTGAAGGAGACGTTTAATTTCGAATTTACTTTTTTCCAATTTGTCTTCACCTTATTTTGAAATTGAATTTTGCTTTTCGTTAGTCATAACGGGACATTGGTATAACTAGAGGTAGTTAGAAATTTTTAGTGTATGAAAAATAAAACAATGATGTAAAAATACAAAATAAGTTTTAGTTGGTAACAATCATCAACAACATCATTGCCTTACTTTTCAGTTACCTACACTTATTTTTTGTGGGAAAAAGTTTCCACAATACGATTTCTAACCATACTACTTGAATTGAAAAACTATGGTAACCTATAGATTACTCCGACTTCCAAATCTTCGCCAAAAGCAGGGATAATGGTAAATAGGTTGGACTATTATAAAAATTTTTTGGCATACCGGATTAGCGGTTTGTTTTAGAACACCGTTAAATAAGTTATACAAATAAAAACATGTAAGTATATATTATAATTATTTAATAAAATTTAAAAAAAAATATCCGACGTATTGTTAAATGGCTCAGTACAATTTGAATGACTTTTTTTATTTTAATCACCCTTTCAATACTATTGTATCTAGAAAATATTAACAAACAATAAATTAAAACCAACACTCTCTATAAATCAAACACGCCGTCGAGATCGCTGCCTTGCGGCAGGGTTTCCAAAACGCTGGCTGCGTTGCCCCGTTGGATGGCTATACTTAGTTTTTGGGCGAAGTAGTAGCTTAGTCTCCACAGCCAACGCAAAAAAATCATAATGTGCGCTGAGCTGGGAGTATTTCCGTTATTTACGGAGTTGTGCCTGTTCGGTCGCAGCTCCAGCGGTTTGAGCCGAACTACCGACATGAGACAGAGTCAGGGTGTCTACACACGTGGCGTCCCAGACTAATGCTCTACCGAGACACCACGGTACTAACGTGGCACCGTCTGGCAGCTTTCCATCTGTCGACATTCCGGTTGGTTCTAGCGTTGCTGGTATTGACGCTGTGCAGAGTGCTCGTTTGACTAAATCGTTGATTGCCCAGTGCCTGAAAGGTCGACCGGCACTCTTCACACAGGAGAGCCCGTGACGTCCCAAATAGTCAAAAGCATTACCGCACTAGCAGCGATGAGGCTCGCATAACTTAACACCCAGAAGAAGACCTGACGCTATACGTAGACAACTCGGGTCGAGGACAGTAACCAATTTTTTGAAAGTAAGGCGTAAAGCCAGTAACCTGATTCAGGTTCTGCAACAGCAAGGAGACGAGCTCGTTCCGAAATATCTGGCGCGTGCTCTAATAATGCCTCATAGGTAATTTTAGTAAGCGGAAGGTCCCAGTTACACTGCACATTGGTTTCTGTGGGTGAACTAACACCAGGGCACAACGCACAAAAAAAGGCTGCCAAAGCCTCAGTCTGGCAAGCAACTCGAACATCAGCCATTGAATTGTGTAGTATCATGCCGATGAGAGATTGCGAGCCGTGACTGGAGGCTAAGAAAGCTGGAAGTGCGATGCTCGAACTGCGGCGGATGCCCAGCCCACCGAAAGCAATGGGAAGTGTAGCTTGTGCCCACGAATCATCATCAAACTGTAAATTTAAAATCTTTGTCATTGTGTCTTTCATAATCAAATCGATTAGGTATGTTAGTGATAAAAATACCACAACGGAGAGCAACGCATCAAAACATGAATTTTGGCGCAAAAGGCAGAGCCGAAGTATATAAAATGCCATGTGTGGTTTAATTTGGAAAGACGATGTGATAATTTGGAAAACTCCTCAATTTTTTATTTATTAAGGGTGGCAGTGCTTCCATAAAAATAGGAGCCCCTAAAAGTGTTAAAGAATCTTTCGACTTGTTCCAAATATTAGAGCACAATGAATTAAAATTTTGATAAATTAAAGATTGAATGTTTTTTGGTACATGTTCCGGAATAAAATTTTTACACTTATTAAAATTTAGGGATAGACCGATAGAATCGAAGCGCTCAATGATGTTTTTAAGGTCATCGAACACTTCTGAGGTATTTTTTTTTTAAATAAAGAGTGACGAGACGATCAGGACATGTGCCTGATGGTAAGCAACATGCCTGACACATAACAGTACAGTGACACGCAGCTATTGGAACATGAATAGCACTGCACTGCGCTCGTCACCCAGAGATCTAAGATCTTATATCTCTAAGCCCTGTAATTTCTCTGGAAATATTGCCCTTCAAATCGGAACACAGTAATGTTTGCACATTACTGCTTGGCGGTAGAATAACTGGCAAAGGTGTGGTACATTACCACCCAAAGAACCATCATCAAGGTACCACATGTTACATTTTGAATTTAGTTCGGAAATTATAGGGTGGATACCTAAACCGAATATAGCCGGACCGAGCGGGTCACCTTGCTGGCATCCGATGGTAGAATTTATGCAAAAATATGCAGGTACGAATGATTTTTCGTCCTTACTTCTACAATTGTAGTATTGGGAAGATGTGAAATTTCACATCTTCCTAATACAAAAAATGCGAAAGTTTGTATGTTGGTCGGTCAATTACGTCGGAACGACTAAAAGATCGTTTAAATTTGAAAAAGGCTTAGATTAAAGTATGTTATAGCATAGGCTACTGTTTATTGCAGGAAAATTACACGAACTATGCATGAACTACGCGGGTAAAACAACAGGACACTCCTACTTCATAACAACTTTACATTGTAGGTATAAAAAAATAGCTCATAAGTTTTGAAAACATCCAAACAAAAAATATTTTTTCAATTTATCAGAGAGATTTAATAAAAATGGAACCCGCCTAAGCGGTTTGTCTACCTACAACCCGCTGGAGGCAGCGTAATTGCAACTTCGAAAGTAACGAACTAAGAAAAGGATTTTGCTTTACGGCTTCGTAGCAGATTGGCTAATCCTCAGGGCAAGCTTAAATGAGCCGAACTCGTTTCTGCCTTCGTGGGTTATGTAACTGACGAACTGAAAACTAGCCAGCGGGTAAAACAATACGTTGCCAAAATTTATTGAACGTCTTAGAAAAATCCTAAATTTCTAAGTTTTACTTCTTAATATATATAAATCTCCTGTCACAATGTTTGTCCGCAATAGACTCCTACACTACTTAGTCGATTTTAATCAAATTTGGACACCGTGTGTAGATTGATCCAACTTAAAAGATAGGATAGTTTTTATTTCCATTAATGGGCTTTATGTGACAATATCCGTGCGAAGCCGGAACGGGCCGCTAGTAAAACAATAAATCAACGAGTTTTTTCTTGATTTATTTCCTTCCTCCTGTCCAAAAATCTACAACCAATATTTTTACATTTAATTTCATACATTTTGGGACCTATAAACATTGATTGTTGCAAATTTTCTCACTATAGAAATAGTCCCGTTTAAATTCTTTTGAACAATTTTGTTGTATTAAAGAGGAAATATTCTATTAGAAAATAAGCTCGTATGTGGAGGAAAGGCATTTCCACGCATGTCCACCGTGCAGGGGTGTGGCGGGTTATGTCGGGCTCCTCACCATGGACGTGGTATTTTTTTAAATCCATGACAGTTTCCCTCACATAGTTTATGTTGCCTACAATTTTTTGAGCTAATACAGAAGGTCCAACCAACCTAAACTTACCCACATATTTAGATCACACCTATAAGCATAAATGGAACGTGTCTCAAAGCAATCGATGTACATACTAGTATTATCCTTTTATCCATTCATTCATTGTATCCAACACATGTCGTACGACGGTATCGCAAGTGCACTTCAGACGCACTTGCGATAGTGGTAGGACTCTTTGCAGAGTCCGCCTGGGGAAGTACCACACCTTTGCCAGTTATTCTACCGCCAAGCAGTAATGTGCAAACATTACTGTGTTCCGGTTTGAAGGGCAATGTTTCCAGAGAAATTACAGGGCTTAGAGATATAACATCTTAGATCTCTGGGTGACGAGCGCAGTGCAGTGCTAGGTATTGATTTGGACTCTTCATGTTCTAATAGCTGCGTGTCACTAAGCTGTTATGTGGCAAGCATGTTGCTTACCATCAGGCACATGTCCTGCTCGTCACGTCACTTTTAATTTTTTTTAAAGATGCTTTAGTTGATGTTGATCAGTTTGAAATACCATCGGTAGGAAAGTCCAGAATTGACCAGACCACCTCATAAAAGGAGTGCCTTTTCTTTTTCTTTTTAGATGGCGAAATAAATTATTACTACTACCATTAGTAATATTTCCATATTTATTGTCTATGTAAAAAACTAGCAGGAATGAGAAAATTACAAAACAATTGTTCTACTTTTTCAATAACCCTGTAAAAATCAATTGATCATCCTTATGAACTACATATATAATTATATAAATATAATTGCTTTCTGACAGTATATCTTTAGATATTCAAAAAAAGTGATTAATTAGTTTTCAGCATACCTACTACCAAAACAGCACAGGATATACAAGTACTTTTCAATAAACGAATTCCGAAACTGATTGTTCACTGACGCGTGCTTTTTGCACCTCGCGTTGCTCAATTATACGTTTTTAGACAAAAATATGTGTAAGTGGCCCATAAATTCTGATATGGCACCTATTTGACATAAACATTTTTTATAAACACATTTTATCAAAATCGAAGGTTCTGTCTTTTCTACGAGACATTGACGTAATTGTGAGCTTAAACCACAATAAAAGGTATAAATCAAGAGTTGAACTTGAAGGTTCTTTCGATATCAATTAGCCTTAGCCTTATACATATGTACTTTGACACGGTATATGGTCTACAGTAACGGTGTCACGTGTTGAACTGTTACAAAAGTCAATGATTGTATCATTTACTTTGGAAAAATTAAAAAAGCAAACATTTTCTTATTTAGACTTTGATTAAAATTATTTTTCAAATGATATTTATGTCGTTTCTGGTTTTAAGGACTTGTTTATTTCTGACGAAACCCAATGTTCGATTTTATGAAACCCTAAATAAAATCTTGTAAAAATCTTAACAATTGGAGAACGAGAAAACCTTGGTGAAAGGCCCTAAGTGATTTAATTTTCTTTTTTACTCGACCGCTTGTTTGGCTTAGACAAATAAAGATCTAAGATAACAACGATTGTGTTTTTTACAATAGGAAAAGACTTCTTGATAACAATAATAGCAACAATAACGATCGATAAAATGAGAGCTAATAGATCTACATAATATTTTTGGTACCAGGGCGTCACGAGTGCTATGGAACGCAAATGTTTCCCCCCTCCAGTCTTGGCCACGTGCTCCACCCAATGGATCATTTCCTTCACAGGAGAAACAGGGCGGTCATGATATATGAGCTGAAGCTCCTGTACTCTTTCTTTGTACCTGAAAATAATATATTTAACCTTTTAGATACTTCTGCTACGTTATATTTCTAAGAACTAGTTCATATTGACTGCTTCCTACCTACCTACATGTTGCAATAGTGTAAAATTTTAACACGCAACCTACAACCTATAAATAAACATTGACTCAAGATCAGAAAAGCAAGAAGACCAAAAATCCTGCCAAATTTGTTGCAAAATCAGGTCAGTATCAAATTTTAGATATCAAATAGGTCGAACGAATTTAAAAAATAAAAATTGATATCAAATCATGTTTTATTTTACACGGGAATTAATCCTATTAAATGAAATATTCAAAAACATTTCTGGGTTTGTGGTAAGTCTAAAAAAAATAATGACCTTTATGCTAAAATATACGAGGGTATTTACACGCTATAAATCATTAATTTTGAACAAAATTAAATTTTAGCAACAACTTACTTTGGGTTGCCAAGGATTTCGTCAATTCCAGCTTTCAGTTCTGCAGAGAGATTGAAAGAAAGCGGGACGTGCATTCCGAAGCCTCTGCTGGCTGCTCGCCTTATATTCAGAAACTGATCAGCGAAGAGTGGTATCCCGATCACCGGGACACCATAGTGCAGCGTCTCCGTTGTCGAGAGTAGGCCACCATGAGTGATGAATAATACGGTGTTACGGTGAGCTAAAGCAAAACATTTCTAGATCTAAGTTCTTTTCCAAATTTAAACTTCTAATAATACATTGGAGCAGACTATACAATGCGTTATGATTTTGCAATACAATGCGTTGCGATGTGATCTTATTATTAAAGCAGAACAGATGCGAATCCAGTCATTATATTTGCAGCCTTACCCCAGGTAGCTTGATCACTTTTCTTTCTTTTAATTCATTTAATGTCCACCTGGAGTCGGTTACTACAACACAGGTCGTAAGAACTGCATTTCATCACGGTGATAATTTCGAATACGATTGTATTGCAACAAAAAGTGCTTGATTGATATTTTTCCCCATTTTTTTTTCGGTTTGATATTTTCAAAGCCAGTTATAATTGCATAGTCATAAATATACTTTGTACTCGATAAAGTAAGTAAATGAGCGTCGTAAGTACTTTCCATGCTTTTACAAAAAAATGCAAGCGGGGCGGAATGCAGTCGTATCAACATTTAAACTGCATTTTCACTGTAATTAAGTAATTCAACAGTAATTAAATACATCATACAAACCTAATATGCTGGCTTGTGGTGCCCATTCAATAATGTGGACATTCTGCGGAACAAATGGTTGGGGCTCTTCCAGTTTCCAAATGACGGTCTGTTTCAGTCCTCCAAACATTTTCAACAAGTTCTGTTTTACTTTGACAGGCATAGTCTTTCCTTTCATCATAGAGCCCAGGCTGAAGTAAATCACCCCGTCCGTTGCATTGTCCATGATTCGTTGTAAATCCTATTTGAAGCAAAGTAACAAGTAATTAAACTGGATTCCCAAAAGATATAATGTATTATGATAATTGTTTTATTACCACCTAAACTGTAAAATACAAAATGCAATTCAAATCTTTACATAACTTGCATCTCAAAATAAACTGTTATTATTAATTCAAACCTTCCTTTGGGAATTTTCTCGACTAAATTATTAACATAACAACTTGTAAATTTACAGCAGAAGTTGAGTTGAGACTTTACAAAAAACAACTAGCAGCGCCCCATGGTTTACCCCGTGTAGTTCCCGTCCCCTCAGTTTTCCGGGATGAAAAGCTTTTGTATTTTTGCAGGTTATAATCTCTTTGTTCCAAATTTCAACCTGATCCTTTCTGGTGATTGAGCAACAAACATCCAAACAACTAAACATTCAATTTTTCGAACTTATAATATGAGTAGAATTTTAGTACTGAATACCTCCGGCAAAGGTTGAACTTCTTCCTTGATGTGATATCCAGCAATAGGTATATAGTTTAGTGGCAGACTCAGGGGAAGTCCTGAAGAAATGTGCGAATTTCCTAACATCAGCGTAGCGTTAAATTTAACTTGATGGATACAAGGCATATCGAGTCCTCTCTTTCTAATGGCTGGACCGTAAACCTCGTTGAATACTCTACTTTCTTCTGCTGCAAAAATCCTATGAAGCATCCAAAATTATGACTTTTAAAATGTAACTTTTGTTTGGTTCAAATCTAGGACCTACTTGATATTTTACCCCTTTCCCGTTGCCGGATTGATTTGTTATTTCTTACACAGATTAATATTTTGAGAGCTGGCTGCAAATTTTGGGCAGTTATTTGAGGCAATCTGAAAATTTGTCACATAACTCTCTTAACCTGATAACCTATTTTACTTCTACATACTATTTGCTACGAGCTCTCGCAATATTAGTTCTAATGACAATACATTATTTTTAACAGGTCTGTTTAACTAAACAAATACTTTTTCTTTTCTTTACAATTAAATTCAGACAATCCTAAAGGGTAAACATGGGGACCCTATTACTAGACTTCGCTGTCCGTCCGTCCGTCTGTCACCACGCTGTATTATCTCAAAACCGGTGATAGACAGTTGAAATGTTCACAGATGATGTTTTTCTATTGCTATAGCGACAACAAATACTAAACATAAAATAAAATAAACATTTAAGGGGGGCTCCCATACAACAAACGTGATTTTTTTTACCGTTTCTTGCTCGATACTAATAACGGTGACAGGTAGACGCTTTAACTATTCTCAGAATATTTAGTTTTATGTTTAAGTATAATTAACGATTAATTAAAATAAATAATTAAGGCTCCCATACAATAAAAGAGGTTTCGCCATTTATTTGCTAATGGTACGGAACCCTTCATGCACGAGTCCTACTCGCACTTGGCCGGTTTTTTTAAATTTTATTTCACAAACATGATAGGCCAGTAAAAATAGAATTTAACTTTGCAATAAATTTCCGATCCAATTTTTTTTTATGAGGTTTAGGATCACTTACTGAGCATAAAATCACAAAACGCTGACAGTCAGATTCAGGTTGAGCCGATATCTCGGAAACTATGCATTTTAGGGCAAAAATTATTGAATTTGTTATTGTAGAAAATAAATGTTGCCATCTTTCGTTCACAAGAAACTTTTCTGTCAAACGTACCGATTACAATTTATGACCCATTTAATGGGCCGGTGGCTCTTGAAATATCAGAAAAATCAATAAAACGCATTAATCTTCATATATTCATATTTCAGAAACTGCCTCACCGATTTCGATAAAATTGATATGGGACCACCTCTGAACTACGGTCTACCAAACGAAAATAGAATAGTCAAAATCGATTCACAATGGGCGGCGCTATCGCATAACGTACCTACATACAAAAAAAAACATACAACCGAATTAAGAACGTTCTCCCTTTTTGAAGTCGGTAAAAAATGGTGTTCTTATACTGGTTTAAAGGTTGTTGCACTTTAAGTTTCCACAATTGGGACTCGAGACCTTTGCTCATGTACGTACAAGTACGAGTTGAGAAACAATGCATATTCTCGAAAAGAATATCTCTCGGTACATACCGTTTTCTTACGATATTTTCCTTCGTTAAAGACAGTGATGATGAAAACTAGTATACCTTCACTTGATAAAATTCCCAGAGGTGGACGCAAGATTCGTAGCCATGACTGAAAGTTATGAGTACCTGGCTTTTTAACTTCCTTATTTTAATTATTCTTAACTAGCAGCACCACGCAGTTTTACCCGTGTAGTTCCCGTTCCCGTTGTTCCCGTTATTTTCCCAAGATAAAACTAGCATATGTGTTCTTCCATACTATTTCTATCTATGGTCCAAATTTCAGCCCGATCCGTTCAGACTTTACGACGTGATAGAGCACCAAACATCCAATCATTGACATTTAATAGTTACATTTTAAGTAATAATTGTAGGCTAACAGTTAAATGTAGTTGACGATGTATTTGGTTATTTGGAAAACGTCGTAGTTTGTCCAATATCTGACAAAATTCTTACCATCTAAATCTATAAAGTTTGAGAAGACTCCAGAGCTCTGTAGCTCTTTCGTAGAACGACAGCGGTGGAACGACCGAAGACCTGTGATCTGGTATATATGCTGGATTGGGAATTTCATCGATCAGTCGTAGCACCATCGGGTGTGGATCCATCGTGGACGACCAAATCATAGGGCAGTTGAATATTGAACCCACTCTGAAACAAACGCACGAGACAAATAAGCCTAAACTATTAATTAGTTCATGGTTTATTACCTATTTCCCATATTTTATTTAGCAATATATAATTTTCATGATTTAATTCTATTAGCCCAATTAAGCAAACAACTTCACACTTTAACAATGTCTTTGCGCTTTCAGTAGAATCTACTAAATGTGATTATTATATATGGCATTAGATAGGGCTTTTCAATTAATACAATTCATTTCTTCACATTATTACACTTGTCTATTTATGTCTCAATAAATCGTAATGAGATAAGTAAATAGATATTTATTTCCTTTTTTTGGAATTGTTTTTAGGAGGGAATCTGTTTTATCACTGACTTTTATAAATTTGTTTAAGCAGACTTATGGCCCTCTGCAATTTTATCCATGTAGTTCCCGTTCCTCTTATTTTATTTCCCGGGCTAAAAATAAGGCGTGTGCTATTCCAAAGTACAATCTAACAGTGTTCCAAATTTTATTTTTTTATTTATTGATTTTCCAGCTCCCTTCAGAAGTACTGACGTGGTAGTACAACAAACATCCAAACATTAACATTTATATTATATATTAGTAGGATTTTAAGTTACCCTGCATTAAGATCGCTGTACAGCCACTGAATGATACAAACATCGAATTCTTGAGTCGTATCTAGAAACAATTCTTGTACTTTTGGATGGTGGAGAGCGACGTCTGTTATATGGTGCATTTCCTTGTAGAAAAGTTCTGCGTCGCTTAATTCGACCTCTTTATTCAGCAATTTCGCAAGATTAAATGACTCCACTGAAATTAAGAAGTTCATTTGAATTGCGGTCTTGATCCCATTTTAGCGATTATTCCTTATTCCGAATATTGACTCCAGATTAAAGCTAGCCAAAACACAGACAATTTTTTGCAAGGTGGAAGTTTAACCAGTATGGTGACGGCATTGCCACTATAACGGGATACGTTGAGTCAAAAAAGCTGGAACTCGGGGCTTTCTCTCGCAAGGAGAGAGTCAAGACCATAATTCACGACACTGGCCCAGTGCGTTTAGGTGGATGACGCATGACCTCGAAAGATTCTGGGAACAGCCGGTGTGCTCACGATGTTTTCCATAACCGTTTTTTTAAGTTAGCTGCATTTGATTTCGATAAGACAATGATGATCCGAACTAGCCAAAGCTTTGCTTAGCCATCAATTTGACCATGCGTCTCACCAACCAAGCGCGACGTCTGCGTCACACAGTACGTCATTCTATTGTTAAGTTTTTCCTGATAATATCATGTATCTTATTGTATCTGTAATGTATCTAATATTTGATGTGTGAATTGCTATCTATAATGTATAAATAAATATCTGTATGTATACAATAAACACTTTGTCACGACAGATAATTCTTATCACATCTGGCCTATTATTAGATTATTATAATGATTTAATATTCATGAAACTTGACTTGTTTGTTTACAGAGTAACGACCAACAAATATACACCAAATAGTTGGATGTGACCATTCGTTAAGTAAGTAACCTACGACTGAAAATAACAACTTATTATTGTTATGCTACGTGAGAATAACTTTTTTTTACCTATTTTTAAGTATTCATTGTAGGTATAATAAATTTGACAATAAAAGGAATTAACAACAAACCAGGCATAATAAAATTATTTATTCACTCGTAAATACATTTTAAATCATATATGATTTCTTGTGTTGAAATGTGTTTCAAAACAAATAATTTAAGTTTAGCATTGATAGTCTCATTGTCCATACTTTATACATTGGCGGTGGACAATTCACACACAAATGTACTTATATAGGTGCCTGAAGTGCGTGGAAATAATTTACAGTAAAATTTGTTAAAAGATATCATAGAGATAAAATGATTGCTTCAACAATGGTACGATTTAAATAGTAATAAAAATAATCAAATGTTTTAGCAACAGCATGGAGCTATAGCTGGTATATAGATATTAATTACTTTATTAACCTATGACTTGACATGATAGGCGGACTCTGCCAAGAGTCCTACGACTACATGTGACGTCACTTACATCAAACATACAATATATGTTACCATAAAACTCCGAACTACGGTAAATCTTAAGATTTAGATGTAAATTTTAGGATTTACCTATATGAATTGGTAAATGTAAGTATTTCTGAAAATAGGACGATTCTTACGGGCTTTTTTTTTTAAAGTTTGAGCTTTTACAGTAACATATATAACTACCGACCTACCGATACCTACCGATTTTACAAAAAAAAATAACACAAGCTTTACTCGCGTAAATATTTGAATTATGATAATTTTACTAGATTTATTCTAAAAGACATTTCTTAAAACTTCTACTTAAATATCACTGTCTAAAAAGTAAAAATGCATACTAACCCAATTTAAAATGATTAAAGTTGGACGATACATCGATCTGTCGAAGGTTGGGCGGGTTCCACGACATTGGGATTGGAGACACATATGTGACCTAAAAAAATACATTTAAACTTACAGTAATGTTTTATCAGTTTTGAAATAGTTACTGTTTAGCAGTAAAACAGTAATTATTTAGCAGGTGAATGTTCATCTTCTAAACGAAAAATGTTGGTTAGATCCTCGCCCTGATTATTATTTCTACATTTTATCGAAACACATATAATAAGTACAAGTAGAAGTACATACATCTACGAGAACATAACTAGGCGTTTGGTTTTGCTATCAAAATGGAAGAGACCAGATTTTGTAACGCGGGGACTACCCAGTGCAAAATCTAGGCTCCGCAACAATGGTTTTTCTAATATATATCTATTTACGTAAAGCTGTAGGTATATAATTTTCTACAGTGTGTCGTCATTTACATTACTTGTATTAACATTGAAGGATAATAAGAATAATATACAAATAAATATTAGTGAACAATTCACACACAACACCATCTGACCCCAAACTTTTTTTTTTAACTCTTATAGGTTTTTACTTGACCGCCATCTCGGATGATGTTAAGCGACAATGCGGTTTACGATGGAACGTGTTTACTTATAATTGTAAAAACATACTTATTATAATAAATGTTAGACAATTTCCACATAATAATTGTAACGCTGTGTTCCACACAAAAGTGCTACAATACTTTTATTGTATTATATTTGTTTTGGTGTGTACAACTAAAGGTAGTCTAGTTTTTATCTAACAATTACTCTTACAAATAATAATAGAATCAACCATTACTATCAATATTAATGTATAAATATTAGAAAATGGGAAAAATCCACGCACAATAAAATTTTAAAGTTTTATTCATTAAATTATTAATTGAGGGCGTTTACAGATATATGTATGTACATAGGTATATGTAAACCTCTTTTCGGTGCAACATTAATTCACATTCAACGTGGAAATGGCGACAGCATTTTGTAGATGATTCTCAGAGGGACCGGTTGCATAGAGTAACTTTATGTAAATACTTTAAATTGAATAATTGTTGTATAATCTGTCATTTGATATTTCATTTTACTACCTTGTTTAAAATTTCTATGTTATTGTAAATAATTAAGTAAATAAAACATTAACATGGAACAAATGTATAATATATAAATATTTTACAGTCCTGTTATCTTCTAAAGAATACTTTGAAGGAAAATTTAAATTATTTTGCGAAAAATAAACATTTATTTAGCAAAAAAAATACAATAAACTAACTTTCTTTCTACTACTAACACAAGGTTATCTGGAAGAGATTTCTATTATCCATAACATCGTATTTTCTATCAAAAATATATGATTACAGAGCATGATTATTGTCGTATGTATTAATTTTCTGCTTATGTTTTTTCCGAATTGTATTGCATAAAAACTGCTATTTTATTTTCTATTTTATTTTCTCAAAACACTCACTCAATAAAAATATACAATTTTACACTTACATTGTGACCAGCCTTCACCAAATTCCTCACATATCCTTCACTCAAAATCGTGTGACTTTTTCCTGGGAACGGAAAAAACAAAAGGATTTTGTAACCTCCAACCAAATTTACAGCTAAAACTACTAAAAATACACATTTGAATAACAGCATTTTCAACTTGCTAAAAATCTTTCAAATGAACCTTTCTGTTTTACGTAATGATCTCAACTGTTCAATTATTTGTAGACTAAGTATTTATACACGCCTCTTGGGTGAAGCCGTGTGAACCTTCATGATGCAGCAAATTATAACATTTATCAATGTTATCATCTACTCCATTGGTAGGTACATTAAGAACTTACTTCATTTAAGAAAACATGAGTATCTAGGAATAAGTTACAGGTGAAATATATTCTTTTAAATTGCACTTTTTTTGTACTATGATATTACGGTATTTGACTTGTAGTCATGTGATTAAGATATCAATATTTGTAGAGCTTTGTATAAACGTAAGTAAAAAGAAAACACCAAAAGCATTTAAACCAATGTAATATAAGTGAAATGAACAGTTCCATTAAAATATGGATAAATACGGTCGAACTGAGAAATCTCCTTTATTTAAGTCGGTTAAAAAGGCCGCTGGAAGCGGTAAAACTTAAGTCACATTGGACGACCATATCACATGTTACTACATCATTAATTAATTAAGAAAGTGGAAAAGTTTGTTTATTGACGACATTTATCCCTGTATACTATGCAATACAATAACTCTTTATTATAAAGCCACAAACCACAAAAAAAACATCAAATAGCAATTGAATTAGCGGCCTTATCGCTTAAAGCGATCTCTACCAGGCAACCCGAGATGGCATACCAAAATGGCCCTTATACACTATTATAACTAGTAAAAGTAAAACACACAATAAAAAATCAAAAAAACATACTATACTATAAAACATAATATTTAAAACGTTATTCTTTCCACAGCTTGACTGATTTCACAGTGAAGGAGGAAGAGTAGTAACATGTGCTTTGTTGAGGAATGTCAAGTATGAGATTGTCTGATGTTCTAAGGTTCCTAGTGAGGAGAGTGGCGATACTTTTTTTATTATTTAAATTAGCCACTCCACAGACTCCGGGGTTCGTGATATTTGTCATTACAGTTATCTTTTTTTTTACACATATCTTGGATAAGGAGAAGAAGAGGAAAATAGGAGGGAGTTGGGTACATTTAAAATCTAATTAAAATAAAATTCTAGTGCTCGTCTGTAGAGCCGATCACTACCGGTTGGGATTCCGCTAGTAATCGACTCGACATCGAGTGTTTGCCTAATTGCCTTTTGACATTTGCCTAAGCTGCCTCCTCCCGGCCCAGAGCCTCCACAACGGCCGCATTTCTGTCCTTGATGGCCACCTGTAGGTGAAAATCGCGGATGGTCTTCAGTGATGCAGCCCACGCTCGCCGTACGAACCGACCGATGGCGTCGTCGGTGTCGTCAGCGTAGTATGTGAAGGTCCCCGTGTGCCGTGAGATTGTAACTACCGCATGGGGCATGCTCTCGTGCAGCTTCATGTTTGCCTTGGTTTTGATTACGATTACTGACTCGTATGTTAGTCCCCGAGCTTCATGGATGGTAAGGATGCGTGACCCGGTGCTGACCCATAACCCTGGTTTGTCAGGGTCTCCTTCTCCTCTTGAGTGTGAACTAAGAAGAGGTGTTTGGTTGGGTGTTGGGTATTTGCGCTCCCTTATATCTTCTCTGCTCTAGGGACTTTATACGGCACGCTGAGGAGTACATACCGGAGTATATTTCCCTCAGTGCATATGCGACGTCCATTGGGTTTCGATGTGTGCAGAGCAACTCCTGGCTGATCTTTGTTACTAGGTTCGGGCGATGATACCTCATTTCGAAGAGATTTTCCCTGTCGATATAAGGCAACTGATTGACGTCTCCAATGAGAACAATTTCACCAACACCAGACAGCCTTGAAGCCATCACAATGGCTCCAAAATGGTTCATGAGAGCTTCATCCACCATGAGGCGACTGAAACTTTCTCTACCGAAACCATTTACCAGAGCAGAAGCCATGGTTTTGACCAGGTTTTCAGAGTGGCGATACTGGAACTGTATCATCTGAATAAAAAAAAAGCATAAACCATTAGCAGCCGACTTTGTGTTTCTACTGCTGAGACTCGAACATTTGTCTCAGGTCCATAATCCTGTTAGATTATGGCAAGGGCATGGCATGCTTGTGTATTTGTACTTGAAGGACCACTTCGAGGAACAGGGAAGTTCAGGCCAATTCTCAAGAATTTGGATGCTTTATGCCACTGGACCATCAAAACATCTACGATTATTTTGTAACATACGATTGTTCAATCATTACGTAAAGTTCAAGAATTGCTAAGTTCCGGCTGGTCTAGTCGGGAGAACGGCGACTGCTGATCCGGATCACCCGAGTTCAAATCCCACGCGCACCATTATCTTTTCGAAGACATGTGCGTAATGCCGCTAACTTAAAAACGGCGAAGGAAAACATAGTGAGAAAACTGACATGTACCTAGTACCTTTCCAGGTCATGTGTCATTAATCAACCCGCACTGGGCCAGCGTGGTGGTTTATGACCTTCTCTCCTTGCGAAAGAAGGCCCCGAGTCCCAGCAGTGGGAACATTTAATGGGCTGCTTATGCTTTCACAAGAATAGGGAATTTGCATGCATTTTTTAATATTTTTAATTCACTTTTTACATAATTATAACACAATAAAATATATAAATACTCTTGTAAATGTACAAATTGATTTTTAAAATATCGATATAATTTGTCCAGTTTAAACGCCGCCATCTTTCCCGCGCCTGCATGACGTCACAGGCCACGACCTGTGTTTGTTTACTACAAGTTGCAGTTACTTTGTACCGATTTTTGAGTTGTACTAGCTAATCAAACGATGGAGAACACGACTTTTCTCTCTAACACTACTAGCTCAGTATGAATATCGACACCGTTAAAGCAGAAAACATGCCATGTGACGTCACATTTGGTTTCCACAGATAATGATGCGTTTCGCAAACTTGAATTTCCCGCGCCTATTTTGTACTTTTTAAATAATATTTTTTATAATTAATAACTAACTAAATAATAAAATAATTGTTTTGGCATAATGGCGGGACATTAAGGATTCTATGAAAAAAAATCAAGCCTATTTAAACTACATGCATATTCCCTATTGCTGAGACTTAAGGATCTATTTCTTCTTAGAATAGGTTGTAGGTACGAGTATATACAGTCCCTAACCAAATTATTAGTACGCACTGTAGTTTTTTAAGGTTTTAGGCATTTATTTATGTATCGTAATTTTTGTTTTTTTTAGATGTTATGGATTTTTATTCAGGAGATTCATTCTATTTTAGCTTTTTGTAATTATTTTCAACGTACGATGACACAACTAACTACTCGTAATTGATACACAAAAGTAAACAAGTACAAACTTAGTTTAATTGCGCTCGCGGTTGTTTCAGTTGCGGATGGGTTTTTGTGACAACAAATAAAAATAGTGCATAAACTATTTTTATTTGTTTTATGCTGTGCTGTTATTTGTTTATTTGTGCATGCGAATTACTTGAATTAGTAGAACGTAATTAGTGAATTACGAAAGCTGCAGACGAAGGAGGGGTTCGAAAGGAAACTAGAATTGCTTAGAACCAACTTTACTTAAACTCGCATTAAAATATCTTAAAACTATTTAACCTAGACGCGAATGCCTTTTGTAGTGGTAGGACTCCTAGCAGAGTCCGCCTGGGGAAGTACTACACCTTTGCCAGTTATTCTACCGCCAAGCAGTAATGAGCAAACATTACTGTGTTCCGGTTTGAAGGGCAATGTTACCAGAGAAATTACAGGGCTTAGAGATATAATATCTTAGATCTCTGGGTGACGAGCGCAGTGCAGTGCTAGGTAATTATTTGAACTCTTCATGTTCCAATAGCTGCGTGTCACTGTGCTGTTATGTGGCTGGCATTTTGCTTACCATCAGGCACATGTCCAGCTCGTCTTGTCACTCTAAATTATATAAAAAAATAAATAAAAAAAAACGCGAATGACTTCGACGATCGAACGACACTGACTTCTTTATTGAAATCAGCTTTGATGAAGGTTTATCTGGGTCACAATTTAATGAGGTCAGCATCAGCGAATTGTAGTTGGCACGAGGCAGGTCATTGCTACTGACGAGTTCTGTTGAAACTGCTGACTTGAACCTCGTGCTGGAACGCAGCTCACATTGTGCGGACATGTGTCGATACTGGTACGTAACATCTCCCCCCTTCAGAACAGCGACTATTTTAGAACTTTGAGAGAAAATATCGCTGGTACGGAGTTCTTGGTTTTGGATTTCCTTGGAATCGGTTGTGATAGAAAACTGTCGTCTTTTCTTCTATCGTAATTTCATGTCATTTGCTCTCAATGCTGGAAATATTACGAATAGTCTCTTACTTAGTAAGTATAGCGTATCATGCGGACTTGATGGTGTAGATATATTTTCGATTAGTCTTCATTCTTTGGAATTGTACTTTGCTTCAGAGTCACCGAGTAGATTAAGTTCTGCTTGCAGTACAGATATTTGATAGTTGCTGTGGTTCCAGTATTTTTTTTTTAATTCAAGATATTTGCTTGTTGTGCAGATACTTGATACTTGCGGTTTTTCTAATGATTTTACAATTAATTCGAAGTATTGCATAAATCGTATTTTCCACTACTCTTGATCATTTTGAATGGCACGTTTGTTACCGGGTTACTAAGTTTTCATTCTTGCACTGTCCTACCGCAAATTTGATATTTCCTTTGCTTGTAGTAATTTAGCTATAAATTCGAAGTTTCGTGTTCTTGATTGTTCAAATCGAATTTTCATTAATCTTTATCACTTGGAATTGCGATCTGATTCTCATGTTGTGCGTTTCAGGGCCTCTCTGTCCTCTGGAATTGGTTCACATCTCTCGTTACTAAGTGTGTGTCCGAAGCCGGGATTAATTTGTCCCTCTCCCATTTTCATCTTATTTACATACATTGTTTTCTAAAATCTGATCATTTTTTTTCTCTTTCTTTACTTGATTAAATTCTATATTCTGATTCCTTGTGCGTTATCGATTTTTGGATAAGCTCCACTGGAGCTTCACGTAGATTCTGGATGCTCGGTTCGACGTTGAAAGTCTATCAACGCTGTGCCGCGGTCTGGAGGCGAAGTTAGTGTTCTTGAAGCGCGACGCGTTAACCTGAGACATCCTACCGACTGCGCCAATTACGAAAGCTGGAGACGAAGGGTTCGAAAGGAAACAATTAGAATTGCTTAGAACGAACTTTACTATACTTAAACTCACATTAAAATATCTTAAAACTATTTAACCTAGACGTGAATGCGCTCGATGTAAGAACGACACTTACATCATAAGACCTTAAACTTAGGTGCGAATGCCTTGGACGATCGAACGACACTGCCTTCTTTGTTGAAATCAGCTTTGATGAAGGTTTATCTGGGTCACAATTTAATGAGGTCAGCATCAGCAAATTGTAGTTGGCACGAGGCAGGTCATTGCTACTGACGAGTTCTGTTGAAACTGCTGACTTGAACCTCGTGCTGGAATGCAGCTCACGTTGTGCGGAGATGTGTCGATACTGGTACGTAACAAGTGTTAAAATGGACAATTGAAGATTTTCACCATGCGTAAAAAAGTGACCTTTCACATTGCATAAAAACTGAATTAAAGACCCACGAGAATGCTAAAACATTATCAAAGCAAAAATATCACGAAAATTTAAGGTTCTACAGTTTTATGTACGACGCATAAAGCGAAAAGTTGAGTTTGGGGACGATTTGAGTCTAAATTGATAAAAAATGGGGCAGAAAAATCTACTCATCTATCGGCTTCATTTTTTTTTATATGCGGCTCAGATGAGCTCTATTAACAGTGATAATATAATACATATATCCTATTATAACAAATGCAGCTTCAGACAAATAAGTTGTAGTTCCCAGTGATAAGTACCTAAACTTAATGAATCTACAAACATGGTACATGACGCTGCCTTGAAATATCGGGTAATGCTGTCCGACATAGCCCAGAGAATTAACAAACTGAAATGGTAATAATGGCAACGTTAGGGTAGACACTTGAGTGAAGACCGCCCCAAGGAAAAAGTAGCGCAGGACACTCACGTGGAGCGACAATCTTCTTATAATTGGAATGAGAAATAGAGTATGAGAAGAACTACCGATCGATCACAGTAGTGTGAATTGGGAGAGGCCTAAATCTATTAGAAAACAATGAAGGGTTGATGATGACGGTGATAAATAATAAATAAAAAAGAGTGGCATTCGGAGACTGCCGCGGTAAAGCTATTGCATGTTGCATGCATTTTTATTAACATAAGCAATAGGGATATTAACAATTTTTCGGAATAATTTTTATTTTCAAGAGACAACATGACATATTTGCTTACCATAATAAATATCACGGGAAATCGGTTAAGCTGGCAACACTGCTAAGAGCATTTAGTCTGTAAAGCTAATACAAATAAGATTCAAAGTCGAATGACCGAGTGGGAGGACGGCGTTACGGTCTTCCCATCTCTTTCTTGTGAACATAAGAAAGAGATGCACGATCACTAAAATTCGGTCCCCAAGCCCGCGATAAAAGCTATGCAATAGCTTAATAATAGTGAATTGAACTACCCTGACAGGTAAAAACATGTGTGTTGTTAATTTCCTAACCTAATTATTCCTGATTTACAATGATATACATACATCTGTTTTTAATTATTTTTTAAGGTTAGTTATTAATACAGAACAAGCAGACCAACATCTTGATGGATCGGGAACAACAGATCCATTGAGGGGCATGCGTGAATGAGATTAGCTCAGCATTATATCAGAGGTTCGAGCGAGAGGAAGCCTGTGTAACCTGTAACCAGCAGTGGATCGATCCAGATCGAGGGAACAAAGATGTCATTGAATGTCCATAGCGCATGTTTTTATAAGTAATTGTTGTAAACTTAACGTGTAAATTTAGTAAATTTAGTTTTTTTATTTGTAGTACTTGTAGGAAATAAACGTATTCGACATTTTCCGTCTTCAAAAAATGAGAGCAATAATTATTGTTGGCTTTTAATAAATGTATTTTCTATAAATTAGTCAATTAATGAGAATGTAATTAGAGCATTGCTTGCACTTGGTTAGCGTGATAGGATATGGAGGCAACCTCTCCTTGTAAGAAATGACCTCGAATCTCAAGAGTTCCCACTCCTGAGATTCATAAAGTAGGTACGCTGTTTAGGTTTATTAATCTATAAAACTGAAAAATATATACGGCCTTTATCTCTATCGTGGTAGGGGTACCCACGATGCCAAACGGAGATTTACTCGAGCGTTATAGAGACCTATTAGATTGCAAAGCTTATAATAGGATAAAAAAAATGTTAAATATTGTAACCTTTTCAGATGTGGGGGCAGCAGCTATAGAGTTTTCAAATATGTAAAATCAGTTTATAGATGAATTTTTGTTACTTCAAGTCTACAGAAAATCAAAATGTTCAAGCCTAATCGGAACTAATCGGAAGCAAACTCTGCATGCTGGTGGCATTACCATGCCGAATAGCAATGTTTATGCGTTGAGCCAAATATACGCCAGCATTTTTGTCACGCGTCGCGTCGAGCAAACGTTCGGAAAGGCTTTTGAAGATGAGGTGAGCTCCCGGCCCCCACGGGCCCAATGTCCTAACCCCAAAGGGCTCAACTATGTAACCACTTCCGAGGGTAGCATATTTCCGCCGTTTGAGTTGCTCAGCTGAATTAGCCGCTGCACCGGCCCTACTATGTGTCTCTGGAAGATGTGATGGTGCCAGAGTATCAACGCAAGTTGCGTCCCATAATAGAGGCCGACCTAACTTCCAAGGCACAGCAGTCATGGCGTCATGTCTTTTGCCATAGTCACGCGCAAGACCACTGGGTTCGAGTATGGCTGGGACATTGACGGTGGAAAAAGCGCGGCGTATGATGTCGTTCAGGCTGGCGTGGCGGCCAATACGAGCCGCGCTTTTCGTGCAAGAGAGGCCGTGGTGACCGAGTTGGTCGACGGCTGTACCACAATGCAGCAATGGGCTTCATAGCACCTCGCACCCAAGCGCAAGCTAACAGCTAGACAAAATGCAGTTGGATCTAATAGGCTACCTATATTTCATTAATCTGCCGCGCTGCAGTAAATCCCGAAATCCCTGCTTGTGCTCCCCTACTATAGTGGTAATCTATATAATCAACTTCTTCTCGGTAACTAATACAATACAACTTTTTTTATTTATTCTGACATCAAAACGACTGATAACTTGTAACGTTTTATTGTGAGAAGATTTAGCATTGTTTACTTGGATTAAACTTGTAAACATACCATTTTACCGTAATACGGTTGAGGTACGTAATAGTTATTTTTGAGACACATAAAAAGTCTCATGACTTTACTCTTTATCGCATCGTTAATTGCTTTATCATTGTTTTATGAGATATATCACTATCGTGTCATATCTATTTGATGGCGATCAATATCAACGGTTTCACATATCGATTTATGTTTTTTTTATGGGCAGAGCCTTTATTAACAAAACTACAATACAATGAGAACTACACTATACTACAAACCTACCTAACTACTTACACTAAGCACACCTGAATTATCCATAGACCACTGTAGGTCTACAGATAATCAAGATGTTCAAGCCCACTACCATTCAGAAGCGTACCCAGCATTCTGGCGGCATTACCACGCTGAATGGCAATGCTTATGCGTTGGGCCAAATAAACGCCAGCATTTTGGTCACGTGTCGCGTCGTCGATTTATGTTACGTATATATAACGCGTACAACTGATATGTTTCAGTACACTCCGGTCTAAGATAAAACAGTCCCACACCGCCAGCTCAGAACAAGATGAACAACGCAACAATTTGGCATGTAAAAGCTATCTTTATGTTTAGATTTATGGAAATTAATTAAAAGGATTATTGATTATCAAATATTGGGGCATCATAAGCTTAAATTAATAACCAGTAATTATAAATCACATCAGACGTTTCTGATAGACGAATGAGCAATGGGCATCTGAAAGTAAGGCTAGAATAGGAAGAAGAGAACTAAAAAGATTTCTCGAAAGGTGAAAGGAAAGATTAAAAATCCAGAAATCGTGTCTCTAAGTGAATAAATTATATTTTATCTGTAACATAATAAAATAACAAACTAGGTTAGATTGGTAATTTAATTTATTTTATTACTCTTTTAGATCACTTTATAAAAAAAATCTGCGTTCAATGAGATTGATTGCTTTTGTCATTGATATTTCTTCAATCTCGCTTAAGTCGAAAGATTCTACTGTTGACACATATCGAATTCCTTTTTATTACCTTCACTTGTAACTAAGTATGTAAGAAAATCTTGGAATCTTAATTTGACCCACTTTACGGTCTTCGATTAGGATGAAATTTTGCACACGCTCTTAGTTCTTGATGACAGTAGGTATATGACTAGCTAAGAAACGTCATTACAAATCCAATATGGTGGCCTCCCCAAGATGGCGAACTAGCTGTTTGAAATCCACCCCATGATATGGTATCAAATGAAAGGGTTTGCGGTCAGAAATTCTGAATGGCACGTTTGTTACCGGGTTACTAAGTTTTCATTCTTGCACTGTCCTACCGCAAATTTGATATTTCCTTTGCTTGTAGTAATTTAGCTATAAATTCGAAGTTTCGTGTTCTTGATTGTTCAAATCGAATTTTCATTAATCTTTATCACTTGGAATTGCGATCTGATTCTCATGTTGTGCGTTTCAGGGCCTCTCTGTCCTCTGGAATTGGTTCACATCTCTCGTTACTAAGTGTGTGTCCGAAGCCGGGATTAATTTGTCCCTCTCCCATTTTCATCTTATTTACATACTTTGTTTTCTAAAATCTGATCATTTTTTTTCTCTTTCTTTACTTGATTAAATTCTATATTCTGATTCCTTGTGCGTTATCGATTTTTGGATAAGCTCCACTGGAGCTTCACGTAGATTCTGGATGCTCGGTTCGACGTTGAAAGTCTATCAACGCTGTGCCGCGGTCTGGAGGCGAAGTTAGTGTTCTTGAAGCGCGACGCGTTAACCTGAGACATCCTACCGACTGCGCCAATTACGAAAGCTGGAGACGAAGGGTTCGAAAGGAAACAATTAGAATTGCTTAGAACGAACTTTACTATACTTAAACTCACATTAAAATATCTTAAAACTATTTAACCTAGACGTGAATGCGCTCGATGTAAGAACGACACTTACATCATAAGACCTTAAACTTAGGTGCGAATGCCTTGGACGATCGAACGACACTGCCTTCTTTGTTGAAATCAGCTTTGATGAAGGTTTATCTGGGTCACAATTTAATGAGGTCAGCATCAGCAAATTGTAGTTGGCACGAGGCAGGTCATTGCTACTGACGAGTTCTGTTGAAACTGCTGACTTGAACCTCGTGCTGGAATGCAGCTCACGTTGTGCGGAGATGTGTCGATACTGGTACGTAACAAGTGTTAAAATGGACAATTGAAGATTTTCACCATGCGTAAAAAAGTGACCTTTCACATTGCATAAAAACTGAATTAAAGACCCACGAGAATGCTAAAACATTATCAAAGCAAAAATATCACGAAAATTTAAGGTTCTACAGTTTTATGTACGACGCATAAAGCGAAAAGTTGAGTTTGGGGACGATTTGAGTCTAAATTGATAAAAAAAATGGGGCAGAAAAATCTACTCATCTATCGGCTTCATTTTTTTTTATATGCGGCTCAGATGAGCTCTATTAACAGTGATAATATAATACATATATCCTATTATAACAAATGCAGCTTCAGACAAATAAGTTGTAGTTCCCAGTGATAAGTACCTAAACTTAATGAATCTACAAACATGGTACATGACGCTGCCTTGAAATATCGGGTAATGCTGTCCGACATAGCCCAGAGAATTAACAAACTGAAATGGTAATAATGGCAACGTTAGGGTAGACACTTGAGTGAAGACCGCCCCAAGGAAAAAGTAGCGCAGGACACTCACGTGGAGCGACAATCTTCTTATAATTGGAATGAGAAATAGAGTATGAGAAGAACTACCGATCGATCACAGTAGTGTGAATTGGGAGAGGCCTAAATCTATTAGAAAACAATGAAGGGTTGATGATGACGGTGATAAATAATAAATAAAAAAGAAGTGTGGCATTCGGAGACTGCCGCGGTAAAGCTATTGCATGTTGCATGCATTTTTATTAACATAAGCAATAGGGATATTAACAATTTTTCGGAATAATTTTTATTTTCAAGAGACAACATGACATATTTGCTTACCATAATAAATATCACGGGAAATCGGTTAAGCTGGCAACACTGCTAAGAGCATTTAGTCTGTAAAGCTAATACAAATAAGATTCAAAGTCGAATGACCGAGTGGGGAGGACGGCGTTACGGTCTTCCATCTCTCTCTTTCTTGTGAACATAAGAAAGAGATGCACGATCACTAAAATTCGGTCCCCAAGCCCGCGATAAAAGCTATGCAATAGCTTAATAATAGTGAATTGAACTACCCTGACAGGTAAAAACATGTGTGTTGTTAATTTCCTAACCTAATTATTCCTGATTTACAATGATATACATACATCTGTTTTTTAATTATTTTTTAAGGTTAGTTATTAATACAGAACAAGCAGACCAACATCTTGATGGATCGGGAACAACAGATCCATTGAGGGGCATGCGTGAATGAGATTAGCTCAGCATTATATCAGAGGTTCGAGCGAGAGGAAGCCTGTGTAACCTGTAACCAGCAGTGGATCGATCCAGATCGAGGAACAAAGATGTCATTGAATGTCCATAGCGCATGTTTTTATAAGTAATTGTTGTAAACTTAACGTGTAAATTTAGTAAATTTAGTTTTTTTATTTGTAGTACTTGTAGGAAATAAACGTATTCGACATTTTCCGTCTTCAAAAAATGAGAGCAATAATTATTGTTGGCTTTTAATAAATGTATTTTCTATAAATTAGTCAATTAATGAGAATGTAATTAGAGCATTGCTTGCACTTGGTTAGCGTGATAGGATATGGAGGCAACCTCTCCTTGTAAGAAATGACCTCGAATCTCAAGAGTTCCCACTCCTGAGATTCATAAAGTAGGTACGCTGTTTAGGTTTATTAATCTATAAAACTGAAAATATATACGGCCTTTATCTCTATCGTGGTAGGGTACCCACGATGCCAAACGGAGATTTACTCGAGCGTTATAGAGACCTATTAGATTGCAAAGCTTATAATAGGATAAAAAAAATGTTAAATATTGTAACCTTTTCAGATGTGGGGGCAGCAGCTATAGAGTTTTCAAATATGTAAAATCAGTTTATAGATGAATTTTTGTTACTTCAAGTCTACAGAAAATCAAAATGTTCAAGCCTAATCGGAACTAATCGGAAGCAAACTCTGCATGCTGGTGGCATTACCATGCTGAATAGCAATGTTTATGCGTTGAGCCAAATATACGCCAGCATTTTTGTCACGCGTCGCGTCGAGCAAACGTTCGGAAAGGCTTTTGAAGATGAGGTGAGCTCCCGGCCCCCACGGGCCCAATGTCCTAACCCCAAAGGGCTCAACTATGTAACCACTTCCGAGGGTAGCATATTTCCGCCGTTTGAGTTGCTCAGCTGAATTAGCCGCTGCACCGGCCCTACTATGTGTCTCTGGAAGATGTGATGGTGCCAGAGTATCAACGCAAGTTGCGTCCCATAATAGAGGCCGACCTAACTTCCAAGGCACAGCAGTCATGGCGTCATGTCTTTGCCATAGTCACGCGCAAGACCACTGGGTTCGAGTATGGCTGGGACATTGACGGTGGAAAAAGCGCGGCGTATGATGTCGTTCAGGCTGGCGTGGCGGCCAATACGAGCCGCGCTTTTCGTGCAAGAGAGGCCGTGGTGACCGAGTTGGTCGACGGCTGTACCACAATGCAGCAATGGGCTTCATAGCACCTCGCACCCAAGCGCAAGCTAACAGCTAGACAAAATGCAGTTGGATCTAATAGGCTACCTATATTTCATTAATCTGCCGCGCTGCAGTAAATCCCGAAATCCCTGCTTGTGCTCCCCTACTATAGTGGTAATCTATATAATCAACTTCTTCTCGGTAACTAATACAATACAACTTTTTTTATTTATTCTGACATCAAAAACGACTGATAACTTGTAACGTTTTATTGTGAGAAGATTTAGCATTGTTTACTTGGATTAAACTTGTAAACATACCATTTTACCGTAATACGGTTGAGGTACGTAATAGTTATTTTTGAGACACATAAAAGTCTCATGACTTTACTCTTTATCGCATCGTTAATTGCTTTATCATTGTTTTATGAGATATATCACTATCGTGTCATATCTATTTGATGGCGATCAATATCAACGGTTTCACATATCGATTTATGTTTTTTTTATGGGCAGAGCCTTTATTAACAAAACTACAATACAATGAGAACTACACTATACTACAAACCTACCTAACTACTTACACTAAGCACACCTGAATTATCCATAGACCACTGTAGGTCTACAGATAATCAAGATGTTCAAGCCCACTACCATTCAGAAGCGTACCCAGCATTCTGGCGGCATTACCACGCTGAATGGCAATGCTTATGCGTTGGGCCAAATAAACGCCAGCATTTTGGTCACGTGTCGCGTCGTCGATTTATGTTACGTATATAGAACGCGTACAACTGATATGTTTCAGTACACTCCGGTCTAAGATAAAACAGTCCCACACCGCCAGCTCAGAACAAGATGAACAACGCAACAATTTGGCATGTAAAAGCTATCTTTATGTTTAGATTTATGGAAAAAGAGAATAAATAGTGATTTTCAAATATTGGGACATCACAAGCTTAAATTAATAACCAGTAATTATAAATCACATCAGACGTTTCTGATAGACGAATGAGCAATGGGCATCTGAAAGTAAGGCTAGAATAGGAAGAAGAGAACTAAAAAGATTTCTCGAACGGTGAAAGGAAAGATTAAAAATCCAGAAATCGTGTCTCAAAGTGAATCAATAATATTTTAAGTGAATTAATGATATTAAAATAATAAACTAGGTTCGATTGGTAATTTAATTTATTTTATTACTCTTTTAGATCACTTTATAAAAAAAATCTGCGTTAAATGAGATTGATTGCTTTTGTCATTGATATTTCTTCAATCTCGCTTAAGTCGAAAGATTCTACTGTTGACACATATCGAATTCCTTTTTATTACCTTCACTTGTAACTAAGTATGTAAGAAAATCTTGGAATCTTAATTTGACCCACTTTACGGTCTTCGATTAGGATGAAATTTTGCACACGCTCTTAGTTCTTGATGACAGTAGGTATATGACTAGCTAAGAAACGTCATTACAAATCCAATATGGTGGCCTCCCCAAGATGGCGAACTAGCTGTTTGAAATCCACCCCATGATATGGTATCAAATGAAAGGGTTTGCTGTCAGAAATACGAAAAAAATAATCACGTGACTTATATCCAATATGGCGGACGTCAAAGATGGCGGATTGGCTATTTGAAATGCACTCCCATGATATGTGTATTAAATGAAAGGGTTTGCTGAATGAGATACTTTTGTAATTTTTTGTGCGTGCTGAGGGCGTGTTTTTTAGTTTCTTAAACGATTACATTTATTTGATTGCATGGATCCCAGTAGAAGTGTCAAACTAATGCCTATCAGTTGCGTAATTATTTAAAAACTAGCCGTGTCCCGCCGGTTAGCCCACGTAGTTTCTATGACCGTGATTTTTCTGCAATGAAAAGTAGCTCACCTACATGCTATTCCGGACTTTAATCTGTGTTTCAAATTTCAACTTGATCCATGCAGGCGTTCCGAGGTTCCGACGTGATTGTACAAAAGACGTCCAAACTTTCACGTGATAGTATTAGTACAATTTGATAACATATTATGGTATGCATTATGTTTGATTTAGTTGCATTTGACAAATATTTGTTTGGTACAACACACTATTCAATCATCTTCATCTGCAGCCTGCAGACGTCCACTGCTGGACATAGGCCTCCCCCAATGATTTCCACAATGACCGATCTTGTGCCGCCTCCATCCACCGACTTCCCGCGACCGAGACAATATCATCGGTCCATCGTGTGGGGGGCCGTCCTACGCTGCGTCTGCCGGTTCGTGGTCGCCATTCGAGAACCTTTACTCCCCAGCGGTTATCGGTTCTGCGAGCTATATGGCCTGCCCATTGCCACTTCAACTTGCTAATTTTAAGAGCTATGTCGGTGACCTTCGTTCTTCTGCGGATTTCCTCGTTTCGGATTTTGTCACGCAGTGAAATTCCGAGCATAGCTCTCTCCATTGCCCGTTGCGCAACTTTGAGCTTGCATATCATGCCAATAGTTAGCGACCACGTCAACACAACACACTATTACTGGTATTAAATTTAAATTTAGTAGTGGAAGGACTCCTAGCAGAGTCCGCCTGGGGAAGTATCTTTGCCAATTATTCTACCGCCAAACAGTAATGTGAAAACATTAATGTGTTCCGGTTTGAAGGGCACTGTTTCCAGAGAAATTACAGGGGTTTTAGGTATAACATCTTAGATCTCTGAATGATGAGCGCAGTGCAGTGCTAGGTAATGATTTGGACTCTTCATGTTCCAATAGCTGCGTGGCACTGTGCTGTTATGTGGCAGGCATGTTGCTTACCATCAGGCACATGTCATGTTCGTCTAGTAACTTCTTATAAAAAAAATTACATCGCTAACTAAAATGGATTTGTACTTACCTCTACTATTGAAAAAAAAAAAAAACTAAAGAAATGTTGGCGTAATATACGTAAGTAATGCCTACATTGCCTACATATACCTTGCGGAGTTCTTGTTTGGATTCTAAAGTGTAATCCCAATCTGAAGACCATATCTTAAACTAGTGCATTTGCAAAATAGTAATTAAACCCTCTAATACTCATTCACTCTCAGCAATCTCATGGACAGGCATTATCAATCATAAACCACGTCAACACTTTCTATCGTAAAGTTTTCCTTTTGACGGAAAAACAAAACATCAAACCTCAAAATCTAAATACTCGTATCTGCTTTCAAACCAACAAGAACAAAATTGAAAATTTTGATTAACCCTCGACTACCTTAGATTTGTTATCTGTACAACATTCTACTAGTCAAGCCCTTTTATTTGACTGGCCTAGTGGCTTAGTTGGTAGTAGCTCTGCCTGCGAAGCCGAGGGTTCGTGGGTTCGATCCCCACCCAGTGCAAATATTTGTGTGATGAATTCAAATGTTTGCACTGTGTCAGGGTGTTTCTATGTATAATAAGTATGTATTTAAAACTATATAAGTATAATATCAGCTATCTGGCTGCCATCACACAAACTTTGCTTAGTTTGGAGTCAGATGGTGTTGTGTGTGAATTGTCCACCAATATTTATTATTATTATTTGATACCCATATTAAGGGAGTTGTGAAAAAAGAAACGTATTTCGCCATTTTGTGGAAGCGGCCATCTTGGATTTGAAATTTGTTGTAGCGCAATGTATTTTACTAGTCAAGCCCTTTCGTTTGATACCACAAATTTTGTGGTGGCGGCCATCTTGGATTTGATTTTTTATCTTATTTTATAGTATTTTCCTAGTCAAGTTCTATCATTTGATACCCATATTGAGGTAGGTTGTAAAGAAATATTTTGTTCGCCATTTTGTGGAAGCGGCCATCTTGAATCGACATTAACCAAACATTGCAACAACAACAATAAAAAAGTAAGTATACGTTACAACGTACATAATTACTAGCGGCCCGTTCCGGCTTCGCTCGGATATCGTCACATAAAGCCCATTAATCGAAATAAAAACTATCCTATCTCTCAAGTTGGATCGAACTGCACATGGTGTGCAAATTTTATTATAATCGGTTAAGTGGTTTAGGAGTCCATTGAGGACAAACATTGTGACACGAGATTTATATATATTTAAGATATACTAGTATTACAACACAGAGGATTTTTGTCCATTAAAAGTAACTAACGGTTTGTTTATCATTTTCTACAAAAATTCTGTCTGTGATGAAAGAAAATAAATATGTATATTCTTATCATTAAAATAAGTGAAGTGCACATATAAATAGCGCCATAACTACGCAGCCACATAACTCCTCTGTAAGGAAAAAATACACATATAAACCGCTTGCATATTGAATTAAATTATTATGAAAAGCCAACTGGCATAGGTACCTATAAAAATGGTTGGTACTCAAGTAGTGCCTGCTTAAACCTCCGGATATGATAAAACATTGTAAAAAAATACGGAGAAGTGATGAACAATAAGGCAAGAGGAGTACCTACGACTCGAGGTGGAAGAGGTACTCATAATAAGCAAACAAATGTCGCGGATTCCCACCTGCATTAAAAAATATCTAAAGAAAATTGTGTTTTTTTTTTATTTGGACAAAAGTCAATGAATAAGCACAAGCAACCCACTAAATGTTCCCACAGCTGAGACTCGGGGCCTTCTCTCGCTAAAAGGGAGAGTTAAGCCACAATCTAACACGCTGCGCTGGTGCAGTACGAATGTCGCATGACCTCTGATTTTAAAAACATTTCCGTTGCCACACGATCTTTTCCGCCACCGTTTTTAATTAACTGAATTACGCACACGAAAATATAGTGGTGCGCGTGGGATTCGAACCAGGGGCTCCAGATTGACAGTTGCGTTTTCCTGACTAGACCAGCCTTAACTGAAATAATAAAATAATGGTTGAATTGTTTTGATAAGAATATAGAGGAAATGTGATTAAGGCGTTGACAACATATTGTTAAAATTTGATTAAAATAACATAGGTATTGTACATAAGTCGTATTGACGATCGTATTCCAAACATTTACTTAAGGCAGACTTCCTTAATATTTACGATGGAAAACCAGAACCTATTACATTTTTGAGCAAACCATGATAGAAATTTTCGATTTTTGTGACCCAGACCAAGGTCTCAGAGCCACCAGACGTCACGTATTTTCTGATGGATGAAATGTGGACGATTGAGTAGAGTTAGTACGTACTAAGAACATATGATTTCCCGCTAACTTGCTTAGACGGCCAATTTTGAGATATGGGGTCCAGAAGATACGAGGGGGTGATCCAAAAGTAATGATAATCAGTTATTTCTAGTGCACACAAAAATACAAAAAAATTACAGTCACTTGCTCAATTACCCACTAGTTCAGGAAAAAAAAATCATATAAATAGGCCACGAACATCAAAATGGAAAAAACACGAAATCAGAGCTGTCATTAAATAATATTCCACAGTTGCACGCTGGGCTAAGGAGTTTAAGCTGGGAAGAACATCGACGGAAGACGAACACCGCGAAGGGCGCCCATCGACGTCCCTCACTGGAGAAAATGTGAAAAAAGTTGAAGAAGTTGTATTGGAAGATCGAAGAGTGACTATCAGGCATGTAGCTGAGGTCACAGGGATCTCATATGGCAGCATTCAAAGAATCCTTGTGAACGAATTGCATATGAGAAAGGTCTCCGCGCGTTGGGTACCGAAAATGTTAAACGACGAGCAAAAGAAGAAACGAGTCGACATGTCAAGAGCAAATCTCGAAAAGTTCCAGGCAGACAAGGATAATTTTTGTCACGTTTTGTGACCATGGACGAAACCTGGATCCACCATTTTGATCCTGAAACAAAACAACAATCGATGACATGGAAACGATCCGATGAACCGACGCCGAAGAAATTCAAAGTGTCAAGCTCAGCAGGGAAGGTTATGGCGTCTGTTTTTTGGGACGCTGAAGGAATAATCATGGTGGACTACTTGGAAAAGGGGCCACTATTACAGGCTCCTACTATGCAGAGCAAATAAGAAGATTGCGGGAGGCTATTAAGGAGAAAAGGCGAGGCAAACTGCGGGCTGGAGTGCTGTTCCATCAAGACAACGCACCGGTTCACAAAACTGCAATTGCCATGGCTGCCATTCAGGAAGCGGGCTTTGAGCTGGTGGAACACCCCTATTCACCAGATCTAGCCCCCAGTGACTTCTATCTCTTTCCACGACTCAAGGAACACCTCCGGGGCAAGAAATTTGACGATGATAGCGACGTGATGGCCGCGGTTGAGGACTTTTTTGAGAGTCAAGATAAAGATTTTTTTTCTAAGGGAATTTTAGGTTTAGAAAAGAGATGGACTAAATGTATAGACTTGCTAGGAGACTATGTTGAGAAATAAATTTAGTTTTTGATTTTATTCATTGTGTTTATTATTGATTATCATTACTTTTGGATCACCCCTCGTACATAACTTACTTCACGTATTTTCTAATAACTGATTTTCACGTATGTTAAAGGCAATACTTTTAAAAGTAAGGCCCCAATACTCCCAGACACTTTCCGTCAGCCGTTGTGCTTAAGAAACGCTTTAAAACTCCCAAAATAATGACTAAACTTCACTTAAATTCTCATACTCTATTTGTGTATATGTTTATCAGACAACTATTTTAAACCCTTTTCCGAAAAGACAGACAGATCTAAGGCGCCAGTCATCCCGTACATCCAGTCACCCATAAACTCATAATCTCGTACATAAATGTTTTTATGTACCTTCTGGACCCCATATCTCAAAATTGGCCGTCTAAGCAAGTTAACGGGAAAACATATGTTCTTAGTACGTACTAACTCTACTCAATCGTCCAAATTCCATCCATCAGAAAATACGTGACGTCTGGTGGCTCTGAGATCTTGGTCTGGGTCACAAAAATCGAAAATTTCTATCATGGTTTGCTCAAAAATGTAATAGGTTCTGGTTTTCCATCGTAAATCTTAAGGAAGTCTGCCTTAAGTAAATGTTTGGAATACGATCGTCAATACGACTTATGTACAATACCGAGTTAACGGGTAAGCATGTGTTCTTAGTACGTACTAGCTCTACTCAATCGTCCACATTTCATCCATCAGAAAATACGTGACGCCTGGCGGCCCTGGGATCTTACTCTATGAAGTCAATGAACTAAAACAAATGAAAGTTAAATCAAGTTTTGTAATGCGCCTGCCAGTACTGTGATAACTGAAACTGTATATACTCGTATTTTCGTATCTTCTGCACTTGTAAATCCTATTTATAAAAAGATTTCATAGAGCTCCCTAAAGTATAAAAATAGAAACAAAATAGCAGACAAGCAATCTTATCCCGCTCTTTATTTTCAATATAGGCAACAATACATAAAATTCTTTTGTACTAAACCTTTTGTTTTATTACGCTTCATGGTCGTGTGTCTACATAAAACTTTCACAAGATTGTTGGATTTATTTTCAATATTTTATTTTTGTTTTTTGCGTTGCTTTTGGTGTTTACTTAGCATAAGGACTAGTTTTGACTAGTATACGCTATTAACACAATGTACAACCAAAACTTTATTAGAAAGGATATAGGATGTAATGGACGTCAGATTGCATAGTGATGTCACACTAACACGTGACATGGAAAGATACGACAGCGACGGTTTCAGAAGCGGACCTATGTGCGTTAAAATTCCTTTTTGAGGTGAAAACTTCTTTGGGCGCGCCTAAGACAGAATTTTCGTGGGCTGTGAATTGAAATGAACCGTCACGCTCGGGTATGATAATAGCTTTTCGGGTAAACTCGGGATACTAGAGCGAGAAACATAATACAGTGAACAAGCGCGCCAGAGCGAGAAAGATAATATAGTCCCTGTGTACCTGTGTTTATTATATTTTATCTTTTTATACCGACATTAACTTCGTACTTACCACATTAATGTCATTAATTGAACTTGTCACGAAATATTAAATTTGCATTTCACATCCATTGCAAAAATGTTTTTGTTGTAACATACTCGTATTACTGTTTTATCACAGCACTTACACTACGTAAACACACAAAATGATACCCACAGCACTTATACATACACTTTGAACACAACATATATATGCATTTTTAGCGAAATACCTAATATATAAAATAAATAAATAGCAAATACTACAAAAATTTGCTAGTCAAGCCCTATTTCCGAACCGCGTAATTTTTTTAATTTATTCTTGGTCATAGATACTAATCATTTCGCCACATATTATTATCGTGTTGCTGTGCTTACTAGGTATATCATCATCATCAGCCGCAAGACGTCCACTGCTGAACATAGGCCTCCCCCCTTGATTTCCACAACGAACGGTCCTGCGCAACCTGCAACCAGCGGTTTCCAGCTTTGTGAGGTCATCTGTCCATCTAGTAGGAGGCCGTCCAACACTGCGTCTTCCGGTTCGTGGTCGCCACTCGAGAACCTTTCTTCCCCATCGGTTGTCAGTTCTACGAGCGATGTGGCCTGCCCATTGCCACTTCAGCTTGCTTACTCTTTGAGCTATGTCGGCCACTTTCGTTCTTTTGCGAATATCCTCATTACGGATTCTGTCGCGCAAAGAGACTCAGAGCATAGCTCTCACCATGAGGTTCGTTATGAGGCCCACAGTGAAAGACCACGGCTCAGTTCCATAAAACATCACTGGCAACACGCACTGGTTAAAGACTTTCGTCTTTAGACATTGGGGTATTTTAGACTCAAAGATGTGCCGAAGTTTCCCGAACGCTGCCCATCCGAGTTGGATCCTTCGCTGGACCTCTTTGTCGAAGTTGGATCTATCTAATTGGATCTTTTGAACCAGGTAGATGGTGGACCCGGTAGACTAGATATACCTATACACACTAATTTTTAATTCCTACATAACTTTTATTTTTAATTATTAAAATTATTTAGTGGCCTTTAAATATATAATTACTATTTTTTTAGTTTTCACTTCTGCCGTGTGGTCTTAAGCGCACACTTTTTTTTTTCTTTCGGCATACCTAGTCGAGCATGAACAACATTATATATCCCGAATCAATCGAATCTATAACAGACAGGTGTTTCATAATTGAGTAAATTAAGCGTCAATATCAGAGTAAAGAAACATGATACATTTATGAAAATGATGGTTCTTCTACGAAGTAATGAATGATAGAAAATTCTTTTTTTTTAACTGTAATAGGTTCGCACTCCCGCCATCCCGCCTGATGTTCAGCGTTGTTTTTTACACCATTAAGGGCGGGTGGGCCGTAATTTTGAATTTTTAAAACAACTTTAAGACCTATAAAATAGTATATTAAACTTTGAAAAAAATATATGTATTATATTATATAAGTCCTTGAGCGTCTTGTCCACTCTCAAGTTAACCAATTCCTCAACAGACAAGACCTTCTTAATCCCTTCCAATCCGGATTCCGTCCCGGGCATAGCACTGTATCTGCTCTTGTTAAGATCACCGACGACATTCGCAAAGGTATGGACGACGGCAGGCTTACTGTTCTAGCTCTGTTAGATTTCAGTAATGCCTTTAATGTCGTCGATTTCGATATCTTGCTGGCGACATTGCGTTATATTAACATATCTCCATCGGTGATCAATTGGTTTCACAGTTACTTGTATGGACGCCGGCAACGTATTCGCCTCGACGAGATTTTTTCGTCTTGGTGTAATACAAATGCTGGAGTCTCTCAAGGCGGCGTGCTATCACCACTTCTATTTGCCATCTTTATCAATTCCATTTCTCACTATTTAACTTCTTCCTACCACCTTTATGCAGACGATCTTCAAATTTACTCACAAGCTCGACTCTCTGACTTAAGTGTGGCTATTGACATCGTGAATGCCGATCTTAAACAAATTGTACACTGGAGTAACTCTTTCGGTTTAGATGTAAATCCCAACAAAACCCAGGTTATTATACTCGGCAGTGCTTACATGATAGCTAGAGTCGATTGGTCCGCAATCCCTGAAATTGTTTTTAATGGGGCCGTTATACCGTATAGCGAATCAGTTAAGAATCTTGGCGTTGTTTTTGATCGCACGTTGAGCTGGGAATCACACCTGAAATCTATAAGCTGTAAGTTGTTTGCATCGGGCGGGTCATTGAGACGATTGCGTAATTTTTTACCCACTGCTACCAAAATTGCGCTTGCACAATCACTTCTTCTCCCCATCCTTGACTATGCAGACGTCTGCTTTCTTGACCTCAAAGAAGATCAGCTGGTTAAACTTGAGCGTCTCCAAAATTACTGTATAAGATTCATATTTGGCTTACGCAAGTATGATCATGTGTCTCAATTTCGTATACAGCTCAAGTGGCTCCCCATTCGCTTTCGTCGGAATGCTCATATTTTGTCCCTTCTCTATAGCGTATTATTTAAACCCTCTTTCCCGCAGTATTTGAAAAACTTTTTAACTATTGGAGCAATGCACATGGATTACCTCTTAGGTCAAAATATAACTTGTTCCTTCAAACACCGCCGGCGCGCAGCGAAACTTTTTATGGGAAGTCATTTGCTTTCCAAGCTGTCCAGTTGTGGAACGCCTTGCCCGTCAACGTTAGGCAAGCTCCTTCTCTTGCTGTTTTTAAGAACCAGGTCAAAGAATTCTATTTGTTACAGTCATCATGTAGTTGAAGTCATTATTCTCCTTAAAGTCCTAATAAAATTGTAATCTATTTATCTTCACATATTTGGATTCGTTGAACATATTATTATTAGTTTATTTAGTCTATTATAATAAAATTATTTGTGTATTAGGACGTAAAATTTGTATATTATGTATGTATTATGTATATTGTTAGTTAATTGTTAGTTATTAATATCAGATTATCATTCGGAAGTATCTATATACTCTAATTGTACTCCCCGTCTTCCATTATTAAGTTCTTTTTTTTACCATCCTACGGTTGCCTGGAAGAAATCGCTCTTAGCGATAAGATCGCTAATTGCTACTTTATTGTATGGTTTGTTTTTTCTTTATTATTTTTCGTTGTAATTTAAGTGCAATAAAGAGTTTATCTATCTATCTATTAGTTAAGGATCTAATCTAGTGCAATTCGCAGTCAATAATACGATTTAATGAATTTTACTTGATAGAAAAAAATCCCAAAGTTACCCCTTTTCAAAAGGTTTTTTCAAGTTTATGACTAAACTAATAATTTTTTTTACTAAATGTTTGTACTCAACGAAAGCCACTAACAAGTTATAGATGCATTCGCAGAGTTTGACTTGATAAAAAGTATCAGTTATTTACAATGTTTAAAAACCTACAATATATATAGCGCGCCGTTCGGCAGGCCCGATCAGTCGCGTTTCGGCGCTCGCGGACGACGGACCTGTGCTTGATTTTGCAATCTTGACAACCGATCAATCTTAAATATTACGATCATAGTGCCACAGGATAACAATATCAGTAGGTATTACTAGTGAAGAACGCGATGATTTTGATTTTATGTATAGTTTATAGTTTATATATAGTTTATTAATAGTAAACTTACATTCCTATCTAATTACACCAGGATTTTTGGTACCGTTTTCATTGGAATAGCAAATAGGCACTAATACTAGCACGCTGTTTATTTTATGTTGTAGACCAATCAGTCAGTCTCAAAAAACTGACGTCGATACCACATCAGTAAAAAATTAAATGCGGATGCAATGGAAAACAGATAAGTATCGGTAAAATATTTGTCCGTCAAATCAGAGATCGGGATAAGGAAATAATGAGAGGGGAGAAATCCTCTGGGTAAATCCCCTAATATAAATGATACCTATATATATACTTGCATTTATATGCCAGTTAGGTAAATTCTTTGGTAGTAAGGTACTTAGTACTTGGAAGAAAAGTCCTCACATACACATTTTACCACTCTTACTACTTGGAAGAGACTCGCTCGCAAACTGTTTAGAAAAAAAAAATGTTTGAAACTTCGATACAATTTTTGAACACATATCCATAGATACACGTATAGTTTTGATAGAATTTTTGATTTTGAGTTGCAGTTCCAAGTTTGTGACACCACCAAAGTTTTTTGTTTTTTTTTGTATGAAAATGTTAATATGGTTCATAGAATACAATCATGTACTTGTACCAAGTTTTAATAGTTTAGTTCTTATAATTTCGGAGAAAAGTGGCTGTGACATACGGATGGACAGACATAACGTATATAGGGTCCCATATTTTGAAATTTGGCTACGAAGCCCTAAAAACCTAACTTCGTTCATTTAGAACTTATTTATTTAAAATGAAATTTAGACACTCGACCAAATTTGATAAGAAGCCTTTAAGGCAGTAAAATTACTCGTAGAATTTAACTCTGCACTAAATTTCCGATTCGTATTTTTTATATAAGGTTTAGAATCATTTCCTGTGCATAAAATCACAAAATAATAACAAATCCAGGTGGAGCTTCAAGCGCCAGCTCGAAAAAACGTTGTTGGCCGATATTCCGAAAAAGTTATAAAGCCTATTATTATTGTAGAAAATAAATTTTCCCATCTTTTGTTGCCAGTAAACTTTTTTGCGAACTAACCGATTATGATTTATTATGTCCAATTTAACGATAACAATGTAAAAAAAAAAGATGTGAACTCATAAACATTTCCCGTTTTACCCGAATGGAAGAAGGGTTATGTTTTTCGCGCGTATCTTTCATGTTTGTATAACTTTCATTTCCACGTATCTTCCAAACGGCTATCCAGCCGTATTTTGGTAACTAAGATATTGTAAAACTAGTCTCACTCGCCAAAGTGTCCTTAGATAGTATGTAATATTTTTTTACGTGTTGATTTTTGCAGTCGGTGGTTTTAAATTAAAGTTATCATATTGCTCGTTGCTCGAAAAAACAGCACCGTTCATCATCATGATTGAAGAGTTGAACGAAGAGTTTGGTCTCCACTTTGAAAAACCGTTTATTTTCACTGGCCTTTCATTACGTTTCAGCACATTTTTTTTTAATTTTTGACGAACTTGTGATTTATTAGGAAACATTTTAAAAGATGCATGAAATTGGAAAAGCCATTGTCAACTTATAGTGTGACTAAAAAAGAAAAGGTTCAGTTTTGTATACCTACGAGTATATAGATAAATTTAATATTTCTTCGTTTATATAGCAACAAAACTCTTATTACAAGTATAAACAAATCTTGAACAAAAAATGAGTTTAAATTACATAGTCCAATATTTTAATGTTATTTCTGCACTGTGGCACCGATTCCGTGCATCAGGACGGTCATGAGAACAAGACAGCGTTAAATGCCTACTTTGACAGAAATATCTGGCCTTAAATGGATAAAACTAGTGAAACTGGCAGCCTTATTGTTGAAAGCGATTTACACTATACCTTTGGATGTACAAAAACCTTTGAAAACTTAAAACGTGCTGTGTACAAATACTATTTAATATTTAAAAAATGATCTTCTACAAAAACAGAACCAAATTGTTGATGAGGATTTTTTTTATTTCTAAATGCATCTTGACGGTAAGAAATATAGTCAGTGCTTGAAAGTAAAATGACTTCAAAACTAGTTAGACGATAAACAAAATTTTATACGTAAAATATAATACCGAAAATCGAAGTATTATATTTTATTGACCGCTTTAAAAAAAGTAACCCAAAAGTATTTATGCAAGGCTCAAAAAGGAAAAAGAAATAAAAAGGCAATACTGAAGAGTAAAAGCACATTCAACAAAGTTCAAATCTGAAAACGTGACTAAATAAGTACCTAGTTAAATATTTACTATCGTTTTGCATTAGATCCAAAACTCTGTTACAAAAAGCAGTAGCTTCCATCAGGTCAGGAAAACAGATGATAAAGACGACTGTTTCCTAAAATTATTTTAAGGGAAAAGTATAAAAAATACTTGGACATCGTGCTATAGGTAAATCCAATGTCTTATTGAAGCCACAAAATACCTGCTCAATTTGAGCCGTCGATAAATCTACTGGCACAAATCTGTATCTACGAGTACATCTGTACCGCAAAGAAGCCGTTTACAAAAAGGAATTACCCACATCCGTGGAATCCTTAGAATTTCAATATGACTCCTCTATTTACATGCGAATAAGGTTGGTAGCCTTTCACACCGTCGCGTAACAAGACTCTCCACAGGTAAATGAAATAATTGAAAATAAACAAACAGACCTTTAAAAATCACAAAACAAAAAAAAATCAATTTTAAGATCTAATCTGAAAACACCGTCTTATCTTAACCTACATAATAATTGTATAAAAAAACCACACATATTACAAAAATATTATTTTTATTTTACAACAATTAATTATAAACAGGGTTTTTTGTGTGGACACGCGGGGGCACGCACAGTACCCCCGAAACGCACCGGCACATCGAGTTCTCTAAAAAATACAGACTTACATATTCCGAGAATCAACGTGCCTCCAAAGAATAATTGTAAAAAAAGGTTGTTTATAACTATTATTGTGTTAACAAAGTCAATAACACATAATTTATTTACAAGTATCACCTTACCGCTCAATGTTATCTTTTTCCTGAGACATTCCGAGCGGATCCTAAGAATTAAGTCCTCGTCGCTGTCTGCACAAAATGTTTCAGAAAGGGACCGAAGGAGAAATGAGTGTTTGATGAAGATGATGATCAACCTAAGTAAATAAGTAGCAGAAGTTATGTGCTTCATTTTAACTCTTCGAACTACAACTCGGATTAAAAAACATCAAGTTGGACCCCAAAAACCACGGTTATGGGAATAACAACAGTAGATTAAACAGTGTATGTAGACACCAGTGTGACTACGGCGGCGAGACCCCAAAACTGATTCACCGCGGGGGACCAAGGGTGTCCAGACATCTGGCACTCATTTACTGGGTAGTTGTAAAATTCGCGGAAGAATGTGAGAGCGTTCCTGCGTCTTCGCAATGGTGGGACCCCGTGCAGGTTTCAGTCGGTAGAGACACCACTTGTGGTATCAAGTCTGAAATGGCGCGAACGTCTAACACAGATGGTGGGTATGCTTAAATGCATTTCCTCAGAAGATTTCTTAAGAAAAAAGTTTATAGCATCAGTTAGATTAATTCAAACAAAACAGCCAGCAAAAACTTCAACCCTGAAACTAGAGCGATACGCTACATTGAAGGCAGCATCCAATCCACTGCGAAAGGATATATCCCAAAAGACTTCTGGGTTACATGCAATCCGTCCCGTCCCGACGTACACTCCATCTTTTTATTTTGCAAACTAAATGTCGGATACCGTTTTCCGTACAACATACACCTACGATTCTTTTCAAAATATTTACAGCTTTGCTGAAGGTAGGTACATAGTAGAATGATTTGGTTGTTTGATGGAAACTTTTATAAAACATTGTTATTTGTTTTTTTTTCTTTTACTGTCTTCCATCTAGAATATTTCGAAGTAATTTGTGTGGTATATGATTTTAACTTGCAAGTGAAGACCCCGAGTCCAAGCAATGGAAGCATTTAGTGGGCTGCTTATGCTATAGTTTCCTAAATGAGAACAACAAACTCTTGATGCTGACTATTTTATCTAGTTAATAAGAAATTAGACATTACCATGTGTATGAATGAGTAACATTATACCTATTTCTTTAAGATAGTAGATAGTCTACGCCCGTAGTTGAATAATGCTTATCGTAAATTATCAAAACTGTCAATCTGACACGACGCCGGCGCCGCATGAAAGCAAATCGACGATAACACTAACCAAAAGTTGGTAAACTTTGACTCCGCAAGCCAGAGTTAGCGCGAAGTTTGACTGCGGCCATAACTGCTGCATCTCGAAAGTACCTCGTTAAACTGAATCCTGACACCTGAGACAAGCACAGAATAGGAAAACGGTAACAGTAGAACATCTACAAAAATAGTGGACTACTCGACAGAACAAAAGTTAGTAGTTTAAATTGAATTTGTTTGACTGACTCAAGGTGAGAATGTCAAGTTAGTTTCGGTGTCTTGAGCTGGTTTTAGAGCTAGTTTTAAAAATTAAAACATTTACAAATAAGTAAACTAGGGAAGAAAATGAAAAATGGAACTTACGTCATGTGACTAGGTCGAGGTAGACGTCAAGGATGCATTATAAAACCGCAGTGTGGTAGATTATAATCTTAGCTGGGTTTTTGTTGAAAAATGTAAAATTTTACCGTTTATGCATGCACATCATTCAACACTCAAGCAAATCGGTCCTTAGAAAGAAAACAAGAGTACATAAAACAAGAACACATAATATAAAATATTTATTCAACGATACTAAGTTAAGTTCAAGGCCAAGCCACAGTATAGTTGACTAAAACCCGAAGAAAGAGAAAGTGATTTCATGCATCTTTCGATATAGGTAGGTACAAATGGACAGACTATGGATTGCTTTGTTTAAATCTGCTTTTCCCGTGATTCAGCGCTCCATTTTAGTACTCCGGCGAGATTGCGATTAAGGTTAGCCTATCAACAGTAAAAAAGCCAAGATTTATACTGATACTAGTTTCTAATTCATTAAGTGCATATCGCGAAAAACCCACTTCTCCAGCGGAACCCCTGGTTATGAAATTCCCTTCTTCTAAATTTTTTTCTACAAACTTCAGAACCTGAAAACTTCTACTTCTATAAATCTAGTTAACACTGACTTCACATATGTTTTAGACAACAGAAACTACAATAAAATTTGGTACTTGTATGTTTTGGCGTTTATTTACATTTTGAAGTTTCGGTTTTACGATAAGTATGTGGTAGAATTATTCATGGAATTGTAGTAGAATTTTCTTTTATTTGATAAAACGCTCTCTTTGATTATTTTTTAATAATACTTATACTAGATTAGGTACCGGTTTAATTTGTTTTTGCACATAATATGTAGTTGAAATTTCCAATCTATCTCTACATGTCTATGTTATTGTTTATTTGTAGAAGTAATTATCACTCCTTTTTTGTCCTTCCCTTCCTACTTATTCTCAAATCTCTCTTTCCATCCTATGGTTGCCTGGCAGAGATCACTTTTAGTGATAAGGTCGCCAATTTCTACTTGATTTTGTTTTGATATAAGTAACTTTTGTTTGTTTTTAAATTAAATGCAATAAAGAGTTTATCTATCTATCTATCTACATAATAAATAAATAAATAAATAAATAAATATTGGTGGACAATTCACACACAACACTATCTGACCCCAAACTAAGCAAAGCTTGTGTGATGGCAGCCAGATAGCTGTTATAATACTTATATAGTTTTAAATACATACTTATTATACATAGAAACACCCAGACACAGTGCAAACATTTGAATTCATCACACAAATATTTGCACTGGGTGGGGATCGAACCCACGACCCTCGGCTTCGCAGGCAGAGCTACTACCAACTAAGCCACTAGGGCAGTCACTAGTAATGCCCATGACATGTAGATAGATTCATTCATTCATTCATAATTTAAGAGCGACGCTCTTGTGGGTTGAGTTCCTTCCATGTACTGCTACATTCCACCTTCTCCTTGACTTCCTGATACGACACTACATTTATACGAGTATGTTAGTAAAACCGCCGCCGCGCGCGCCGCCCTGCACCGCTCCGACAACTCGCTGGTGGTAGCCGTCAAGGACTGGGTGAATAGTCCACTCCATAAAACGTGGAGGACATATCATAAGCCCATATCATAATTTATCAATCTATTATTATTTATTCTGTTATTATTATTGTATTGCTAATTTTTATATGTTAATTTTGAATGTGATTATAATTATTATAGTAAAATGTTGACTGAAATTGTTTTCTTCGAATTTTCTATTAACATAATTAACTACTTCTTGGGCATGAATCAGGTTTCATCCTTAACAAAATTCGATAATAATCATCATCATCATCATCAGCCGCAAGACGTCCACTGCTGAACATAGGCCTCCCCCCTAGATTTCCACAACGAGCGGTCCTGCGCAACCTGCAACCAGCGGTTTCCAGCGACCTTTGTGAGGTCATCTGTCCATCTAGTAGGAGGCCGTCCAACACTACGTCTTCCGGTTCGTGGTCGCCACTCGAGAACCTTTCTTGGAGAGAACCGATGGGGATCGGTTGTCAGTTCTGCGAGCGATGTGGCCTGCCCATTTCCACTTCAGCTTGCTTACTCTTTGAGCTATGTCGGCCACTTTCGTTCTTTTACGAATATCCTCATTACGGATTCTGTCGCGCAAAGAGACTCCGAGCATAGCTCTCTCCATAGCTAGCTGTGTGACTTTGAGCTTCGTTATGAGGTCCATAGTGAAGGATCACGTCTTAGTTCCATAAGACATCACTGGCAACACGCACTGGTTAAAGACTTTCGTCTTTAGGCATTGGGGTATTTTGGACTCAAAGATGTGCCGAAGTTTCCCGAACGCTGCCCATCCGAGTTGGATCCTTCGCTTCCTTCCTTGGATCTAAAATAATAAAGTAGTAAAATAGAAGAAGAGAGATTCCTTACTTTAGCCTCATATTCTGCAGTGGTCTGAATAAACTTCTTGTAATGATAATGATTACAGGCAGAACGAACAAAGCGAGCTCCAAAATCCCGAGAGAAATAAAAAAGGTTGAAAAATTTAACCCAAAAATTACTCTTCGTCCCAAAAAATAAAACCCCAAATCACCAGTTATCCAATTAAATTCCGCAAAATTAAGCATTATCGTACGATTTCCCGTGAAAACTCCTTCGTTCGTTAAGGCCATTATAACACTCCAAATAATTCTCCAGTTTTACATTATTCATAAATTCACCTTTAATAATAAAGTTGAGTGAGACAGGCCTCATCATTTTTATTGACTTACTGGCCTCAAAATCCTCTTTAAAAAGAGCATCCTTAATGGGCCTCTCAGAACATAATTAATATTGACGGTACGAAAGGTACCTATCAGCTTGTACCCGGAAGAAAAATGTGGCATTTATTTAAAAATTGTATTTGACATAATACGCAGAAAGTTGTTCTAAGTCAATACGTCGACTATGTCTAGCTGACTCTATCGTCTCCAAAGTATTAATAAAATAACGTTTGTTAATGTTTAATCAGAAGAGAAATGCAGAAGAGAGCTATAAGGGTATTGGCCAATGCCAGTTTTCGGGAAACTTGTAGAAAACACTTTAAAAAATTGAATATTCTGACATCAGTCGCATTTTATATATTGGAAGTCATTAAGCATACCAGACATAACATAGAAAAATTTGATAGAGGTGTGACACAAGATAGAAGATCAGGCCTGAAGAAGACTGTCTTGTTACCAACACCATGCAGACTAGCCATGGCCAGAAAATCACCATTACAGATGGGACGTGTTTTGTATAATAAACTGCCCGAGAGTTTTAAAGCCATCGCCAATGACACAGCTTTTTTTAATAAAGTCAAGACTCTTCTATTAAAGAGAACACTGTACAGCATAAAAGAATTTGTGAGTCTTAATTTCGACGAATGTGACATCCAAACTTAATATGTTTTTTTAGTGACTATGCCAGTAATATTTTTGTTTTTGTAATGTATACATTGTTTTTTATTTAATTTTTTCTTATGTTCAGATGCAAATTATGATCATGATGATAATAGGATATGATGATAGATGATAATGATGCCCCTATACAGCAAACTAATAATATTGATTTATATTAAATTAATTGTTTTTGTGACGAGACATATCTTAAGCCCTATTAAACATTGTTTAACAATATTTTCGAGTTAAAAATGTTAATAGAATGTTTTAATATGTTAATAAAAGTATTCTATTCTATTTCTATTCTATTCAGAATAAGGTTTAAAAACCGCGGTGGGTTATTGGCGTGAATGGCCAATTTCATAACCGAGAGGTCGTAGATTCGAATCCCAGCTGTAGGTACATATAAGTATTCGGCTTAGTGCAGGAGACACATATTTATCAATGTCATACAATAACAGATAAGGGGCTTCTTTATCATCTACCTATAATTTGTTATAACAAATTATATATTTTTGATGTGACTTCCATGACGATAAATAAGTTGACTATTAGTCTATCTTCTATCAATAATATAATTAATATAAAATATATCAAAATCCGCTAAAATTCGTTCGTGGTCAACAGATAAAGTTGTACGGCGGATGTAACTTTGCTATCAGGCACCATAATACGATGGTGAATTCAAATAAGAAGCGTTGGAAAGTTTCTTAAAAGTTTAGACAATTTGACAACCTATCGTCAACTCGTTCTTGTTAAAGTTAACAAGAACATTGATTTTTAACTTGTCTTTAGATTTATGTAATTTACTTGAACCGCACAACAACTATGAATTAGACGAGTTTACCTGGTACAATATTCTCATCTAAAAAATGTTTGCGCAGAAGCTCTCCACTAATATATTTTTCTTATCACATCTAAACTTGTTTTGTTTTCATTTTTGTTACTCTAATAGTAACTTAGTTTTATTTAATAAATTAAAATTTACAAATATCTTTTGAACTAGCGCTTTACGATTTTATTAGGATAGTTCCCGTTCCCATAATTTATCCGCGTCAAAAAGTAATCTATGTTTTATTTCACACTATATTCAATAGCTGTAGTTAATTTCATCCAGACTCATATAGCCTTTTTTATTCATAAAAGAGTAAGTTTTATCCATTAATATTTTCACAATTAAGGTTAAGTTAAAGAGTACGGAGGATTAACTTGGATACAACTCACTTTCTCTTGTGAAAGAAAACATAGAGTAGGTACTCGTATCAACTGTGGCAAAATATTTAAAGTGAGCTAGCTATGCTTATGCTGACTTCCACTTTCAAAATAAACCTTACCGAAACTGAGTTTGGGAAACGATTTAGCGCGAAACATTTATTTGTTTAGGATACACATACACACAATGTTCTGTGAGTTTCCCATACCTCAAACATTGAAATTCATTTCAACAATTTTAAGTTTCAAACATTTCAATCCAAAAACTTATCAATAGTATGTTGTCGCAAATCAAGGATTACTAATAAATAACAGTCAAAATTTTGTAAGTGAGAAATAGGTAAGCAAGAAAAGTTATATTAATAAGTAAGTAATCGCCAGTTCCCGTGATTTGTATCGCCTATATCTAGTCTCTACAGCCAGTAATAAATGGAAGTTTCTAAAAATGAGAATCACGACTATCACTCATATCTTCTAGTAGCTAAGAATAGCTCTTGTCTATATCTCTATGAGTGATAGCCTTTGACAAGGAATATGTGGCAGTTAGAAGACATTATTTAACATTATACTCACTATAATTTTTGACGAATCAAATCACCATCACTTTGGCTGTAACTTGTACAAGTTTAACAATTAATTATAATATAAAAAACCTCTTGTCACGGTATTTGTATACGCACTCTTCTCAAACGGCTCGACCAATTTTAGTTAAGTTTGTTTTATAAATTTGCTAGGTTCGTAATAAAATGACTCTCTACCTACCCCGATCCCTGTTATTAAATTCAAATTACTGTTTTTGTTTCAATAAAATCTAAATAATAATTCATCGTTCAGTTGCCGACCTTTATATAAAATGTAACGTCACTTCGAAATTTCATTCGGTTGATAATAATTAATCTAAATGGACAGTGGACACGTTTGCTAAGTCTGCTAGAACATAAATCAATATTGGTGAACATGTTACACAACACTATCCAGCCCCAAGCTATGCAAGCTTGTAGTACGACAGCTAGATATAATCTATTTATATATATAAAAGCGAAAGGTCACTCATCAAGGAATCTCAGAAACTACAAATGCTAGGAATCTGAAATTTTGCATGGAGGTTCCTTTTAGCACGTAGGCACTCGCTAAGACAGGGTTTTGCGAAATTCATCCCCTAAAGGGGTGAAACAAGGGGGTGAACGGTTGTATGAAAATTGGTCCTATTTGAAGCATGAAATTTTGTCTTCACGTTTTTGGTTAATGAGAAATAAAATTGTGTATCATGATATTTGGAGATCCACCCTCCCTGAGGGTAAAATAAGGGTTGAAGTTTTATGTGAAGTCCGTCCGTCCGTTCGTAGAAGCTTGAAAAGTTCAATTCATGATCTTTGTCAACAGATAAAAAATTTCATAGTTTCTGGAAGTCTACTGCGGAGCACCTACGTCTCCGAAATGGTTGAACTGATTTTAATGTGACTTTCACAGCAGAAATGTTATTAGAATTAATTCACGTACGTATGTAGCAGGTATGTTTTTGAAACGGTTGATCCAAATGTATTGCTATCTTAATACAAACAAAATGCGAAGAACCCATTTTATTCACACACTTATTGTTTCAATAGCAAGACGGCCGTTATGGCGCTATGCCGCAATAATATCTGAAGTCAGCTGCACTCGAAGCGCGGGGTGAGAGGGATGGCACATGGTTAGGTATTTTAAGGTATAGCTACCCGAACGGGCAGTCACGTGAGGGCAGGCGTCGTTGTCGCACGTGTCGAGTGTACTGTTTGAAATTCTCTGCTCAATGCTACTTTATTGATCGATGTTGAATTCTTTGAGTATTTAGGTAATTAAAAAAATTGTTTCAAAGTTTCATTTCACACAAGTACTTATAGTTTTTTTTAATTGAACTTGATTTTGTTTGAATAATGGACGGTGAAATTATAACTGTCTTTGTCGAAGGATAACAAATCGAATGCAGAGTGGTAGAAATACCTGGCGATGGGGAATGTTTATTTTCATCTTTGTCTTATTTGTTTTATGGGAATATTTCAATGCCTGGTCAAGTTCGAGCCAATATAGTAAGCCACGTCGTCAACGATTGGCAAAGATTTAGGTGTTTTATTATGGACTGAACTGGGAATACTCACGGTACGGAACGCTGCTTTATCTAGCTGATATGAGCATGCTGCATACTTATGGCACTACTTGCGAACTTAAAGCAGCTGGAGAAATATTTCCATTTGAATTCCAACTGTTTCAAGATGGCAGACTTATTGCCAAATTCGGGGAGCCGACACAAGGCATACAAAAACCAATTCATCCTCAATAGATAGTGAATGTATTATCCGATGATTCAAATTACGATTGCTGTAATAACATATAACGTTTCACGCGTACGAAGTCGCGGGTAACAGCTAGTTCATATACAGCGTGGCGCTTTGGTGCCGACATTAAATGAAACCACATATCACATATCATATTTTCAGACATTCTGTAAAATTAAATTTCATGTATCGTTTTTATTTACTGAGTTATTCGCAATTTTCAAAAACACCAAATCAGAGCAACCTGTATCTAAAAATTTGAGTCAGAGGTAATTAGGTCGCAGGCCACATATCCACGCGTTTCATGAATGAAAATCAGGCGAAAGGTAAATACAATAAAATGAGACAAGTAGTCATACAACATGCAAATTAACACGCGTTTGTGTGCGAATGAAATGGAGCCGGAAACGAAAAAATGACTGTAGGTACTCCTCTAATGTTAGTCTTTTGTCTTTTTCTTTTAAACTCCACTTCTCCACTAGTTTTGTGCTAGTGCTAGCCGGGCTGCGAAGTTGTCAAGTCCTTGACACATTTCTCGCGCGCTATAACTTTTACTGTAAATCCCTTAACTAGGTAATTTAATTATTCGCGAAAAAGACGCTTAAGTACGTGTCCTACGTGTCCTACGTGTTATTTTTTTGTTGTTTATTTAGTGTGTTATTTTGATTCAGTGTCAAAGCGATAACGACGACTTGTTGTTACTTACTTTTGTGTTGTGAGTGTTTATTTAAGTAAAGATGTCGAACACACAGTATTACACTGCTGCTGAGTATGCTGACATGATTTTACTTTACGGAGAAGCCCATCAAAATGCCGCACTTGCGATAAGAATGTAGGTATCGCGAAAGATATGGGAATACTAGGCGATGCCCTACAAATCCCACGGCAAGCGTCCGTTCAAACATTGAACGCCGTTTAAGAGTTTGTGTTCGCGAAGGTGGTCACGTTGAGCATTTAAAATTTAGACCAAAACAGTGTGGCTCTGTTAGTTATGCGCCTACGATTTCAAAGAAGCCGCCGCGCCGCGCCGCTCGTCAAGCGAGCGAGCGCGCGCGTAGCTATGGAAACGAAGCGTTGTTGCTCCACAACGCTGCGCTGCGACACAGACGAGAAATAGTTACTACGGCTTCGAGTCGAAAAGCTGTAAGTACCTACGTACTAATGTTTATTGCGCATTACGCCATAAGTACTTAGGTGATTTAGCTATTATGCGATAGATAATTTAACTTAAAACAATAAGTATCTGATTTTGATTTTGACAATGATGAATTTATCTGAAAGAGTTCATTGATCAAGGGTTTACTGGTTAAATTTTCTACGAAATTAAAATCGATTCGTGGGAAGATGTTTTAGTTTTACTTTTAAAGAATATTGTAGGTACCTCTACTAGTTCAGCACCTTTCACGCTAGGTAATATTTTTGTTGGTACGAGTACATACTAAGTGGCCTTGAAGTAACGGCTGGTCTAGCCGGGAGGACGGTGATTGCCGATCCGGCGCGCCGCGTTCAAATCCCACGCGCACCAGTCTTTTCGAAGTCATGTGCGTAATGCTAGTAGCTTAAAACGATGAAGGAAAACATCGTGAGAAACCGACATGTACCTACCTAGAATCTTTCGAGGTCACGTGCCAATAATGGAAAGTGCCATCTACCAACTGGCACTTTGCCAGGGTGGTGGATTATGGCTTTAACTCTCTTCTTGAGAGAGGCCTCGAGTCCCAGCTGTGGGAACATTTGATGGGCTGTTTATGCGAATTATCCTTGATTCTGACAACACGTACCTATCTTACTCGTATTACCTACTACAAAGCAATCATTTTGTAATGTTTCACCAAATTTACAATAGACACCTAGGTACCTATCCATTTACCTATTTACTTTTAGAAGTGAAATCGCGGCGTGTCATACACAGATTTTTTCATGGGCTGTGAATTGAATTCTAGCGTCATGTTCGGAAATGATAAGAATTCTTCGGTAAACTCGGGACCATGGCCATTGGCTATCTAGAAATGCGTTAGCATTTCCCACTGGCTGATGTATTTTCTAGATGGTAATGGCCAGGCCCTCCGGTTTCACCCGCGCAGTTTCCAAAGTTAGCTATCAAATACTGAGTTATAAGTTTTCACTTCTATCGGCAGTTCCTATGACTGCCAATATTTTTGTTTATCTCTTATCTTTATCATATGGTAGGTATTCGATTTATTAGTGATGAACAGGTATTGAAGCTTTTGTCGTGACGTACCTACTTGACCGTTCAGAATTATCGCGCCTTTGTACCTACCCCTCTCGGCCGGCGCGGCGGCGGCACCTACTGAGGTAGGTACGCTGCAACGCCGCGCGCGCCGCTTGGAGATACCTACCTATCTGCAAGCGGCGCGCAGCGCGGGGGTTTTGCGACGTTGCCAGATTTACGTTTGCGTAACGATGTGTACGAAAGTAAATCACGCACACAACTGACGTCGTTGAATGAATCTAGTGCAAAGGGTGATTTTGATTCGAGTGCTTGATACAATGATTTAGTTTGTTAGAAAATATTTTTTTTTTAAATAAGCGAATTTATTTTTCTCACATCGTTTGTATGATTACTGGTCAGTAACCCTACCTGTGTGTTCATTTAATGTCGACACCAAAGCGCCACGCTGTATATTTTCCATCTTCCGAGATGAAGTCACGAATAATATCAGCTTTCGTACCATAATCCAGTACTAGGTAAATTGAATGTACGCAGCCGAAAGGGGCACTACTCTTATGTTATGAACTAATATTCCATCTTCAGCTTAATGTAATTCTGTATTATTTTGTCCTTCACAACAAAACAAATAAATGATTATGTAAAATAATAAACCCTTGAATTTTTGTGGATTGCTGATGTTATGTACAACTAAATATTTGTATCTGCTCTGATATAAATATACCCTGCATAATGTTGCTGACATGTGTGTTTATTATTTTGATTACCTACAAATATTTAGGTTCCCAATGTTTCTTGTTCGCATTAAATTTGCATCAGTATCAAATCACATAAATTTTTGTTATGGGACTTTTATGACAAGTCACATGGCAGTCCCATCATTTATAACACTTGGTATGCTAATGTTTTCACATAATATAAAAATACTGCATTTATACTACAGTGCTGTAAAACATAAATATACGTCTTATTTTTATTTTCATTTGATGATGTACGTCAGAAAGGGGCCCCTTAAACCTACGCCCGAGTCACAAGTCTCGGGAACTACTCGAGTTTTTCTCTCTCTGCCACAGGCTGGACCCGGCACCCGCACGGTGAATCCATGGAATGCTAAGAAGATCGTCTCTTTATGTATAATTATACCCATTTTTCCTATGTTCATGTTTCCTTTTCCATCCAACGGAAGTGATCGCTCTTAGCTATGAAGTCACCAGCCTAATTTTCATTAAGGTATCTTTGTTAACTTCTTAATACTCGTATTTAACACCACTTCCCAAACCTAAAGACTACAGCGAGCCTAAAACTATTATGTTTTTGAGCCATGTCGAATTGGTAACTAGAAATTTTCTACGGTTGTGATTGCAAATTTATATTATAATTATTGATTATTGATTTATTATATTTATATTCACTCATTTAATCATTTTCTTAGGTTTACATTTTTACAATATTTGTATATAAAAACAACATAAAAACATTATAAAAACCTAAACCTAGTTCGCCGCCAGCAGCGGGGCAAGGCCCAAGCTACCGGTGGTTAGGGCTGCAGACTGAGGAACCTACTGACGATGCGCGCTATGTCAAGGATGACCGCCTTCTGCATCTGACCCTTGATCCAACCGTCTAGCGAAAGTCTCTTGAGATGTTGGTCGAGACTTTTCGCTATAAGGCCGTTTGCCGACACGACTATGGGGACTATGGTCGTGGAATCAACATCCCACATGGCGGTAACCTCGTGAGCCAAGTCAAGGTACTTGCTAAGCTTGTCCTTCTCAGCTTTCACGAGGTTCTCGTCATGTGGTATGGTGATATCGACACAGGCCGACGCTGAGACCGGTCTACCAGCACGATATCAGGCTTATTGGCGACAATAGTCCTGTCCGTGATGATAGAGCGGTCCCAGTAGAGCAACGCACGACCATTCTCGAGAACTGGCAGAGGTGCGTACTTATAGTACGGCACCTCGGACTCGACAAGGCCGTGTCGAAGAGCAAGTTGCTGGTGGATGATCCTGGCTACTAGGTTATGTCTGTGCAAGTACTCGCCGTTTGCAAGATGCGAACAACCGGAAATAACATGACGAAGAGATTCGCCTGGACGGCGGCATGCCCGACAAATGTCGACCGTACCGTCCTTCATTATGTATTTCCGGTAATTGTTCGTCTTGATAACTTCGTCTGCAATTGCACAGACAAAACCCTCGGTTTCTCCGAAGAGGTCCCCGAAGCGCAGCCAGTTCACCGACGCGAGCAGATTCACATCGGGTCCCGTCAAGGCCCGATAGAATCGCCCATACACCTCCTTGCTCTTCCACACTTCCTTGCGATCATCAGTGCTGAGCACCGATGGTTTGCGCCAGTTCTCGTTTGCCAATGAAAGAGGCGTGAAGCTCCTGTCAACTGCCACAACATCGCGATGCATCCCGGACTCGCTGTTGCGGAAATAATCCCTGAGACTGCATACTTCGCGGTTGTGTAGGTTCTTGGCATTTAAAAGCCTCGACCCCCCATTTCCGCGGAATATACAGTCTCATAACAGACGGGCGCGGGTGTAGCATGCGATGAGTTGTGAGCAGTTGACGGACCTTTCTGTCCAGGGCGTCGAGCTCAGTCTGAGTCCATCTCAGTATGCCAAAGGAGTATATCAGCAGAGGCATTACCCAACTGTTGAAGGCTCGCGCTTTGTTACCGCCTGACAGAAGACTTTTGAGTACTTTTCTCAGCCGGCACAAGAAGCGCTCCTTCACCGATCTCTTAATGTCATCTGCTGAAATACCCAAGGACTGTGACATACCGAGATATTTGTAGGTCTCGTCTTCGGAGAGAGATCTGAGAGTTATAGTCTCGGAAAGTTGTAAATTCTCTCAATTTACTACTTTCCATCGCTGTACATGCATGACCGCACACTTGTCTACACCGAACTCCATCTTGATGGCGTTACTAAAAACCTCCGTGGTTTTTAATAGCTCCAACAAGTCTTGGCGTTTCGGTGCAAAAAGTTTGAGGTCGTCCATGTACAGCAAATGAGATACAACCTCACCTCCTCTACGAAGACGATAACCTAACTCTGAATCCTTCAGCAGAGTGCTGAGAGGATTCAGACTTAGGCAGAACCATAGGGGACTTAGACTGTCACCCTGAAAAATGCCTCTTTCAATCCTAATCAAGTCCTCCGAAACAAAAGAGCTGTCTACGCTACCTGGTTGACGAAGGACTGTGACCCACTGTCCCATGCATTTGCTTAGAAAAGATTTTAGAGTTGGATTTATTTTGTACAACTCTAAAACCCTTTCTAGCCGTGAATGGGGCACCGCATCATAGGCCTTCTTATAGTCAATCCAAGCAGCGGAGAGGGCTCCTTGTTTCGTTTGACTTGTTGGCAAATGGTCGTGTCAATGAGGAGCAGCTCCTTAGTACCACGGGACCCAATCTTACATCCATTCTGAGAGGAGGCCAAAACGTTATTCGCGACAATATGCGCATTAATTTTTGCTCTCAGAATGGATGTAAGCAGCTTGTAGATGGTAGGTAAGCACGTAATGGGTCTGTAGTTCTTCGGTTCCGTGGTACTACCAGACTTATGGAGCAGGAAGGTGACTCCGGTGGTCAAGAAACTGGGAAGAGAACCCGTATCCAGGGCTTCTTGGAATAGTGTTGCCAAACGTTATATTTATTATTATTACTAGCAGCCCGCCCCGGCTTCGCACGGGTAGTATGGAAAATAAGTATAAAACAAAATTATTAGACTTACAAATTTTAACACACTCTTGGCAGAATTGCCATGCTTAGGACATAAGACAAAACAAACAATCCCAATCATCTGTTTATCATTTAAAACGCATGCTTTTTTGCCTATTTGCTCAAGGGAGGTCCTGAGAGTAGCGAGCCAAGCGAGGTCGTCGCCGTAGCGAGAGGTTACACTCAAGGACATAGAGCTTCTGGCTCCAGTAGCTCACCCGGAGTCGTATCTCAGTGATAGACCATAATAGGACCAATTGTTATGTTTAGGTATTGTTATGCTTCTCTCAATATGTGCCTTTAAACATTATGCAAGTTATGTTTATGCTATATACGGTAGCAAAAATTATGCGAAAACTGTTATGCGTTAGTTGTTATGGTACGAGTATATTATCATTAGTCCTAAAAACTTTAGGCGTGTCTGGCGTCGTTGTTATTCCCCTTTTACTTTTACGCATCAAATCAAAAATTAAATCAGTAAATATTTAATTGTTGTAATTTAGTGTTAAAATCTGCTAATGCCACCTACGACGTAGTTTATGGTTGTGCAATGTTTTATGTAGGTACTAAAGTCTATTAGTTCTAAATACGTACTAAATAGTTACGGCTGGTCTAGTCGGGAGAACGGCGGTGGCCGATCTGGAGCCCCGGTTTTAAATCCCACGTGCACCAGGCACCACTGTCTTTTCGGACTAATATGCGTAATACCGCTAACTTAAAACGGTGAAGAAAAACATAGTGAAGAAATCGCCATGTACTTAGAATCTTTTGAGGTCATGTGTCATCCACCAACCCGCACTGGGCCAGCGTGGTGGATTATGGAATTGACTCTCTCCTTGCGAGAGAGGGCCCCGAGTCCCAGTAGTAGGAATATTTAGTGGGCTGCTTATTGAATCTATTGACACAGCTAGATTTCTGATCGTCTCATCATCGTAGTCCTTAATGCTCCGTTTTATTCTACTTTAGTAGGTAGAATAAAGGGGACCTTTGGGGATGACCTATATCGTATCCTATCCCCCAGCTCAAATTACACGCGCATCACTATTTTCGAAGGCATGTCCGTAATGCCTCCAATTTAAAACGGTAAAAGAAAACATCGTGAGGAAACCGAAATGAAATAAATTTAATGTAATACTGTGTAGAAAGTGCGAGAAAACTTGAACAATAACAGTAAAGGTAGAATAAACTTATACAAAAGTAGTTCTGAAAAGAACATTTTGATAGGAACATAAAAAGTGTTACGAAAAAATGTTTAATATTTAATATCATTTGCGTCCACTACCTACGTAGCGAGGCGACCACGCGAATTAGTAGACGCGCGCGCGGCTACTCGTACTTACCTATTTCATAGCTGCGAACACCTCTCCCCCGTGCCTCGGTGTCCCTCTATCGCTGTTGCCGCGCGGCGCCGCATTTTGATAGGATTGATATTTTTAATTTCGTTAAATCTTTTGAATGGAATGTCCGACTTCAATAATTCAAAAAGTAATCAATAGGTATTAAAAGAGTCTTGAATAAGAAATAATTTATTTGGATAAGAATTAATACAAATGTGTTGATAACATGGTCTGAATTTGATAGGCATTTTTACTTACTTTTAAAATGTAAAAAGTAGTTGTTGCGAGGTAATTACTGTAGTTAGACATATGGTCTCGCGAGGTTTTTGTAAATTTTAATACGCTCTATAATATTGTAGGACATTGTTTTGGTCTATCATTAGTACTTTCCGCAGCGTATGCGATGAAAGCCATTTTATGACTGCTTTTTTTATACCTTGCGTTGGTTTTAGTAAAAATTCCCGCAGATATCTCATTTTTTTTCGGGATAAACTTAGCCTATGTTACTCAGTGATAATGTAGCTTTCTATTGACAAAAGAATTTTTGAAATCGGTCCAGTAGTTTTTGAGTTTATTCGTACCATATAAAAATACAAATCTTTCCTCTTTATAATATTAGTATAGATTATTTATTAGCCCTGTATTGAAGGCGTTGCAATTTTGCGATGTGCGTATTGGGCGCCAAACTTTGGCATTCAAAATATACACACACGCTTACATCCATCTAGTAATAGAAACAAATTTGCGTATAACAACACAATTTTGAAAATCTTTACAAAGTTTACAGTTTTTTTTTACTTTTATAGGTTTACACTTGACCGCCATCTCGCCTGATGTTAAACGATAATGCGGTCTACGATGGAGCGTGTTTACCTAGAAGAAACCGATTTACTCTCGATTTGAAGACACAAAGATAACTATCGGGAAAAACCCTCTCAGGCACATTCCACATTCCACAGCCTTGACGTTCTTATCACAAAAGTCAAATCTCTTCGTTCTTGTTTTTGGAACATCAACCATGAAACGATGTCGCTTTTTCGAGCTACGAGCATTCCAATAGAAAAAAGGCAAGGTGGTATTAGATCGTACAAATCAGTCGAACATTCTCCGAAGTGTATCTGATAAAAAACCGATAAGCTACCAATTTTCCGGCGATGTTCGAGACTTTGCAGTATTTTTCGCACGAGGATGTCATTGCCTATGAGCTTTTTGGAACGACTCTCGATCGATTCCAGAGCCTCCGGCTGATAATTAGCCGATCCATCCCAAAGGCGCGAGCAGTACTCCGTACAGAAATGTTTCTTGTTTTACATTTTAACCAGTTACGCGAGTCAAACAACCATAAAATGTGGTAACAACCACATTTTAAGATGAACAAAACATCAGCCTTATGTACCCATAACAACACAGTGCCATACAGCTACTTGAACTTCTTCTTCTTTATCGTATCGCTCTTGGCAGAGCGGTCGTGGTCACGACGGTGGTAGGGGTGGACACAGCTCTCCGTACGATCTCCCGCCATTTTTCTCTAATCGCGGACTGCCTAGCGCAGTCAGACACGTGACTTCCTATCGCGGATTTCACTTGGTCAGTCCAGCGCATAGGTGACCTGCCGCGCGATGGTTCCTTCCACTTTTCCCTGCACAACCAGCCGCTCTATGGAGTCGTCATTTCGTCTGGAGACGTGTCCAAAGTACTGTAGTATGCGCGACTGTACTACAGCCGACAAACGCTTCTTGATGCCGAGCTCTTGAATTATGGACACGTTGGTGCGGAACGCTGTCCACGATATGCCGAACATCTACCTCCAGCACCACATTTCTAGAGCGTCTATCTCTATTTTTCGCGCACTGTTCACGTCTCTGCCGCGTAAAGAAAAATGGGGAATACAAGCGTTCGCATGAGCCTGACTTTGGTGGCTTTGGTAATGTTGCGATTCTTCCATATTCTTCTTAACTTCTCCATCGCGGTTCTGGTAATGGCCATACGTCGTTTCACTTCATCTACACAGCCGCCGTTGTTTGAGATTAAGGCCCCAAGGTATACGTAGGTCTGAACCACGTCACAGTTTGCAATCTGTATCACTTCAGGCGAGTTGTTGTTGACGCGATCCACGATCATAATCTTGGTCTTAGATCGGTTTATTTTTAATCCAAACGTAAGGCTTACGTACTCCATTTTGAGAAGTAATTCTTCCATAAAGGCCGCGTTACTAGCGAACAAGGTGGTGTCATCCGCGTATCGCAAGTTTGCAATTTTGTATCCACCAGTCGCAACCCCATCGGTCCAGCCTTCGAGAGTGATTCGCATTACAAGATCGGTGTAGATGTTAAACAGTAGAGGTGACATTATATATCCCTGTCGCACGCCTGCACTTGGATGGAAGCTATCTGAGAGGAGGCCATCTGTACGCACTGAAGCTGTTCCCCCTTCGTAGAGCTCCCTGAGCAGGTGTACGAGATGTTGTGGTGTACCCATGTCTAATAGTGTTCTCCACAACGTTGGCCATTTCACCGAGTCAAACGCTTTGGAAAAGTCAACAAAGCATATGTAGGTCGGCTTGTTGAATTCTCGAGCTTTCTCAATAATTTGACGAACGATGAGAATGTGTTCACGGGTTCCTTTTCCTTTCACAAATCCGGCTTGTTCTGGCGCATTTTCTCTGGATAAATATGCTTTCAGTCGCTCGTTTACTATATGTAGCATTATTTTGCTTGCGTGTGTTATCAAAGCTATTAGTCGAAAGTTGCTACACTTTTTCGTAGAGCCTTTTTTATGAAGAGGAGTGAAGACTGTGTGAGCCCATTCAGAGGGTCATTTGCCTGTGAGCCATATCTTATTACAGATGGTGTGGAAGATATGAACGCCACGCTCTCCCAATGCTCGTATAGTTTCAATTGGGATCTCATCTTTCCCTGTGGCTTTTCCATTCTTAAGATATTTAATGGCGGCTCTTACTTCTGACTCTAGAATATTCGGCTCGAGCAAATCACTCGTGGGCTCTGTGGACGTGAAATTTCGCGACTGATGATCTTGAAATAATGATTGACAGTAATTCCTCCAAACTTCCGAAATTTTGTCCAATTCAGTGACTACTTGACCATTCTGATCTTCGATGGCCCAGGTTTTGTACGACAGCGTTTTTGTGATGAGGTGGATCTTGTGATACAAGTCTCTAGACTCTAGACTCATATCTGTCTGCATGGGTTTCAATTTCCTTGCACATATTTTGCAGGTAGGCATTATGATCTTGTCGGCATTTTAGTTGAATGTGCGCCGATATTTTATTCAGATCCTTGATGTTTACTCCCGCTGCTTTCATATTACGGCGTTTTTCCACGAGTTCAAAGGTGCCATCAGTCATCCAGTGCTGCCTTTTTTTTTGGGTTGCGATTGGTTGTGCAGCCTCCAGCACACCTGTGGTAATGAGCGTCTTCGCTCGGTGCCAAAGCTCATCTGGTGTTTCGTTAGCCAAATCTGCTTCAGTCCACTGTGACCAGTTTTGCTCGATAACCGAACGGAAATCCATAACATCGCTCACTATCAGCTTACTTGGCTTTTTAATGACTCTGGTTGCTTTTAGTTTGAGTTTCAATTTACTGATCAGAAGTTGGTGATCAGACCCGCAATCCGACCCAGATCATGTATGGGCATTTGTTACAGATGATTTCCATCGTGATCGAATCATGATGTAGTCTATTTGATTACGGGTTTTACCATCGGGCGATACCCAAGTGTATAGCCTTCTAGGATGGTGTTGAAAAAGACTATTTACAATCAGCAGGTCATTTTCGGAAGCGAATTGTATTAAGCGTTCACCTCTGTCATTTCGTTTCCCGAGCCCAAATCTCCCTGCGCATTTGCTCAGCTGGTGAGCGTTTTCTCCGATCTTGGCATTCCAGTCACCTAGAATAACCAGTAACTCTCTATTGGGTATCTTTGCCATTGTACGTTCTAATTCGGAGTAAAACTTCTCGATTGTCTCGTCACTCGCGGCAGAGATGGGTGGGGGCATATATTTGGATCTTATTAAAATTGACTGGTGAAGCTTTTATCTTAATGCTGATAATCCGATCGCTAACCGGCTCGTATCCCTTTGCAGTGGTTTCCCCTTGCCTTCTGCATCAGACATTGAACTCATCAGACATTGAACGAATCAGCTACTTGAACATTAAGATTCAAAACAATTGTCTAGTAATGCACTGCGCTCGTTGCGTCGTCAAGAGACATAAGACGTCTCGTTGGCCTGTAATCTCTCTGGAAAAACTGTTCTTCTAACTGGATAGTAACTGTGAAAAACCGAAATGTGCCTATAATCTTTCGAGGTCATGCGTCATCCACTAACCCGCACTAGACCAGCATGGTGGATTATGGTCTTTACTTTAAAAACTTTACTTTTCCTTGCGTGAGAAGACCTCGAGTCTCAGCAGTGGGAACATTTAGCGGGCTGCTTATGAAACTCATACGAGAATATTGCACTCGGAATATAATCTCATCACGTTGTACAATAAACATACCATTAGCGATAATGCAGGAAATGATAATACCTTATTTGCTATGCATGGAACGGGAGCCCCGTATTTAGGTGTTTAGCATACAGAGTTTCTTTTATTTCGATTGGAAAAGATTTACGCTCATCTTTTTATGCAGGTAATCAGAAATCTTGATTGTTCTTTTTCCATTCAGAGTGGAAACATAATAATGTTTCTGTTTGCGACAGGTAGTTCCGTATAATGAATTTCAGCGATGAAATTGGATGTTTATCAAGGATGTAATTCCTTGACTGATTTGTTATTGAGTTTCGACAAAGTCATGTGAAGGTTTTCAATTATATTTTTAACACAATAGAACTGACTAAACTGAAATTTATTCAGTAGATAGGTAGTTTAGTTTATAAAACAATATAATGTTATATTCGAACACAATTTTAAATCGTAAATAGATATCACTATAACTTGAACTATGACTAGACGCATTACCTGGTGTTGTGTGTGAAATGTCCACCAATATTACCATAACTTTGTTAACAGATTGTTAATCTTTAGACCTTCATCGGTCTATGGACAATTCAGATATGCTTGGTGTAAGTAGTTAGGTATGTAGGGTAGTCTTCATTGCAATGTTTTTTTTAATAAAGACTAATTTAAATGAATAATATTCCCGGTGGTAAGCAACACGCCTGCCCATAACAGAGTACATTACCTGGCTCTGTACTGCGTTCGTCACCTAGAGGAATAAGATAATTTATCTCAACGCCATGTGAATTCTGTAGAAACAATTTTGTACAAACCGGAACAGTGATGTTTGCACGTTACTATATATAGTTGCGCAATAACTGGCAAAAGTACTTCCTCAAACGGACTCAGCAGAGTCCTGTCCTGAGCTAACATTTCATACTGTAAAAATATAATTTAAGTATGTTCTTTTTCGCACGTAGAAAGTTATTCAACCAAACTAAAACAGCTTTTAAAATGTCTAGTAGTTTGTAAAACCCATCTGAGCCCAACATATATTAGACAGTAAAGTTACTGTGTAAACAAGATCAATTTACAGAGAATACATTTGATGAATTACTGTGTGAAAATTTGAGTTGTAAACCGCGCCTTGCGAAAATTACGTTTGTGGGCTTGTAACTCACGTGAACAAGTGGCGACACAGTACTCAAATTTTAATTAAATATCCAAAGATGTTCTACGTGTTGATTCCCATTCACATCAGTTGAAACTGTACCGAACATGCTGGCGAAATGACCATGCTGAATGGCGATATTTTTAATGTACGTTATTTGCTGTTAATTATCAAGCGTTTTTGTAACATTCGCAATGCCCGTGAAAAGCGACTAAGGTATAAACTGATTCACAAATTGTAATAAGATCATAATTAAATTCGCTTATAATGGCAAATAAAGATTAGGATTTGAACTAATACATGAAGCTGAATGAACGCGAGCAAATATTCAGAAAAATTATCAGCATGCAATGTCTAAAAATCGAAAATACTGTAACCACTAAAATTTGAGGCCTCTGCCTTCAGAGATCAATATACCCAAACGGTTCCCATGGCGACCATTCCGAATTGTTTCTCGTGCGATGTGGTGGATTAAAATTATAATAAATAAAACAAGCTGACGGTACGAACGATGTCAAATAACACAGAGGTGTTAATGGTACATTCACCTTTTACTGTTTTTTATCATACTTTTCGCTGTTTTTAGGGGTACGTACGAGTATAAGAAACTAGATAAGCGATAAGCTATATATTACTAACCGTAGAGTGCGAGTATTTTTTACAGTTGACCACCATCTCATCTAAAATACGGATTCCAAACATTCAGTAAGTTGTACGCGTGCTTAAAACCTATAAAATTTTTCAACAAAGTCAAATTAATAAATGTAATCAAAACATGTGGAAAGTCCTACAGTACCGGCCGGCATCCAGTACCGGCCAGTCAGAGTTTCCTGAGCTCTATAAGAGATGACACTGATATGGTATTTGTCGTTAAAGTAATAAGTTCTTACAAGTATATGCCCCGCGCAGTGGCGACCTGTCGCGACACGCTTACTGACAGTACGCCAATTTGTGTTGCACATGGTGAACGCACGATACACTACTAAAGTTCTGTGGGTGATTACAGAAGTTTATATAACGAGTTCAAAAGAAGTTAAAACTGGTATGTATTGTCTACTTATATAGCTATTATAAAATATCTTTAATTTCAACTATTTATTTGTAAATTATTTCCTAGGGTCGAACATTATATTTTTTTCGTTCCCTACAGTACCGGCCAAAAAATTGTCCCCCAGTACCGACCACATTAAGGTTTATTTTGAGTAATATTATTTTCTTATAGGTACACAAAGATGCCAGGCGATAATAGTGATGGTGAGACGAAGAAAAAGAAGGGTGATTAGGATCCCACCAATATGCATAAAGCCGTGCAAAAGGTGCTCAGTAGTAAAATGAGTGCATGTCAGGCTGCAGAACTTTGTCAGATACCAAGAACTACATTAAATGACAGAATCAGTGCAATTAAAAATAACATAGAGGTGTCCATGAAGCTAGTTATGGGTCGTTTTCACAAAACTTTCTCATCTGAGCACGAACAAATATTGGCAGAACATGTCAAGTAATTCAAGGAATTTGGCAAATAAATTGATGCCTTTAAATAAGCAGGATTTTTTTGTTTCGCTTTCCCACTAGGTGAAAAGTTAAAATTACTTTACCAATCTAAAAAAGAGAAGATGTCAGCGGGAAAGGAAAGAACTTGGTTTCAGGAAAAGATGTCAGAAAGAAAAGAAAAGATAAGAGAAAAGAAAACCAGAGTCCTCCCCTCAGATCGAAATAAGAAGAGACAATTTTTCCTTTGTGCTTTGAACCTCATGAAGAGGATTGGATTCAAAGTGGAAATTGTAAGGTTTGGGTCCATGAGGCTTGTGCAAATATGTCAGAGCTAACAAATCAATAAATTTGTGATTTTTGCGTGGTATAAATGATCATTTTTATGCTGGCCGGTACTGGAGGCCAATTTTTTTTAAGTCGATTTTTTCTAAAATTCTAATTTTGCTAATAAAGTTGATTATTTCTAAATAAAATAGTATTTTATTGTTTTTCTTTACAGCATTTGAATGCGTTAACACATTTTAGCTGATATTTAACATACAATCTGAAGGATTTTTATTTTATCCTGCTAAAACCTTAAGGTGACGGTACTGTAGGACTCTCCCCTAGATATCGGCAATAATTAGGTAGTGTCGCTAGTTTATCGGTAATAATATCTCTGTCATTGTAACATTTATGTGTCACAATAAAGAGTTTTCCATCTATCTACCGATACACCTGTATTATCGCAAATATAAGACACTAGATTATATTTTTCCAATCTGTTTACAAGAAATATAAATATTGGTGGACAATTGGTGGACAATTCACACATATAAAATAAGTACCTAATATTTTTTGCGAAAACTCACAAACAATAAAAAATAGAAATGTTTTAAAATTTAGGAGCGTGGACCTGCGTACAACGTTTATTTTTAACGACTTTTTCCAAGGAATCTATGTGATAATATTTTATATCGAAAATCCAGACAAGCGACTGCTAAACAATAATACTAATTTTTCTCAAAGATTACCAAAGATTACTCAAAAAATAATGACTAGACTTTGATCAAATTTAAATACGAGTAAAACCACATGAGACATGCCACAAACAAGATTGGTTTATCTAGAAAACAACTCTGAAACTACTCACTTAAACATACAGCTTAATATAGAAGTATGTTAAAACTTATATTTTGTAAAGGAATTTACCAGTTGCTGTACTGGTTTGAAGAGCAACGTTTCGAAAAATATATCTACTGATCAAAGTGATAATAATGGTATATCTCCAAGTGATGAATGTAATGCGACCACGGTAGTATTTAGAGCGTTCCTGTCCAAATAACAGCGTGACAGTATGCTATTACGGGCACACGTTGCGACTTACCATCAAGCATACGTCGTACTTGTGTCGTCACAATGTTTAATAAAAAAAATATAGCATAGTGTGGAAACGAGTCGGACATGTTGTGTTTGATGGTAAGCAGCTTATCGGGCACATAACAGCACAATGGCACGCAGCTATTATTGGAACATGAAGTGCCCAAATCATTACCTGGCACTGCACTACGCTCGTCACCCAGAGATATAAGATGTTCTAAACTTCACTTTACATAATATAACAAATAATAATAACAATACCAAAAACTGACCAAGTACATCAAGGCGGACTAACATCTTGAATTTCGATCTAAATGAAATGAAGTTTGGTAATTAATTGTGTTTATACGGAACCCTGGGAATATGAATCCCATATCCACTTGACTGCTTTATTTAAATCTTTCACTGTTTTAATGAATGCTGGCTGTAGAACAGTCTTTATCTCTATGGCCTTAGTTATTTGTGAAACTAGCTTTAAAAATATTAAATAAAGTCACGCAAAGTAAATGTTTTTAGTAGCTCTCACTGCGATTTACAGGAAAAACTTCGAACAACGAACCATAGTGAAGTGCCGGTAATAGCTTCGAGATGATATAAATCTATTTATGTAAAAGCGAAAGGTTTACTCATCACGAAATCTAAGAAACTACAAATGCTAGGAGACTGAAATTTCGCATAGAGGTATCTATTAGCACGTAGGCGCTCGCTAAGACGAAGTTTTGCGAAAATCAACCCCTAAGAGGGTGAAAAAAGGGGTGGACGGTTGTATGAAGATTCCGTAAATTACAGAGTTAAAATCATGAAATCCACAGAACCGATTTAAATTAAATTTGGTACACATATAAGGAATAATATTTGGACTAGATCCCAAAACTTTTTATTACGGAAAAAGAGTGGAAGGGTTGTAATGGGGGATGGAAGTTTATATGGAAGTTCGTAATTATTGAAGATAAAACTTCGTATTAGACACTTGACGTGAAGTCAATAAATATTTGTTCTGGGAATTTTGTTATTTCGAACTGTACGGAGATGAAATAAGGGGTTGGAATGGGAGATGATAGTTTTTTGCATGTTCGTAATTGTTGAAGATAAAACCAAGTACTGCCTCAGTTACCTTAATATTTATATTGCGCGGAAGAAGTTGTGGGCTAAAGCTAGTAAATATGTACATATTTGTATAAATACATTTCTTACACAATACTTGATAGTAATCAAACTCGCAATTAAGCATGTTGTAATCGGCAACATTGTTTACCTATTTTTTAACTGACTTCAAAAAGAGAGGAGATGTTCAGTTCGGTTGTATGTCTTTTTGTATGTATGTTACGTCCTCCAATTGTGAATCGCTTTTGATGTTTTTTGTTGTTGTTGGGTGGCCATACGAATTATATAGAAATCGATATGGTGGTTTTTGAAATAAACAAAATACTAAGATTTTTACATTTATCTTAGAATTTACAAAAAATATGAAATTAAGTCGAGTGTTTGAGTTAAATTTTAAATTGTTTCGGTTTTTGTTTTTTAGGGAAAAATATATATTAGAGTTACTATACAACGCGCTGTGTCCTCGATATGTGGTCTACGATTTGTTGTGACAAAAGCTACAGATGTTTACCTATTTATTACAGGGACTTTACCATGATCCCATACTGGTACATCATCATCATCATCATCATCATCGTCAGCCCATGTTCGTCCACTGCTGGACATAAGCCTTTCCAATATTGTGCCACCAAATCCGGTCCTCGGCTCTCCGCATCCATCCGCTTCCCGCCACTCTCTTCAGGTCGTCGGTCCACCGAGCGGGAGGCCGTCCCACGGGACGTTTCGAACGTGGTCTCCACTCCAGAACCCTTCTCCCCCCAACGTCCATCGGCTCTGCGACATATGTGGCCCGCCCACTGCCACTTCAGCTTGCTTATTCTCAAGGCTATGTCGGTTACCTTAGTTTTCCGTCGGATATCCTCGTTGCGGATTCTATCCTTCAGAGAGACTCCGAGCATAGCTCTCTCCATAGCTCGCTGTGCAACTTGGAATTTGTGGACGAGCCCTTTTGTCAGTGTCCACGTTTCCGCCCCATAGGTTAGGACCGGGAGGATGCACTGGTTATAAACTTTGGACTTTAGGCATTGAGGCAGTGGCGACTCAAAGATTTGACGTAACTTCCCAAACGCTGCCCAGCCCAGACGTATTCTTCTGTCAGCCTCTTTGTCGAAGTTGTTTCTACCCAGTTGAATAACTTGGCCTAGATAGATGCATTCTTGCACAACTTCGATGCTGACATTATCGACTGTGGTTGCAATTGGGTCTACAAATGAATTGAACATGACTTTCGTCTTGTCCAAGTTCATTCCCAAACCCACCAGTCTGGAAGAAACACCTAGACTCTGCAACATCTCCGACAAGTCCCGCGGCGTCTCTGCCATTATAACAATGTCGTCTGCGAATCGTAGGTGTGAAATGTATTCACCATTGATATTTATGCCCAGACCGTTCCAATTCAGTGTTTTGAAGACGTCCTCTAGTGCGTTAGTGAAGAGCTTCGGAGAGATAACGTCTCCTTGTCTCACTCCACGCTGCAGAAGGATTGGTCTTGTCTGAACACCCTGGATTTTCACGGTCATGGTTGCGGCTTTGTATAGACACTTGAACACCTCGATGTAGCGCCAATCGAGTTGGCATCTCTGCAGGGACTCCAGAACAGCCCAGGTTTCGATGGAGTCAAAGGCTTTCTCGTAGTCCACGAACGCCAAGCAAAGAGGGCGATTGTACTCTTCGGTCTTCTGTACAATCTGCCGCAGCGTATGTATGTGGTCTACGGTGTTATAGCCCTTTCGAAACCCAGCTTGCTCCGGCGGTTGAAATTCGTCAAATCTTCGGGCAAGGCGATTCGAGATGACTCTTGAAAACAGCTTATAGACGTGGCTCAGAAGTGATATCGGTCTATAGTTCTTTAGTAACGTTTTATCGCCTTTTTTGAAGAACAAGGTGACCACACTTCTAGAACACGCCTCTGGCGTTATACCTTTTTCGATGACAGCATTAAATAGCTTCCGAAGCTGTTCCAGGACTGGATGCCCACCAGCTTTTAAGAGCTCTGATGTAATGCCATCATCTCCGGGAGTCTTGTTGTTCTTAAGCTGCGCAAGAGCCATACTGGTACATGCATCAGTCCAATTATCTATACTTATAATAAAACTGTAACGGGTCGAATTCTGTACATTGAAGATATTTTGAAAAAAAATTTTTTAGGGCACTCCATAGTCGATACTGATGGCGAAACTGCATTTTTTTTCTTTCATGTCTGTCTGTCTGTCTGTCTGTCTGTCTGTCTGTCTTTCTGTATAGGGATCACGCATCACGCCGAAACTACTGATTCAATTCAGCTGAAACTTGGCATGATTTTAGTTTATACTAAGGACATTGCTGTAGGCTACTTTTGATTCCCAAATTCTGATCGGTTTTCTTGCGGGAGGGGTGAAAGTCAGAATGTGTATTTGGTTGTAACTCATGTTTGCGTTGTTTAATTTAATTAATTCTTTTTTGTTAGAAAGAACACATTTTCATATTGTCCCGTCAAAATTTGAACAATATCGGTCTGTTGGTTTGGAAATTACACAAACATTAAATAATAACGACACGCGCGGCGCGTTCGGTACATACTAACTTCTAAGTATTCTGTGTATCACAGACGATCCACAGAATATCTAGATTCTAGAAAGTGCCCACGTGATCGCGTCGCGTCGTCTTGAATGACAAAATAATTGTCAAAAATATATTTTTTGTGTGGAAAACAAACATCATTCGGTTATAATTACAGACTAAGTAGAGATACACTAATCGACTTCAAACAAGGAGGATGTTCTCAATCGGGTTGCATGTTTTTTTATTTGGTTTTATTTTACGCGATAACTCCGCTAATTGTTAGTTGATTTTGATAATTCCTTTTTTATTTGGTAGAAAATACTTCAGAGGTGATCTTAGATATCGAAAACAGGGAGGTAGCTTTTCAAATATCAACAAAAAACTAAAATTACCTGTCATTGAAGTAGATTTTTGTTATTTTGGAGAAAACATATCAGCATAATAAGTAGCAGCATAAACAACCCATTAAATGTTCCCACTGCTGGGCGTCGGGGCCTTCTCTCCCAAGGAGAGAGACAAGGCTATAATCCACCACGCTGGCCCAGTGTCAATTGGTAGATGACATATGACTTAGAACTTAGATTATAGGTAGATTTCGGTTTCTTCGCGGTGTTTTCCTTCACCGTTTTAATTACCGGCATTACGAACATGACTCTGAAAAGATAGTGGTGCGCGTGGTTTTTGAACCCTGGGTCTCCGGATCGACAGTCGCCGTTCTCCCGACTAGATCAGCTGTAACTTACTAGACCAGCCGTAACTTATTAGAAAACGTATTATTTCAATCCAAATACTGCTTAAAATTTAAAGGTAGTGTTCAACAAGCTTCGGTGACCGAAGCAGACCGTTGTTAGGGTTCCGTACACAAAGGGTGAAAACGGGACCCAATTACTAAGACTTCGCTATCCGTCCGTCCGTCTGTCATCAGGCTGTATCTCAAGAACGGTGATAGCTAGACAGTTGAAATTTTCGCAGATGATGTATTTCTATTGCCGCTTTAACAAAAAATACTAAAAATAAAATAAATATTTAAGAGGTGCACCTATACAACAAACTTGATTTTTTACCGTTTCTTGCTCGATACTAATAATAACGTACCCGTCACAGGTAGACGCTTTAACTATTCACTTACGTTGGAGGAACGGCTGAATGTATCGAGTTAAAATTAAAGACACATTCTTGGTTTAGCTTAAGTAATAAATACATAGAGTACTTATACATAGGCAATGTTTAGCCTATGTGTTCTTCCAGACTGTAATCTAATTCTATTTCAAATTTCAACCCGATCGCTTGATACGTTCCGCCATGATTAAATAACAAACATCCAAACAGGACAACGTTGACATTCATAATATTTACAGGACAACGTTGGAACGGCTGAACACATTTGGATGGAATTCGAAACACACGTAGTTTGAACTCAGAAATAGCAAATCGGTTACTTATAGGTTACTGTGACGTAGGAAAGACTAAGCAAATTTGGTAGAAAATATTAACTATCACGTCAAAACGGCACAACGATATGGGTTGACATACGAAACACATATAGTTTAGAGTCAAAAATTTCACATGGGCTAATAAGTCTACATTTTCATTTAACTCCATATTAATATAAGCATATATTTTCGTAAGGAACTTGATGTGGTGGTAAGGTAAAAGCCAAATCTGAAAAATATATGCACCCGTTTTGGCGTAGATAACATAGGTGATTTGCGTTCACAATCAAAATAACAAGCAACATAATATTCTCATTAGACGGCGCTAATGCCAGTTTAAATCTAAAAGCACTGAAGGGCATTTAAATCGATGTTTTGCTATTGTGGTATGTATTTTTTTCTTTCATCACCAGGTGGCGTTACTGCTGGTATTCTAAATTTTGCTGCTAAATGGATTATGATGCCGAATTTGGATTCCTTCGTTCTTGATTTTTTTCTGTGTTACCTACAATTAAATTCATACATTAACATTTCACTAGGACTTGGCTTCGATTTACGGGTTCAACTTGCTTGAATATCATTAAAACTCAAAATTTTAATTATTTTGATTCCACACAGGCTTCGTTCAAAATTTTACGCCGGCGAAGTCGCGGGTAACAGCTAGAAAACAGCTTGCGGATAAAAAGAAATAGGTAAGTAGGTATCAGATCATGCACATTAGCTTCAGAATTTTCATAATGTATCCTATAAAAATCCTACAAACTTAACACTTGCGACTATGTTCGATACTATGAATCCTTACTAAGTATGTTTGATTTTGTTTAAAAAAGGAAAAATAAAGATGATCAAATTAAATAATTTTTTGTGTAGAAAAACAAATTCACTCAAACTCAAAGGTTTTTCAATGACTACTTATCCAAATATTTGACGTACGATACTTCCAATTAATGTATAAGTCAGTAACATTTGCTTACGCGAACGAAGTAGCGGGTTCAGCTAGTGTAAACATATAATTAATAAAAAAATCTCTGAATAATAAAACAAAAACCGACCTTAATTAAAAATTTAATTCAAACCAGACACTCGACCAAATTTCGCCTACACTAAGTCAAGTAGATAAATAAAAGTACATTTTAGTTTTTTGTTCATATTTCTAAAACCGCTGCGCCGCACCGATTTCGATAAAATTTATATTATAGAACCACCTCTGAAGTATTATCTAACCAACAAAAAAACATCAAAAGCTATTCACAATTGCAGGACGTAACATAGGTACATACAAAAAAAACATACAACCGAACTTAGAATCTCCTGCTTATGATCTACGAAACAAAAAACTGATATTTAAAAACTGTTATTTAAATAAAACTGTTATTCCTACAACTTACAATTCAGAGTTAATTTAAAATATATGTTTTTTCATTTCATTTAATCAAGTCATACACGTTGCCTGTAAACTACGAGTACATCACCGAATCTTTAACAGTTAGTACATACTGTACAGCAATGCGAATCATTACTTATGTCTATAAGATGTCGTGTTCGTGTCGTTTTTGCAAAAATGCTGCTTTTGCCTGTAAGGTTGTCATAGCCAATATCTAATTATTCGATCCCCACCCAGTGCTAATATTTGTGTGATGAATTCAAATGATTGCACTGTGTCTGGGTGTTTCTATGTATAATAAGTATGTATTTAAAACTATATAAGTATTATATCAGCTATCTGGCTGCCATCACACAAGCTTTGCTTAGTTTGGGGTCAGATGGTGTTGTGTGTGAATTGTCCACCAATATTTATTTATTATTATTTATTTATTTATTAAAAAAAACATAGCTGTTATAGATTACATTGGAGGTTACAAAAAAATACAAAAAAAAATACAATTTTGAGCAGAGACAAATTGATCTCAAGATTTCCGACGTTTATGATGATAATTGATGATGATATTCTTGTGTTTTTCATAATGTCTTTATTTGTTGGCACAATAAACGTTTTTCATTTCATTTCATTTTCATAAAGCAATAAAAGCTGACATAAATAAAGTATTAATGTTTTAGAATACGAAAGGTATTAATGAGGGTGTATGTAGACACTTCACGAGCAATACCGCGGATGTCCTGTGGTAATGCTATATTTCTTTCATCGAGTAACGAAATCATTTTAAATTTTCAATCCTCGTGAAAGGTTGTGTGAGCAGAGTAAATTTATCTGATAAAATCTCCTGTACACTATGCTACGAGTATAACCAACGATTTAGGTGTGATTTTTGACATACATGCATGTTTATTTGGGAAAAACTAATTATCACATTAATTTAATATGAATTGAATAATGAACATGATGATTGTTGAAGTAAAAATAGATTTTTTTTTCGTTTTTTATATTTTTGATCGACAAAAAACTTTGACTCTATTTATGGAAAAAGCATCACAACTGGGAATACAGTGGTTTTGTTATGCGCTGGACAATTACACAAAAATGAATGTTAATAAAACAACCGCATAGATAGATAGTATGATTTCTTGTTTTTCTAAAACACGTTGTTTCACTGCCGTTTTCCAAAACGCGACCAAAAATCTTTTGAACTATGCCAAATCGGTGTAGGAATTTTCAATGTGTGATGTCAAACAAACTCAAAATGACAAGATTTTAGGCATTGCTTTTATTATGGTTGTTATATTGATTAGCTTGTTAAGACCAAAGTTAATATATTTTTTACTATTACTTAGCAAAATTAACAGACTTTAGGCAATAATTACCACTCATGTACATCATAAAAAATAATATTAAAAAAAAAAATATTACTAAAAATGTGGCTATTGGGAGGATGACTGAGTTGCTTTTGCTACAAATGGTAACTTGGTAACATTAGATTTCAAAAGCGTCTATTAGGTTTTTTTTATAGGGGCAGAGCCTTTATTAACAAAACTAAAATACAATGAGAACTACAGAACGCTACATACGTCACTAACTGCTTACACTAAGCACACCTGAATTATCCATAGACCAATGAAGGTCTACAGATAATCAAGATGTTCAAACCCACTACCAATCGGAAGCGTACCCAGCGTACCAGCACGCTGGCGGCGTTACAACGCTGAATGGCAATGCTTATGCGTTGAGCCAAATAAACGCCAGCATTTTGGTCACGCGTCGCGTCGATTTTAGTGATAGTAGGTCGGTTAGCAATTTTACTGAATACGTAAGAATTGTAAATATATCTACATTAGAAATTTAATTTTAATTGTAAATATATTTAGTATTATAGAAAAGATAATATTCTTAATTAGTACTCGTATCAAAACAGCTACTTTTTAAATCCACCCTATCAATTAGCATCTACTGAAGCCGTGCGGTAAAAATGCATTTTTTCCAACTCATAAGAGTTGGCAAAAACAATTATTTTGATTGGTAGCATCAGCTACAACTTCCAATGTAGCATGCAGGAAACTTTACGAGTTCCGCTCAGTCATTAAAATTGTTCCCAAACAAATCAGAATTCTCATTTTATCAATTCTACGGCCAAAGTACACGTTTGGCTTAATTTTGATTTATTTGCTATTCGTTCCATCGATTCCATAATGAAGTAGGTACAATCAAAATGATTTCAATACAATGGAAAATGAAGTGATTTTTCATTTACTCGGTCATAAGTGAAATAAAGCGGGAATTGAACAAACTTATTAACTTTTAATTGAAGATAGATTAAATAAATTGGAAAATGAGTTCTGGGAAAATTAAATTCATAAACGCAGTTTTTACGGTTTCATTTTAGCGATTACAAACAAGTATTTTCCGTTCAAAATTAGGTTGTATTTATAATCCGTGCGTAATGCTTGCTAATTAAAACATCGTTAGGGAAATCGACATGTACCTTAAAATCGTTCGAGTTTATGTGTCTTCCACCTAAACGCACTGGTCCAGCGTGGCGGATTATGGCCTTGACTCTCTCCTTGTGAGAGAAGGCCCACTCTTCTCTCTGGGACTCCCAGCAGTAGGAATATTTAGTGGGCTGTCTAGGCTATAATGCGTGTGTAGGTAATTAGAGCTATAATAAACAGTTATAATGAAACGGTAGATATAACGGTAGGTAGCAGCTCCCAATAAAGAGAAAGTTTGATTTATACTATTTTAATACATAAAACAAAAGAGTTTGTAAGTTTACCGTAAATACTAGACCATGTCGTTAAAGAAGGATCCCAGAATAAAGGTTAAGCTTTTAACCGACTTCGAAGAAAAAGAAGGTTTTGTTGAGAGTAGAAAATATTCAATCCAATCCAGAGGGGAAAATTAAGTGAAGATTGCCGGCTGGTAACTTGGCGAAATTCCGAGGAGTTTGTCGTAGTTATTTTTAAAATTAGGATGAATTAAATTCAATTTTTTTTTTTTATTCACCAAGTTTCCTTGGATCCTAATACTTATTACAATCTAGGCTAATTTATTAAGTCTAGGCTAATGAGTAATTTATATCTAACTTAAATTGCTACATAGTTCATAATATACAAGAAGGTGTCCATCAGCACTTTTCTCGTTGACTCTATTAAGGGTCACTTATTTCACTTGACTTTGTACATTTAATTGTTTTATATAGTACTAGCTTTTACCCGCGACTTCGTCCGCGCCACATATTTATTAAAGTAATTGAGGCAGTACCTACTCGTATGTCTACTACCATACAAATTCACGTTTCCTAATCAAAATCGGTCTAAGTCAAAGTTTTATATTTATTAATAAATGTACAATTTACACGGCAAATTACAAAAAACTATGTTCTCAAAAAAATTAATCAAAACAGACTTTAATTTAAAATCATATTGGGACGGTCCACCAAATTTTATTAGAGTCTATTAGTAGATATTAGTAGATATATCGTCTGATTACATGAACGCAAATTTTAGTTTGTTGATCATATTTCAAAAACCGCCCCACTGATTTCGATAAAATTTATATGACCACCTCTGAACTATAATCTACCAACCAAAAAATAACCATCTAAATTGATTCACAATTGAAATACAACTGGATTGATAACCTCCTCCTTTTTGAAGTCGGTTAAAATAGCATACAAAGAGTGCAAAGATCCTTCCATGCACACTTTTACTCCTCATTTCCACTCTTTTCAACTCTTTTCTGTGATAAAAGTCGCCGTTGTCCTTTCCTAAGTCTAGTCTATCTGTGCACCAAACTCTTTAAGTGGCTTAGGCGTTAGGCGGTAGGTAACGGACAGAGAGAGTTACTTTCATATATATAATTTCATATGAGAATTGAAAACAGGTGTTCCTGATCATTTTATAGGAGGCAGTTGTAAAAGATTACCGAAAAGTAACACGTTTACTCCTCCAAAAACTCATTTTCGCAGTTCTTAATTTGCCTTAATCGAGCGTCCATCATGCATAACATTTGATAAGACACCATGGAAATCTCGTCGACTATCAAAATTCTGTCTGATACGCCATTTAGTGGCTGCGCCCATCTTAAATATTGAGGTTGTATAGTGCACTGTATTCTTCTTGTCAAGCCCTTTTATTTGATACCCATGTTGATGGGATTGATAAAACCTAAGTTATCCGCCATTGTGTAGAGGCCGCCATCTTGGATTTTAATTTTATATAGTACGTTGTATTCTACTGGTTGAGCACTTTCATTTGATACCCATATTGATGGGATTGATAAAACCTACGTTATCCGCCATTTTGTAGCGGCCGCCATCTTGGATTTCAATTTTTATAGTATGTTGTATTCTGCTTGTTGAGCCCTTTCATTTGATACCCATGTTGATGGGATTGATAAAAACTAAGTTATTCGCCATTATGTAGAGGCCGCCATCTTGGATTTTAATTTTATATAGTACGTTGTATTCTACTGGTTGAGCACTTTCATTTGAAACCCATATTGATGGGATTGATAAAACCTACGTTATCCGCCATTTTGTAGCGGCCGCCATCTTGGATTTCAATTTTTATAGTATATTGTATTCTGCTTGTTGAGCCCTTTCATTTGATACCCATGTTGATGGGATTGATAAAACCTAAGTTATCCGCCATTGTGTAGAGGCCGCCATCTAGGATTTTAATTTTATATAGTACGTTGTATTCTACTGGTTGAGCACTTTCATTTGAAACCCATATTGATGGGATTGATAAAACCTACGTTATCCGCCATTTTGTAGCGGCCGCCATCTTGGATTTAATTTTTATAGTAGGTATATTGTATTCTGCTTGTTGAGCCCTTTCATTTGATACCCATGTTGATGGGATTGATAAAACCTACGTTATCCGCCATTTTGTAGCGGCGGCCATCTTGAATTTATAAATAAATGATACCGCTAGAAGCGTCTTGAAACGCTCTTGAGAATAAATGGCTCAAACGGGTAAAAGTAAGGTGGCACTTCATATGCCGAAACATAAACACCGCGCTTATGTAACCTGACACCCGTTTTCCCGCCAAATTTGTAAAACGCGAAAAGCGGCCAGTGTATCAAGCGGTTATATAAGTATCCCCGTATAGTTAGAAATTATAAAATTGCTGGAACAAACGTTTATCGACTCCATTTCAAGTGTCTAGATACAAAGTTTCATGGTTTTATCTTCAATAATATTGAACTTGCAGACTTTCACCCCCAATTCCACCCCCGTAGGTACAGTTTGAAACTACAAAACTGCTAAAATATACATTTTATGGTTTCGTGTTTTTAATTAATGAAAATAATTAGGACCGCCCAAGTTTCGTGTTAAATATCTAGACGTAAAGTTTCATAGTCCTTCAACAATGACGAAGTTTTCCATATAAACTTTCATCCCTTATTTTAACCCTTTCAACCCTTTTTTCGGAACAAAAAGTAGCCTATGTCCTTTCTCGGGATCTATTCTATCTATGTATAAAATTTCATCAAAATCTGTTGGTTGGTTTAGGCGGTAAAGACGGACAGACAGACAGACAGACAGACAGACAGACAGACAGACAGAGTTACTTTCGCATTTATAATATTAGTATGGATTGCACTGCCACTACACTATGTTAACTCAAAAGGTTGTATTCTTTTAAGTCTCCTCACTGTGTCCGTGTTATCAAGGAGCTGGATAGCCTCGTATTCACATGATGATGAAGCCTGCGTCATGTGCTTCTGCGTACTTTTTTATCACTTTGTCGACAAGATCCATTCCAAGATCTCGATGTATATCGGCATTTCTCACATACCAGGGCGCATTGACAATATCCCTGAGTACTTTGTTTTGAAAGCGTTGTATTATCTCGATGTTGCTATTTTTGGTACAGCCCCACAACTGTATACCATAAGTCAAATAAGTCAAGTCGCTTCACGGTTTTACCCGCATAGTTCAGTTCTCGTTCCCGTTTTCATGTGTTCTTTTAGACTATTACATATCTATGTTCCACATTTCAGCTCGATCCGTTCAGACGTAATTAAGCAACAAACATCTAAACATTTTGAATTATAATATAAATTTATTCATGGCTAAAGTAAAAAAAAATGTTTTACCATTTCCACGTAGCAAACATTCCAACCAAGAAGTTAAATGACACCATTCAACATTGATTGGAATGTTTGGTTGAACTTTTAAGCATTTTCTATAATACCGTGCTCAACAGTTTATTCTTAAAGTCTAGACATAGTAAAATAAAGTAAAAAAGAGACATTACTGCGTTCCGGTTTGAAGATCAATGTCTTCAGAGAAATTACTGGGCATAAAGTCAGACGATCTTACCATATTTCTAAATAACGAGCGCAATGCAGTGCTAGACAGTTTTCATTTTTCACGTTCAAATTTAAGATTCCATAGCTGGATTACGTATGCTTTCTCTCTTAAGAAGAAAACAAAGTCAATACCCACCGCTCTGGCTATTTTTTGGTTGGCGGAAAACATTGTTTTCACTGTTACATCTCGAAAAATAACTTTCTTGGGAAACGTCGGTCTCCTCACGATATTTTTACGTCGTTGAAGCCAATAAATACCATTAACTTTTTTTTATTAATATTATGACATCTTAAAATTTTTAATTATAAATTAGTTCATCTTGTGCTAGATTTTTACTTTGTGGAAATCCTGTATGACAATATACTGTAACGGGCAGGCCTATTCCCAACCATTGAACTCGAGATTCACCAACCTATCCAATAACAAAAAAACGGTATCATCATCAGTAGTGATGACCATGATGTTACACCACATAGTATAAAACAAAGTCACTTCCCGCGTCTTTTCGTCTCCATATATGCTTAAATCTTTAAAACCAACAAACAGATTTTGATGCGGTTTTTTAATAGATAAAGTGGTTCAAGAAGAAGTTTTATGTGTAGGTATAATATATCCATAAAATAGCAGAGAAACTCGGATAATTTTAAAGGTTTCTAATGTAATGTAATAAATAAACTAATTTTTTGCACTTGCACTGCAAACGCTGGCTGAACTCTATGAGCTAGATTAGAATAATGTACAGCAAATTTACCTTTCAAAAGGTCTATAAAAAAGTCTGCAATGTTACACTCCTCGAGGCACTTCATTTGTGTGAGTGTACATGGATAGTGTAGGTGTGACAACCGGCCTTAGGCGCGGCGCCATTCTGTCTCGCCGCGCTCCTGCCTGATTGGTGATCACTCACACTAATGCAAAGCTCAGCTTATACCTCGTGGAGTGTATATGTATGTATATCTCTTAGGAATAATAGCCCACAAACAATATTATTAATAATACTTATATTTAGTATCAGCATTGCATCCTTGCGAAGCCGGGGCGGCTCGCTAGTTATATAATAAAATGGCACGATAATTATCATTTGCTTCACATGAACAGCGCGTGCAATGACCTTAGTTGAAGATTTAAAAACAATTACAATATACTCCTAGTAAAATACACCTCATAAACACAATTCTAACGGAGACTGATATTATCTAAAACAGCGTATATTTATCATGTTAAATAAATAATCAGATAAGATTAGAAGGCCAGACAATTTTTTTGTTTATTTTTAATCGTCTATGACTATTACACACAAGACACACATAACATAACATAAACTGCCCACTAAATCTATCCACTGTTGGGACTCGGGCTTTCTATCGCAAACACAGATTATACACCATTGCAATCTAGTCCATGTCACTAATTTTCCCCCTTTTCAAACCATTGCTTTATGATTTTAAAGCTTACGTTAGTACATTTTCAGCTTAACTAATGTAGCAATTTTTGTAATGCTGAAAGTCTAGGTATTTTGACCGGAGTAGATAGTTTATCTTGAGTGAGTATAAACAACGAAATAAAATACAAACATTTAAAATATGTTACAAAGGAAATGTTAAGATTATTAAGATATATTTTAATAAGATTATAGATAATTGGAGAATTAACTTAGATTATGGTTTATATTACAAATAAGTGGTGCCTCGCGATTTTGGACCCTTCAGGTATCATAGAGTATTCCCATTTTCACAACTTCGTTTCGGTTTTTTAGTCTTAAAAATTGTGGTATTTTTGTTCTGGCGCAGAACCCTTAATGAATATTTTCTAAATACAAGGTACTTGTCATACTCGTTGTATGCGTTTTTTTTTTTTAAATTGGCACTTCTCAGTCTATTGTCCAATGCAAATGACAAATAAATAATTTGATAATTTGATTTGAATGCAATCGGTCCAGCCGTATCGGGAATTACCATATACGAGTACCTACTTATTATGAGAGTAGATACATTTTTCAGATTCCAACAATGTTGAAACAGGTGGTTTTAGCGGGTGCTGGGTTGAGCTTATAGGAAAAGTTGTGCAAAATGTCACAATTATTTTTATTTTCAGCTAAGCGCAGTTGAGTCTTTTAGTAATCTTAATCATACATTAGTTATGTAGTGTAGTTTGCTTACTAATATAATGTTCCCGTAATATTTCTGAAAAAAACTAGCCTATACGTTACTCCAGACTACAATCTTTATCTGAACAAAGTTTCATCCAGACCCAAATACAAATACAAAAATCTTTATTGCTGTTTGCAGGTAAGATAAGGTAATATAAAACATTTTAAAAGTTGACTCATACAAACTGTCTCTTCTTTTAGAGGCATGCAATATCTCTGGGAACACAGTTTTCATTGGTCTGAATTTATACAATGACATAATAGTCAGCTGATAAAGTCTTCTTCTTCTTTTTTTCTTTATAGCTTTTAATCGGTTGTACCATATTATATGTCATCTGATTCATCGTCTATTAATATCTGACTTCTAACCAGTTGTGCTATGTAAGTGTGATATGTTTGGTGAGCACAATTACGCCAACGTCTTATGCTCCAGCAGGATGTTGTTATGGACAAAGTCAAAGTTCTTTATTGATAAATGTAAAATTTACACGTCAATTTTATAAAAAAAAAAATTAAAAAAATAAGAGCATACAAAGAGTATACATTTTTAAAGTTTAAATTGAACTTTATATTGTACGATAATAGTTATCGTACAATATACATAAGTGTCAAAAATTAAAATATGTGTATGTACTTATTACAATTGTAATTAACAATGTAAATTTTTTACAATTTTATTGTGAGTTTGCCATCACTATATAAAAACTCGCTGTAACTATAAAAAGTTTGATCGATAAGCCAGCTTTTTAATCGGTTTTTGAAGCTACCCGAACTCGGTGCTGATTTAACTATTTTAGGAAGAGTGTTATGGACTTTGACAAGTATGTAGTTTAAATCTAAGGTCTTGCAGTATAGTAGCTTTTGCAGTTCCATTTCTCATCCATTCCATCCATAGAGTAGTGTTTGACGAAATAATCTTGGCCATCTCTAGGATCTTGTCGTCCAGCATAATTTTGGTGCATCGGGCGGTAACTACAATAGGGTCGTTTGGTGGTATCGCATACTTGTAAACAGGCATTCCCGCGCGCTCTGTCTCTTTCTCGTTCAGTGTCACAAAGCCATTTTCTGCACTGTAAGCTGCCATATACTGTCCTGTCATGGTTCCCTTGATGTCCCGGGAAGTGACATTATTGTAAATGGCTGCTTCGGCCTCATCGAGTTTCGCCTTCAAGAGGCTTTCACTTCCTAGCCTATATAGCTGCATGATGTTTTCGCAGGTCTTGAGGTTGACTTGTCGTGTCGCTCTCAGTGTGGCTATGAATTCGATGAAGGCGTTACGTGCATGACTCCGCGGCCCGAAGCCGTAACATAGCGGAGCAGTTCAACCTGTCCCATGTCAGCTCTCGTTCGGCTCATTTGTTGCTGTGAAGCTGCTTTGGGGTTTTTGACGTCAAAAGGGTTGATGAAGGGGATGAGATTCGGAGTACGCTCCTTGCTGCTGCGTTGAAGGCAGTCACGAAGGCCGTGATAGTGCCTCGGCTGCCGCTTTGATTGCGTGCGGCTTTCTCCGCGGCTGCCCTCTGCTGTGCTCTTTCGGAGCCGGTTTGGATGGTCGAATTAGGAACAGGATGTCCCCAGCTGTCAGTTGCATTTATTTGGTCGTGCGAAGGGACTCTGAGGTAGCTCAGATTTTCTCCCCTATCTTCGTATACGACAACCTCATGATGTTTAGAGGCCTCAACGCAGCCCAGCCGGTCTGCGACTCGCGCTCTTGAGTATTCGATTGCCATCGCATCCACGCTTATCACCCGGGTGTGTCACCCGCATTTCTGCTCAGATGTGCGAGCAGCGCACTTGCCTGCGTAAAAGGCGTTCGACCTTCCGAGTACTCTATTAGCGCAATCGTTTTGTTTTTCGATCTCACCAACCGAAATCGGTGGCCGTCTACCTCGCACACTGGCATAGCATCGTAGGTTTTCCGCTTCATTGTGACTTTGGCGGTACTCCCATTGAGCAGGCACGACAATCCCGGTGACAAACGGGCGCATTTCCGTTCCCAAGCGAAGCAAAAGCTTATTCCGAATCTTTCTTTGTTGCTGTCCATGAAGAGAGCCACACCGCGGATACGGATTCCTGCCTTTCCTCGATTTGTGTTCTCCAGTAGTTGTTGGATGGAGATGTTTTGGAGGAGTTATCTTGAGCAGGGACTGCATCCCGCGCGGCATCCACGGACAGCGAGGTAGAATGTGGTGGCACAGGGGGGTGTGTATTTTTAAGTGTAGAGTTTCTCTTGGCCGCTATGCGGAATGAGCTCTCTATGAAAGACAGAAGCCGTGGTCTTTTATCTGGATCTGCTAAGATGTTGTGGAGATCCGAGACAACCAGCCTCCCGTCGATCACGGATTCGAGATCATGCCTTGCGGTCATGAATCTGGGACAATCGACCAGCACGTGCCAGACCGTTTCGGGTTGGTCGGGGTCACACTCACATGTAGGACTGCTCTTGAGCTTAAATCTGTATAGATATTCAGCTAGTCCTCCATGCCCTGTCAACGCTTGTACCTGGAAGTGAGTCTGTTTCGTAGTTCTCGTCAATCGATATGCATTTGTTACATCGGGCAAGAACATCTGAGTGACTTTTCCGGTTTCCGAGGCCTCATACCGATCCTGCCATTTCTTGACCGATTCTTCTCGAATTTTTCGTTTGACGTAGGACAAGGGGATCCTTTCGTAGTCCCTGGGAGATTCCATGAGCGCCGCCGACTTTGCTAGTTCGTCTGCTCTTTCGTTGCCGACGGTGCCCACATGCGCTCTCACCCAGAAAAGACGGAGAGATCTCCCTTCTGCACGGATCTGTCCAATGTTTTCCTTTATACACTTTGCCAAGGGATGACTCGTTTTTGGGTTACTTAGGAATTCGAGTGAAGATCGGGAGTCACTCAGGACATTGACTTCTGGGTCCTTGCTTGTTAACGCTATTTGAGTTGCCCGGCAAAGAGCATAAAGTTCCGATTGAAAGACCGTGCATTCGGAGTGAAGCTTGAAGGTCGAGTTCTTGACTTCCCTGCCTTTCTCCCACCATGTTAGAGCAGCTCCAACTTTACCCTCGATCTTACTGCCATCAGTATAAATCTGAGGCCCTTCTGGTAAGTTGGAGGTGTCTTCCAGAAGCTCGTACTCTACAGAAGCCTGTGTGGACGGATGGGGTGTGTCCAGGTAGGTGACGTTCCGTTCGAGTTCCACTTCTGGTGCGAGATAGTCTTGGGAGAAGTTCTTTTTCACTCTGTACAAATTTGCCGCTTCCTGTATCCTCAGATCCAGGGGAAGCAGTCCAGAAAAGACGAGTGCTGACTTTAAGGAAACAGTACGGTACGACTTACAGATTTTCTGAGCAAAACCTCTTTGGATAGCGTTTAAGTGAGACTTGTTTTCCTCGAGGTCTGCCGCTTGCGCCCATACACTTGAGGCATATATAATGATGGGTTCCACTACCGCGACGTAGATGGTTCTCGTGATTTCGCCATTTAATCCCCAGGTCACCTTCGCTGCACATGCGAGCTGTTTATAAATGTTCGCCACCTTTTTGCATTGGGCGGTCACATGTGCTTTAAAGTTGCGCCGTCGGTCGATCAATAAGCCTAGCAGTTTGACTTCCTCGACCAGATCAAGCCGGACGCCAGACATGACTATGTTTGGAGGTTCGTACTTCAACTTTTTTGTGAAAAGCATCGCGTTTGTTTTCTGCGCTGCAAAGTTGAGTTTGTTAGTGGTTCCCCATTCTGGATTTTGCTGAAATAACACCCTCCGGCAACCTGTTCCAGTTGTAAACCACTCTGTTGCTGAGGATGTGATGTGCAGTGTTTGTCAGTGATGGCGAGGGCCAACTGGGACTTATGATGCCGACTGTCTCTCTTATGCTCCTTTAATCTGTAATAAGTACTATTTTCCTATTCAATTAAAAAGGCAGGGTACCTCATTCATACCAGAAAAGCTATGCCATCGAAAGAAATCACTTGATTGTTTCAATTCCTGCATTGTAAAACAATACATCTAAAATCTAGCTTAGCGTTTCGCTATATGATCGTGAGTAAAAGTTTTATTTTGGCTCCAACCGGTGATTGAAAACTGAAACGGCGTATTGATTGATTTGCTGCAGAGCTGTAACGGCCTCGTAATAACTTTACCAATTGGAAATTCTGCCGTATTTGTACGTGATCGTTTTGTACAGGACTCCATAAAGAGTTCACTGGAAAGAAAACAGGGAACCACCTTTGTCAGATAATCTACGACCGAGCATATGCCAATACTAGCGGCACCCCGTGGCATTACATACATAGCCCACTAAATGTTCCCACTGCTGGGACTCGGGGCCTTCTCTCGTAAGGAGAGAGTCAAGGCCATAATCCACCACGCTGGCCCAGTGGTTATTGCATGACACGTGCCTTCGAAATATTCTAGGTACATGTCGGTTTCCTCAAGATCTTTTCCTTCACCATTTTAAGTTAGCACCATAACATATGTACATGACTTCGAAAAGACAGTGGTACGCTAAGGATTTGACCCGGGGCTGCCAGATCGGCATGCAGCGTTCTCCCGACTAGACCAGCCGTAACTTACCCCGTTTTATTACGCACGTAGTTTCCATTTTTCCTCGTGATACAACGTAACCTATGTGCTATTCTAGACAGTAATTTAACTGTATTCCAAATTTTAACCAGATTCATTTATCCGTTCACGATCTTCCGACGTAATTGAGCAACAAACATCCAAACTTTCGTATGTTTAATGTTAGTGGGATTACTGTGGTACGAGTTTTAGTAGCATTGGTTTTAGGGCAACGTTTTTCGTTAAATTACTGTACAGATAGATAATCTCAGGTTTTATCTAGTGATTGTGCTATACGGTATTATCAGTAGATAAATAATATGGGGGTGATACGTGGTTGAACTGGACTCATATTGAGCCGTAGTCGTAGGTGGACGGGACGATACCAGATACCAGTACAGATCCACAACACAAAGCTGCCATTGTTAGTTAAGAAAATGGTTACATTACTGAAAGTAACATGTACCAAAATTATTATTATGTGCCTTTCAGCCTTGTCGCTGAAAGCGTTAAAGCCACCTTTTCCAACCGCAGGCCGCGAATTTCTTCCAGGCAAACTATGTGAGATAAAAATTTTGAAAAACTTAAAGCGTGGTGCGTTGTTAATAATAAGACTATTAATAAATAAATCGAGATTGTGAAAAAAAAATTTACAACGAGAATAAAGCAAAATACCGTTGAAATCGTTGAAAATTCCCTCGTAATTCAATTTATAAGCTTTGTTAGTTGGGAAAATGGAAGCGATATCCGGTTAGAGCTCATTACATGTGCTTTAACCGGACGCTACCGATAAAATGAACAATTTGATTTTCTGCTTCAAAATGTTTGTTGCTTTGTGTTTCGATGCAATGCGGCCTACATTTTAGGAGCATTGGTGGTTCACTGAATCATTTATTCGCTGTTTTGTAGTTTATGTACACTCGATTACTGTGAAAATCTGCAATTTGTAGCACTAGCGAAATACTATTTGCATTTTAATAGTAGTTAAATAATTAACAAAATCATGTCCTCTGAGGTAGGATTAATAATTAATAATTATTCGCAATCTGTGCAAACCGCGAGAATTCACATTTTATTCATTAAATAATAGGTACATATAATCAAACCAACATCCTTCGGTTACCGGTATGAGTTTGCTCATAGCTAAAATTGCGTTATCTTATTGACCCAATAGTCTTGAGAAAGTGAATGAAAATTCTTGACAATATATTTTTGCGTTGTGAATAGTCAACTTTATTTGTCCTATTGCTCTGTATTATATGTAACATAAAATGATAATAAATTGGCCAATCAGATATATATGGAAAAGATGATTGTATCGGGATTAACTATAAATATTTGTACTATTTAGCCATATGTATGCTGAACCAGATCGCTTTTAGAATCTTGAAATTAGATCTTCAGGATAAAATATAGGTACACGTGATGCCGAGTATGCAAAACAAACATAGTGTCAAACCAACATGCTTGTTTCCACGACTAAAATATCAGAAGGGCATTAAATCTATGGGAAAGGCATCGTATTCTTGTGTAAATTAGGAAAGGTGAGATAAGCATCAAAGGTAAGATTTTAAGAAAAGGAAATAGTCTTTCATCCTTAGAAAAAAATCCTAAACACGGTCTGAAATATATTATGCCCAATTAAGCCAAGCCGGTTTTGCCTCCCCATTCAAGACACTGAATTAAAATTTTAAGTTTTAATGAATAGCCGCGGGCGACTCTCGTTAGTTTGGCGGTTTTAATTACATGCAAATGCGCCTTTTGGGATATAATGCTTAGTTTTCCTACTATGTGGTATTTTAAGCAGCGTCAAAACACAGCGTTATGGTGCAAGCATCAGTTAAGGGGTTGCTTTGAATGACAAAAACGACGTTTTAACACGATACTGTAGACCAGTTCAAGAAAATTATGGAGCTAAATACATGTGTTTGCCAGTATAACGCGACTTAACCGACGGATTAGATAAATAGTCTTAAACCCATTTTGTATCATTGAAATGAATGAAAGCCAAACATTTTGATATCGATGTTCCTGTGTCCACAATATTATATATCTATGGGTGTAAACAGTTTCATAAAATAATGTATTTATTACTAGTAAAATTTCAAAGAAACAATCATTCATACTATATGTACCTATTCAATAAAAGGTATATTAGGTTAGTCTGTAATCTGACGTCGTGAGATTACAATCTGCCAGGTTTTACAATTTTACGGTGACAGCTTGGCAATTAAATATGATGTGGATCGAGTCCCGATATTTCGATGCAACATGATCACAGGTAAACTGACGAATGGAAAAAGTTGACAGAAAAGTTTCTAATCAAAAGCAAACTTACCAAACTGCCTTCTTGATTAAAAACACATTAAACAGTACTTACTGTCTAACTGTACCGTGTAACGAGGTGTGTAATCTGTGTGTGTAACAGTGCAGTGTGACAATTTAAAACAATGTTTTCAATAACTTGACAGCGTTAAGCGGTAAGCTTATGAATGTTTCGGGGTTTCGCACTTAAAATTCGAAACTTAAATGTTTCTTTGTTGGGTTTCATGAATATGTCCTGATAAAACAATCTTTATTCCGGCTGTCTGTGACATAATTTGTTTTAACCTGAGGCTTTATTTTGTAATATTCACCTTTTAAAAATTCTCCTCGAAAATATCAAGCGAAAATGTAATTAGAAAATACTGTCCTTTTCCGACACCCATACAGTATGCGCCGCGCCGCGCTGGTAGTAAAATACATATATTTTTATGCTCTCAGGAAATAATTTTCCGTGTGCTTTTTATTCGCAGTGTTGTCTCTTGTTAACTACGGTTAGTGCAGCTAAATTTTTAGGCGTCAACAGGATTTAGGTACTACCAGGTACTGGCTATTGTACAAAACCTACTTTTTTTCTGCAAGACATGCATGCCTATATAATTATTGACTAGATCTTATTTAAATATCTAGATATTTTAATTTTTATATTTAGATATTTTAGTTTTTATCCGTAGCTTCACTACTTATTTAGTCGATTTCTTATCTCGGCTCAGAATTCTCGGAGTTTGAGATTGTACTATAACATAAAATTACAAATCGTTGGCGTATACAATTACCATTAACAGCCTACTAAATATTCCCACTGATGGGACTCGGGGCCTTCTCTTCAAGGAAAGAATTAAGCCCAAAATCCACCACTCTGGCCCATTGTGGGTTGGTGGCTGACACATGTCTTCGAAAGATTCTAGGTATATGTCGGTTTCCTCAAGATGTTTTCCTGTATCATTTTAACTTAGCGGCTTAACGCACATTAGTTCGAAAAGATAGTGGTGCGTGTGGGGTTCGAACCCAGGGGCTCCGGATCTGCAGGCGCGGTTCTCCCGAATAGACCAGCCGTAACTTTCCTATGCAACACTAGTTAGCATTACAGAATCTAAACAGCCCACTGAATGTTCCCACTGCTGGGACTCGGAGCCTTCTTGCGCAATAAGAGAGTCAAGGCCATAATCCACCACACTGGCCCAGTGCGGGTTGGTGGATGACACATGACTTCAAAAGATTCTAGGTACATGTCAGTTTCCTCACGATGTTTTCCTTCACCGTTTTAAATTAGCGGCATATCGCACATTACTTCGAAAAGATAGTGGTGTGAGTGGGTCTCTGGACCAGCAGTAGCCGTTATCCCCACTAGATCAGCCGTAACTTGAGTTAAATTTATGTAGAATATCATAAGATAACATTCAAATTCGGCTTGATATCTTTACCGCTACGCAGAGTTTTATTTAAGTAGACATTTTAAAGAAGAGATATCATGTTACTAACACGGTTCATTATTACTATTGAATAAAAATCGCTTAACTAAAGGAGCCCGCAGTCGAAACATTTTGTACAATAATGCATATTTTATGCCGTAGGTATGCAACTATTGCTTACAGTAATACTCATAAGTTCCGCTTATTGCGTCTCCGTGTCGGCTTTGCATTGCAATATCTTGATGTCTCTTATTCCGTTTATATTATTTGTCCGGCTTTTATTGCATCTTGGCGGGATATTTCTAGAACTCGTGAAGATAAATTCTACATGGGTAGATAACGTTTTGGTAGTAGATAAGATTTGTTTTCGTCATTTTTAAAAGTTTAGGTTGTGTAGTAATATAGAGTGAGATGCCAGGCTACGAGTAGTTAGGCTCCACTATGTCACCAGCTTATATCTCACCCCGATTATTTTAAATGCTGTATAAAGTTTATAATGAGCGTTATAAAATCGACAACTTTTTTTAAAACCATACAGTTAAATAATTTGCTCTTTTTGCAATAGCCGTTGACACAAGTCAATTGTCGAAATGACAGAAAATTTACAGAGTTGGTAAATTCACTTTTAATTATTTTTTAATTTTTTGTTTTAGGCGAATTTGACGTGTTTAAGTACGATTAATTAAGCCACGCATAATCTAACGTTGCAGAATTCATAAACAATTACTCCAAGTTTATGTTACTCAAACACCTGTAAACTCTCTCTTTGAAGTAATATTTTATGATAACTTATATAATTAATAATTTTTTAACCGCTGGCACACCGGACATTTAATGTCCGATTAATAGTTGTTTCAATCTACAATAAAAAAGCATTACGTGTCAGTATATAAATATTAACTGCTTTAAATGTATTTGTATTCTCAAATATTACGACATGAATATTCCCACAAATAGTGGATTACGAACTACTTTACGGCAAAAAGGAGTCCATTCCAACTGACTCCTGTGTGTATATGTATCCGTGCCAGTTTCTAACCGTCTTGAGCTTTTGGGCGTTACTTTGACATCTACGCTCAACTTTGGCTCAAACATTGAGTCCAAGGCTAAATTAGCTGCCAAAAAACTAGGTGTCCTCTCTAAGGTGCGAAGGTACTTCAAGTCTATCAAGCACAGATTCGCTCTTGTATGGAGTACTGTTCGCACCTTTGGGATGGATCGGCTAATTATCAGCTAGAGGCCCTGAAATCGAGCGAGAGACGTGCCAAAAGGCTCATAGGCAACGACACTCTTGTGCGAAAAAGACTACAGTCTTGATCATCGCCGAAAAATTGCCAGCCTTTCGGTTTTTTATCGGATACACTTTGGAGAGTGTGCCACTGATTTGCATGATCTGATACCACCTTGCCCTTTATTCTATCGGAATGCTCGTAGCTCGAAAAAGCGACATCGTTTCATGGTTGATGTTCCAAAGACACGAACGAAGAGATTTGACTCTACTTTTGTGATAAGAACGTGCCTGTGGCTGTGGAATACGTTGCCTGAGTGGGTTTTCCCCCATGGTTATAACCTTTGTGTCTTCAAATCGAGAGTGAATCGGTTTCTTCTAGGTAAACACGCTCCATCGTAGACCGCATCGTCGCTTAACATCAGGCGAGATGGCGGTCAAGTGTATAAAAGTAAAAAAAAGGCAACTGTATCTGTTTTTCATTACTAAAAATGTATTTGCGCTATCCTCTTGAGATTTAATGTTTATGGCGATTTAAAACCTTACTAAAATGCGTAGGTACCTACACGTTCTTCAAATACGGAACAAAATCACGCCTCATAAAGTCAGTTCATGAAACACGTCCGGTAATTTCCTGGTACTCCTGAACCCGGTCGCACGAACGCTTGCCGTATAAACTATACTTAAACTTAACTAACAAACTAGATAAAGGTCGAAAACTAAAACCTGGCTTCCTTTTTGTTCGTAGAAAGTAGATATTAATTTGCATAGATAGGTACTCGTATTTGTGATCGTTATACATTTACAAGTTTATCCTACTAAAGTTATAAATGTCAATGTTTGCATATTTGGATGTTTGCTGCTCAATCACGTCGTAACGTATGAACGGATCGAATTGAATGTTGGAATACGGTTAGATATCTGGAAGAACACATAGCTACAGGCTACATAAAATAACAGGAATGGAAACTACGCGGCTAAAACCTCGGGGTGCTGCTAGTACAAAATAAAAATACATTCTGTGTACTAAGTATCGGGAATTTGTCAATAAAACAAAAAATACAAATTATTCATCTAAATTTATTTTAGCGCCTTCAAACTAGGCCCCATCGCTTGCAATACAACATCTCCAACGCTTCACCCAGTCTTCCATACATTTTCATAGGCTATTTGCGGTATGGCCTTTAGCTCATTCAGCGAATTTTCTTTATGGCTTCTATCGACTCAAAACGTTTTCCTCGAAGTGATAGTTTTAACTTGGGAAATAAAAAAAGTCAGACGGAGCCATATCAGGTGAATACGGTGCTTTGTCGAGAACTTTTGTTGAATTTTTCGCTAAAAACTCTTTCACTATAATGGCTGTGTGTGATGGTGCATTATCATGGTCCATGAGTTGTGTTGCCACAAATCTGGACGTTTTCGGCGGATACTCACATGCAAACGCTTCATGACGCCTAAATAATATTCTTTATTAACTGTTTCTTTCTCTGGAAGGAATTCGGAGCGAACCACACCACGGTAGTAAAAAAAAATGTCAGCGTCACCTTGATTTTGGAGCGACTTTGGCGCGGTTTTTGGGTTTCGGCTCGGCTCGAAACGCCATTCTGAAGACTGTTGGCTTGTTTGCATGTCGTACTCATAAACCCATGTCTCGTCCCCAGTTATTATACGTTTCATAAAGGTCGGATCCGTAGAAGCTCGGGAAACCATGTCTTCAGCGACATGCTTTCGCTGCGCTTTTTGAACAAAATTGAGCTCTTTCGGAACTAGTCGAGCGGCGACGCGTTTCATGCCTAAAATGTCAATGAGAATGTTGTGGACGGGTTTAATAGATATGTTCACCTCACTAGCCAACTCTCTCAGACTCATACGTCGATTTTCGAGCATTATCTTCTTGATTCTGTCGATGTTTCCTTTGGTCGTAGCGGTTGAAGGTCTACCAGAACGAGGCAAGTCTACTACTACTTCTCGGCCTTCTTTAAAAGCCTTATACCATTCATAAGCCCTTGTTTTTGATATACAGGATTTGCCGTAGGTATTTCGCAACATTTTTAGTGATTCACCACATGAAATATTATTCGAAACACAAAATTTAAGGCACACTCTTTGTTCAAAAATATTTTCCATTGTAAAAATCGCCGAGAACTCAAAACTATGACCAACAAAAAGTGTAGTTTATTAAATGACAGATCGCGCTCAAACTTTGCGCGCTAAATCAGTATAGTGCTACCAACATGCAGTAAAAAAATTAGAACGACCTCTTTTACACGGGTCTTTTTATTGACATATTCCCGATACTTTTTACACAGAGTAGTAAGTACATTTTACATATTTGGAAACAACAATTTGATTCAATTTCAAAAGTTAGGTTTCTATAGGTCTAACCTATATGTTTGATATTGAAGTAGTGGGTCGTCCAGCTAGCAACCTTGTACTTCTAGCTTGCTAACACTAGCTTGCTATCCTAGGTTTAAAAACTAGCTTCGTGTCGCTCGGGCATTAGGAATCAAGTGCATATGCAACGGCGAAAGAATTTTTGAATACGGTCCAGTAGTTCTTGAGATTAAGTTCAAACAAAAAAAAAACTCTTCAGCTTGATAATACGTATTACATCTATATGTGTTACAACACATTAATTTCTTTTTTTTCGTCAAGCTAACTTAGTTTATTTGTTAATCCAAGCAATTTTCTTAAACATCTTCTTGTATTTCATTGCGACATGAGCATTTTAAAGAAATAAAGATGCAATGAACTATTAACTTAGATTAAGTATTTGTTCCAAGTGTAATTAAGAATTTTGATGTTTTTTAAGCCAAAATAATAAAAAAAAAAGCCTATTTCTGTGTAAACATTGATTTGTTTAAATTACATTTTATTTAATATTCAATTACACACGGAGTTTAAATCTGAAAAAATGTATGATAAAATAGCTTAATCAGGCTACTATATATATACTATAGGTATATTTCGACTGCTGGGGCTCAAAAGAAAATAGAAAAGCGCGTAAATGGAACACAACATACATTTGCTAACCTTCACAAGAGATTACCGACTTTTTTTAACATTATACGAGTTTACACTTGACAGGTTTAAGGACAGACCTTAAAATTTTAAGCAACAATGCAGTCTATGATGAAGCGTGTTTATATTTATTTATGAATTATATTCATCTTCCTCATATATCCATCCAAAGAACGGAACAAATTACTGGCTGGGTTCCTTCTAGTTATCTAGTCTTTTCAAGGTTAATGAGTGCAGGTTCCTTTTAAATCTGCGTCCTTTTTCGTCGATCACTGCGTAGTTCTGTTCGACGGAAAAGGACGCAGGTTTGGTGGTAAAGTGCAATGTTTTTCGCACGAAAACCTCTGACTTTTTCTCATGGATCCAATTTGGTTATATCACCGTAATTTTGGCAATGTATAACGCGGTCTTTCTCTTTGGCCATATGGTCGACATGTACTATTTATTGTAAACTGTGCAAATAAATACATAGATAAGTAATAAAAAAAATAGGTGTAAGTAGCAACACATTATGAAGAATATAATACTGCGCTTTTATTGTGTTTTGTACTTTGTGTAGTATAAACTGAGGTTAAAATACTGTAAAATTGAACAACTCAAAGACAAGTAAGACAATATTTTTACGCAATACGAATTTGAAAGCGTTAGAAGCTATTTTTCCATTATAAAGGGGGAAAGCAGGCGAGTATTTCTAGACAGACTCAAAGTTGAGAAGTCTTTACCCCTTTAGAGTAATTATTAAATTACTTTGGATCCGAAACTAGAAACAAAAGGCCGAGTTTTACTTTAATTTGTTTAAGTCTGTGAGCCTTTGATGAAATGAAATTGTTCTGTACTTAGGTATTTCTGTAAATTGTTGTAGAATTTCTCGGTTGCCTATCTACTGGAAATCTTTAAATGTATCAAAAACATCTCTTTTCCGCTTTTCAATCTCAAAGAACTACAAAATAAATTGTTGAAATTTGTGTTAACTTATGGTTTGTAAATAAATGTATGTAAGCGTCATTTAGCCATATTTCACAAAAAAAAAAAACAATACTGTGACATAAATTATAGCTCCATATACTTCAAAATATACTCGTAGATAATGTTTTCCTGATGAAGATTCAGAAGAAAGACAGAAGAAGATCAGAGGTTTGACATGTATCTTTATGCCTTGTAACTTCACTGGAAATATTCCCCTTCAAACCGGAACACAGCAAGATTTTTACATTACTGCTTGGCGGTAGAATAACTGGCAAAGGTGTGGTGCTTCCTAGGATGACTCCTCAAAGATACATATACTGCAACAACAGAAGTGCACCTGACCGCAATTTGGCCTTTGTACTGCTTACTTACCTTTATTGCTGCATTGCGAAGTGTGTCAATAGAATAGAGTGGCCCTTTGAGTGTCACGACAATGTACCGTGGTCCGTCCCGCCGTCCCGTCGTTCCGTCCAAGCGTGCCGGCGCACAATCGATCATCGCCTATCGCAGGCCGCCTGCCGTCGCCGCATCCGACTGTCGCACTATCTACATTTATTTTGTTGTAGATCCATTTCTTTTATTTGAAACGCTTCAGAAACTTTAGTAGGTTATTGATGTCAGAGACAAGTATTTTTTTGTTAGTAAAATAACAACTGGCCCAGATTACACAAATACTCGTATATAATACTAGCACTGCAGTTTTACCCGTGTAGTTCCCGTTTCCGTTATTGTTGTGATAAAAAGTAGCTTATGTGTTATTCCAGACTATAATCTGACTGTAGCAAACTTCAATCCTATTTGTTCAGCCATTCCGACGTGATTGAGCAAACGTCCAAACTTTAACATTTATTGTATTTCTAGACTTAACCTGTGGCCTCAAACTGCGCTCGGTGGCTTACTCGTATTGTTACTAATTTTGAGAAATTTTCGAACAAAATTGTGTTCCACAAATATCAAGAATTTCTAAGTAAATTCCATCTCAAAAATATAGCGTAATGTAACAAGCAAAATCGAGGGCCACAACTATTACAATCAATGAGCTACGACGCGAATGAAATAACTTCCACGCGAAAACTCGCGAAACAAAGGACCCATTAAACGTATTTCTCGACGACAGAGAGAGCCATTACCGAACACACACAACCCTCAAGAGTAGCATCCGTTATTCAATCGATTTTTCCACATGTTAACTGTAAAGTTTTCAAAATGGCACCCCAGAGTTTAGAACTTACAACCCTTTGTATAGATATACCCAAGTCACTATTGGAAGTTGGACAGACACGGAGTGAGTATTACAAGTAAGGAACTGAGTAAAACAATTATAAGAAATGTGACGATAGCTCCATTCTATTGTTACATAGGCTACCTAGTACGAGTACTTAACTTACTCTAAATTGATGTCGAAAGTCTAAGAACTCACACTATTTTCAAGATTCAAATGGAACACTGTGTTGTTATGGGCAGGTGTGTTGCATACCACCAGGCACATGTCTCGCTCGGCTCGTCACACTATACTACGAACGTTTTATAGTGGTAGGACTCTTAGCCGAGCCCGTCTTGGGAAGTACCATGTTGTAATTTACAGCATATAAATGCAGTAAATATTATTGTGTTCCGGTTTGAAGAGCAATGTTTCCGGTGAAATTACAGGGCATAGAAATAAAACATCTTATATCTCTGGGTGACTCAAGGCTAGGTAATAATTTGGACTCTTCATGTTACAATAGCTGCGTGTCACTGTGCTGTTATGTGGCAGGCATGTTGCTTACCATCAGGCACATGTCCTGCTAGTCTCGACATTCAAACGAAATTGCGACTTATTCTTTATTTGCTGAGTAATAAATTTATTTCGTATTCTTAGGTTTTTTTGACATTAGGCCGTAATAGCCTGTTCATGATATTCTATCAACAAAATCATTTTCGAAAATAAGTAAGTGTATGTAGTTTCTAATCGATAATTTGGCTCAGTGCCGTTCCTAATCCGTCCCTTGTATAATAGATGTCAAGATGGCTGTGTTCATTCCATTCGGAAGATAATGAACGTACAGCTCGTCATTCAGAGGAACTTCGGCTGCGTAATTAAATACTGATCTTCAGAAACGCTTGTTTTCATTCTGAGCACTTTGAATTTTGCAATAATTACGAATGTACTCTAGAAAATTTAAATTTGTTAAACTCGTGCATATTTCATCGCTTTGTGGAGCTGAAAATTATAATTGTGTTTTTTGGGTGGAATGGAAGTAGTTTCTTTATGTATTTACACTATGGCGGTAGCTTACATTGTCAAGGGCTTATAAATTGTGGAGACCGGCTTTCGGATAGGAAGGTTTGAGGACATGTTAGGATTTTAAGAATCAGTCCTATAAATTATTGCGTCACTTTATATACCTAAGGTTTAAAGGTACACGCTTTAGGTGGGTAATAAAATGCCTTCGATTAAATAATACGAGTAATAAAAACATAACAGTACTATACATTTAAATAGCAGAGTAGAGCACAACATAGTACAATGCAGCACAGAACTAACACAATACTACAGAAAGATAGCTATGGTGACATTGGGGTTAATTAATATTCAAACCTCTCACAAACTTTCTTGTTATGATTTCTGAAAACCAGGAAAACTAAAGGATCAGAGAGCTCTGAAGTAATTCAAACAAAAAACTTTTTTACAAGAAATAACTTCCGCATTTCAAACTTATACAAACTTCGAACTCTTTGTTGAAATTACAAACCAAAAACTTTTTTACAATTCGACTACTGTCTTTTGACCCAAAAGGTGTACAAAATGACAGTAAGCAATTTTTTGAACTATACATCATATATTTTTATAAAACATAGAATTCAAGAAAACATGAAATGGCATACATAGAGAAATAAAAGTGCTTAAGTTTCATTCGACTTTACTTTGAGAATTGAAAAAAATAAACAAGTTTTCCCCTAGGATGTTTTTCGGCTATATTATGTGCTATTGAACCTATGTCATATTTCAGACCAATATCTATTTAGATTCTAAATTTCAGTCAGGTCCGTTCAGTTCTATCGACTGATTGAGGATGAAATCTCCAAAGATGTAAAAATCCAAACTTTCATATTAGATTCAGAAATATATAATTTCAAACTAAAATTAAAAAATCTCACATGGAACCACCATTTTATAAATGTCAGGTAATAAATAAATAAATTTGAAACACAAATGACACAGTGACTTTATAGAGACAAAACCGTATTCTCTTACACAAAATCTACGTTTCTCGTACTGTGAAATTCTCGATACACTGAAAACAGCATAACACTTTCAGAACTATGTCAGCGAGGCAATTCAATTTATGAATTTGTGGATATGTATAACTGTACGTGGTACTAACAAAATTATGCGTACGAGTTGTCAATTAGTGGTACTAAAATGCTTCAAAGGCAGCTGAAATTTTTCTTTCCAAACTTTAGTGGTGTATCCCTCACTCGGTTATACCCCAGGTAGCAAAATGACGTCTGCGACGAAAAAATGACGTCATCCTAAGGTCATATTAGGGTCCGTAGTTTATTCGTCAAATAAGTACGTCACACTGACGTCATTTTAACGTCTGGTACTCAAGGGAACGTCCTGGTGACGTCGATTTAGCGTCAATTCAGTGACGTCCTATGTTGGTCATGATTATGACGACGTAGCAACGTCCATATAAGGTCAATTCTGTGACGTCCTGTGTTGGTCGTGAATGTTACGTCCTAGTAACGTCCATTTACGGTCAATTCCGTGACGTCCTGTGTTGGTCAATAATAAGACGCCCTAGCAACGTCCATTTGGGGTCAACTGTGACGTCCTGTGTTGGTCATTAGTAAGACGGCGTAGCAACGTGCATTTAGGGTCAATTCTGTGACGTCCTGTGTTGGTCATGTATTATACGTCCTAGCAACGTCCATTTACGGTCAATTCTGTGACCTCCTGTGTTGGTCAATAATAAGACGCCCTAGCAACGGCCATTTGGGGTCAACTGTGACGTCCTATGTTGGTCATTAATAAGACGCCGTAGCAACGTGCATTTAGGGTCAGTTCTGTGACGTCCTGTGTTGGTCATGTATTATATGTCCTAGCAACGTCCATTTACGGTCTATTCTGTGACGTCCTGTGTTGTTCCCTAATAAGACGCCCTAGCAACGTCCATTTGGGTTCCATTCTGTGACGCCCTGTGTTGTTCATTAATAAGACGCCGTAGGAACGTACCTACATTTAGGGTCAATGGCGAAAGTTCGTAGTGTCTATGTACAGACTCGCCAAGATATTTCGGCCGTAGTGTACTTACCTACGTACTATTTATTTAGTGCATCTAAAGGAATGCTCTAACACGTAGGTACTACTTAATAATACCTGCTTAACACGTTCGCAGTCCCAATACAAAAGTTTCCGACAACGCCATAAGTCCAATATCATTTTCATTACTTTTGACCATTAGTCGATGCAAACGTCACAACTGATGCATAATTATGTTAAAATAAAGGCCCGTGCCCGACTTTGCTCGTGTACACCGGGCGGTACACGGACTTAAAACACGACGAAGGAAGACTCACTTCGTATGCACGCGCCAAAGCTAAAAGGGTGTCATCACAATGTAAAAAATGTAAAAAGGCATATGTATTGATTGTTTTCCTAAAGTTACAGTTCACCAATAAAACATTATATATTTCTACTAACTCGTTTCATTTTGTACTGTGAAAACATTATATAAAAAAAAAGTCATGTTTTTGGTTTTTCTTGTCTAATAGAACCCTTGTCACAAGTCCAGGAACGATACACTAACAAATTTCATAAGTCCGTGGCTGCAGAGCCCATATAGTTATAGTGGCCTCGTGTACCGCATAGGGTACACGGACTCGGCGGAATCGCTCCGCGTGTACCGCATAGGGTACACTGGACTGCGAACGTGTTAAGGTAGGTACCTAATTGCAACCGATAAAATTAATATTCATCGTCATTAAATAAATTATCAGTTTAAATGATAAATGATTTATTTTCTGTAAGTAGGTTTGTACAAACACTTTTAGTTAGAAGTCCACTGCTGGACAGGCCCCATATACATAGAAATGCCACGACGAGCGGTCTTGAGCCGCCTCGATACCTACAGAAACATCCACCACTGACTTCCATTCGTTTGACTAGCAGAATAAACGGGAACCTACTTATGATGCTATGGACATTCAAGCATATTATTATTATTATGGGAATCAGAATAAAACCTAATTAAGTAAGGTAGGTATATGAGCTAGGTATGCCATTATCCAAGAAAAGAAACATAATTTTATTCTAGGAGAGTACAACAGGTGCCTACCATGCTCAAGCAGGCACGATTAAATTAGCTCTAACAACATAACTATCATGCGGCTAGCGAACGTTTTTTGTATTAAAATATAGGTACTCTGTAAAACTTTAACTCGACAGTAAATAGTCCATTTTAATAATTTAAAAATTATCACCAGAGTTTATCTTTCTTCCAATCTGCGAGGAACGGAACGCATTGATAGCATGTTGTTTGTTATTATTTTATTAAATTATTATTTTTACATTTGTATTTGTTATGTAACTCAATGAAAAGAAATTCAGCTATTAGTCTATCATCAAACATTAGAAAGAACCAATATAAGATAGAAAAGGCTGATTAAAATATAAATATTTAAAAAGTAAAAAAATATATTTTGTTTGCTTTTGTTTATTTCGAACGGAACGAACGAACGCGTTGACGGTTGGTTGGTATCCCGCGCTTTTTTTCTTTCTCAATTCTCTGTGTCAAACAAATGTGTAAATTCTCATGTTTTTTTCTTGCTGTTGTTATAGTACGTATCACAGCACATAAAAAGGATTGTAAATTATGTATAGTGTCGTTCAGTTCGCGGAGAGTGAGGGTGGCACTGTGGCTGTGGTCATCAATAAATGGATAACACCTAAAAAGAAATCTATTGGCCTCCCGTAAAGGAGGCGAAAGCATTTGATAAACTTCTACAGAGGTGTTCGTCTCCAAATGAACAATGGAAACTATACGAGATCGATAGAGTTTTCTATCAGACTGGTAAGTTTTTTTTATGAGTAGGTAGTGTAACACTACCACACACAACTATTTTAGCAGCTGGTGGCTTGAGGGCAGTTAACTTTACCATGCTTTAAGCCTGGGCACAGACAGACTGGCCCAGAATTTAATTCTAGTAGGTGCTAGTGTTTTAAAACCTAACTAAAAAAATACACGGTGCCATAACCTAAAAATCTAAGGATTACGGCCGAGCTGAAGTTGACTGCAGTTTTGATGCGCACAGAAAAAAATATTCAGATTGCCCAAGATCACAAGACAGAACTGCTATTTTTAGGTCATGGCGCCGTGTGTAAACAAGCAGCAGCGGCGACAGCAAGCAAGCAACAGATAAGTAATCATTTCCAAGAAAGTGTGTTCACAGGTGTTTGGTTTTGTTTGTTTTCACAAATATTTGTTGGTCTTGTCTTATAATTATACATTGTATAACATACATAAACCTGGTGGTTAGGTGGCCACCGAACCACCAGGGTATGTATGGGGGTATGTACCCACATCCACCTAGAATGTGCCCTACATAGCATTGTGTTGTGTTCATTGCAGTCTCATGTGCCTGTAATCTCACCACCATACCATATCAAAACAGAAACAAAAGCATAGTAAATTATATAAGTAATGGCAGTACTATTAACTACTAGTAATGAGATAGAACTAATGGATTAATAAGTGCTGGACTACCAAGCTTGTACGGCGTGGGTGTGTTGCATGGCGTGACTAACTTTAACTTGCATGTTGTTTTGATATTAACTGTGTTGGTGTTTTATGCTTGTTCTATAGATGAATTGGATAAGGCAAAGAAAAAATTAAAGTTGGTGGAAGACACATCAGATATACAGACTGAGGAGGAAAATTATATAAGTAAGCCACCTAAACGCAAAACAAAAAAAACTAGCAGATACATTTCATCATCAGATGATAATGATGATGAGAAAGGGTGTGAATTCCCTCGTCCTCCGCCTTTAAAGAAACATCTATCCAATTGTAATTATACCGGATGATACATTAACTAAATTATTTTGAACATAATAATATTTCCTTCCATTATTTTCTTTTTTTTTTTGCTTTTTAGATATAAACCTTGAACCTTCAAGTACAAGCACAATTTACAGTGATTTGGTACTAAATCACAACTCACAGATGAATAAACCTGATGCACAAGAGAAGGCTTCTAACAGTCATCATGATCAACCATCTGGTTCACAAAGTATGACACTCGATGAAATTGTTGCCAGCAGTGCTTCCAATAACTGTGGTAAATAGTAAAAATCATTTTGATTTTTAAAATCTATAGCTGCCTAACTAGATTCTTTGCTAGATACTACCTTATATGCATGAGTATAGTTTTCGACGATTATTTCTATTTTTTGGTATAGTGGTGGTGGTGGTGGTTGGTGTTAAGATTATTATAGACTGTAATACCTACCATACTACTTTTTTCATCCAGATTGTCAAGGCCAAGTTGTTTCACTACTTGCCAAAATAAAAGCCCAAAATGATGTCATCCTAGCAATTTTGAAAGACAGAGCAGGAAATACCAATGCATTGAAGCCTGAATTCAAATTTCCTTGAAACTTTTCAAGATTTAGAAACAGTGGAACAGTTACTGACTAATACAGAAAACTGTGCTAACCTGGTAAGTGTTTACTTTTAATAAACAGGAAATGCCTATTGAGCAATTATAATTAATTCCTACTTTACCATAAGAAAGCTTTTTATTACATGGGTACCTTGCTAGAATGAGTTAGTTTGTTTGTGAGTTTGGATGTAGGAGTTAATCATCGGAACTATTGATTCAATTCTGGGAATTCAGTCACTAATAGCAAGCTACATTACCCCTGACAGGCTATGTTTTATTAGCTTCTGCTCACATTATGTGTAGTTAATTCCTAATAATTTTGGCCACTGCTTCACAGTGGGCGATTAGAGGGCTGAGATGTGAGGTGTGGGTTCAATTCCTGTTGCAACACAAATATTTGCTCTAGGTCTGTGTCATGATACCTTGGCACTCGTAGTTCCTGATACCTATGACAGGGAATCCTATAGTGTGAGCTCAAGATTATGTATGTGACTGTTGGATCTTATGTTAATTCTAGTGTGTACTTATAGAGATATATGGATGTTTATTGCTATCAATTAATATTTACAGACAAGCTACCTAAAGAGCCTTGGTGGGCATGATTTAAAAAATAAAGTATCGAGAGTGATGAAATATACATTGTCAGACTCTTGGCAAGCAAGTTCAACTTCTATGGTAAAAGGTCTGAGAAGAAGCCTTTTCAGAGCTACGTCTCCGTGAATTTATTGTTGGTATGTGTCTATTGTCTTTCATATGATTAAATTTATTCTTTCTAGATCTCATCTATAATACAAAATAAGTGTGCTATGAAATACCTAAATAATTTCAAAAGATACATATTCCTTGTGTACTGGCAACTGGTTAATAATTGGCATGTTTTATGTAGGTGGCTAGGTGGGGAGACTCTTAGTACTAGAAAGCTGTAATTTGGCAAGGCTATATATAATAATAATCACGTCAATTAACTGGTAAAATAAAACAATTAAGTCCACATAATTATTGCGACGGGCTTACTACGGAACCCTACAATGCGCGTGATCCAACACCCACTTGACCGGTTTTAATTCTCCGTTAAAATAATATTTAACACCAGTTGTGTCGCGACTCGCGAGTCGCTGTGTGAGAGCGACCCGTCATCTGACCCCACAGAGCGTTGCAGGCATTTGGGCTATTCTTATATTCACAAACTTTTTTGTTTTCAGAGAGCTTAAAGAGTTCCTCTCCAAGGATTACAGAAAAAGACATTGAAGACGATATAAAGGTGTGGCTCAAGCACGCACCTGAACGAGCAAAAAAGCGATTGTCAAAGGAAAATAACAATGTCATCCTCTAGGAAGAAAAAAATGTAGTAGGTGAGCGTCAAATGTATAGAAGGATTTTGGCAGAAAACGAAAAATTATTTTAGAAATACAAAGAAGTACATTACAGCCATCATTAAGTGATTTGCCATCTTCACCACAATATACATCCACATCTATAGCTACGAGTAACAGTAGTATTGACAACAATACTTTAAATGAAAACTGTTTAAGGACATATAAAGAGAATATTTTTTAGATGAAAATTGTCAATCAACATTGTTTGAGGATTGTTTTATAGATAATGATGATTCACGATCTGACGATGCTAACGATTTGCCATCGCAATTAAGACATTGGGCTACCGTAGAACATAAAATTTCCCACAGTGCTCTAGATAGTCTTCTAAAAATTCTAAATCCTTTTTGCCCTAAATTGCCTAGAGATAGCAGAACGTTTTTAAATACGCCAATGAATATATCAAGTAACTCTTTGCAATCTGGTGAATTGGTGCACATTGGTCTCATAAATCAAATACAAGCACAATTAAAACTGTACAGTGGGTTCAACTTTAAAAATAGTGAAATATTGTTGTCTTTTAATGTTGATGGTTTGCCACTTTTTAAAAGCACGAATACTCAACTATGGCCTATATTAGGTTTGATCAAAAACTTTAATTGTGCACAGCCATTTGTAATAACTCTGTTCTGTGGAAACTCTAAACCTTCACCATTGAATCTGTTTTTGGGGCCATTTGTTGAAGAACTGTCTACATTACTTAATGATGGAATAAATTTTGAAGATACTCATTATATTGTAAAAGTACATAGTTTTGTATGTGACGCTCCAGCTAGAGCTTTTATCAAATGTACTAAATCCCATGGTGGATACTCATCATGTGATAAATGTGTAGAACCTGGTGAGTATATTCAAGGTAGAGTGATTTATACAAGCGTATCTGCAGTAGGAGAACGGATTCACAATTTCGTTTACAGTCTGATGACGACCATCATGTTGGTGAATCTCCACTTTTGACGCTTCCCATAGATTTAGTTTCATTGTTTCCCATTGATTATATGCATGCTGTTTGTCTGGGAGTCATGAGGAAACTTTTAAATGTTTGGGTTGGTGGTGATTTAAATGTTCGTTTAAATAGCCGTTTAGTAAATGCAGTTTCTGAAAATTACTTAGCTGTGCAAGTTGTATACCTGTTGAATTTAACAGGCGACCGCGAAGTATCAGTGAGTTGGCTCGCTGGAAAGCCACCGAATTTAGGATGTTTTGTTATATACTGGACCAGTTGTTCTAAAAATATCCTTCCAACCTCCCTGTATGAAAATTTTTGTTATTTCATTGTGCTATAACAATTCTTTGTAGCCCTAGAAACATCAATAAAGTAGGTACATATTTAGCACATGAGCTATTATTAATGTTCATAAGACATTCCGAAACTATTTATAGCCGGAAATTTTTAATTTACAATGTTCATATGTTATGTCATTTGTGTGATGACGTTCGTTTATTTGGTGATTTGGACAGTTATTCCGCCTTTCCTTTCGAAAATTATTTAGGCATGTTAAAAAATTAGTTAGGTCACCTAACAAACCGTTGCAGCAAAATTTATAAACGATTAAAAGAAATGGAATCTACTTTTCCTCCAAAACTGATTGACGAGGTACCAGCGGTTTTTTATTACAATAGCTTAGGACCAACGCCTGTTGATAACAATGCTTATGAATGCTTTAATAAACTTGTTTATAAGGGTTTTGCAATGTATACAAAATCTGGTTTAGCTAATAATTGTTACTGCTATGCAAACGGCAAAGTAGTCGAGATACATAATATTTTGAGATGTAAGATTAATGGAGAGGTTTCCTTGTTCGTCTATGGAAAAGAGTTTGTACATTATGATTCCTACTATACGTATCCTTATGATTCTGCTGTTATTGATATTTTTAAAGTTTCGGAACTCTGTTCAGCTTACAAAATTGTACCTGTTTATGATATTATTTCAAAATGTGTTGTTATTCCTCAAGAGGCAACTAGTAATTCTTTTATATGTTTTCCTATGCTCCATGGTTATAAGGATTAAAATTCTCCATTTATTAATTAAGTTGTGATAGTTAACTCGTTATAATAAATAATACTACAATGCAAATTTGTGTTTTTAATGTTGACCTTTCAGAGTTACTTGAAGACTGTGGCTGGATGAATTGCATCGAGGCCAAATTGATCCCGGATGACGTCATATTAACGCTTCAGATAACGTTATATTAATGTGTCTGAAGACGTTAATAGACGTTATTATAGGAGGTCTTCACAATACGTGGTATTGACGTCTTCTGGAGACGTTATCTGGCGACGTTAATATGACGTTATCTGGAGACGTTAAGGTGACGTTATCTGGAGACGTTAATATGACGTTATCTGGGGACGTGAATAAGTCGATATCTGGAGACGTTAATATGACGTTATCTGGAGACGTTAATATGACGTTATCTGGAGACGTTAATATGACGTTATCTGGAGACGTTAATATGACGTTATCTGGAGACGTTAATATGACGTTATCTGGGGACGTGAATAAGTCGATATCTGGAGACGTTAATATGACGTTATCTGGAGACGTTAATATGACGTTATCTGGAGACGTTAATATGACGTTATCTGGAGACGTTAATATGACGTTATCTGGAGACGTTAATATGACGTCTTCAGAGACGTCGCTGAGACCTGACATTAGGCCGTCATTTAGTACGTCTGTGGGACGTTTTTTACGACGTCATTTACGTCGAAAATGACCGTGAATGGACGTCGTCATGACGTAAAATTGCTACCTGGGACGAAGTCCTTCACAATGTACAGATACGGCCAGAATACTAATACTGCAAGTTTTTCTGAGTATTCAGGAACAATTGACCGTAGTTTTCGAAGTTGGGTGTTTTGCTATGGCAGTTAGTATCAAATTCCGAAGAAACCGTGAAAGTGAAGGGTGATTTGGCACATAAAGTAGTTTATTTACATGGGGCTAACGTCCAGGGCTAAAAGTTTTTAATTTACGAAGGCAGTTGTATATCGCACAACTTATGAAGTGAAAATTTTTTTAGGCTCGTTGAGCACTGTTTTCTATGGGGAGAATCTTTTTGGCTCGCATCACCGCTACGATAATGTCGGGCAGCGGCGTCTTAGCAGCGTAGCGACGTAACAGCGTAGCTTCTTGACTCACATTATGGGACCGGAAGTTTATAACACTCTTCCGAAAATAGTTATATCGGCCCCAAGTTTTGGCAGCTTCAAAAACAGATTGAAGTGCTGGCTTATCGATCAAGCTTTTTATAGTTATAGCGAATTTTTAGAGAGTGATGGCAAAGTTTCCATAAAAATGTAAAGAAATAAATTTGACATGGGTCGGTACAATTGTATTAAAACCATATTATAATCGTATAATGTTTTCTGTACAATAATTATTATAATACAGAAAAGTAGTCATTTCAAACTTTGAAAATGTATACAATTTTGTATGCTCTTTCTTTTTTTGTTTTTTATTAATTGACGTGTAAATTGTACATTTATGAATAAGGTACTTTGACTTTGACTTTGACTTTGCTTCAGAGCGGCAGCGGAACAGCGGACATGCTCGTTAGACGCTTTTTGAATGGGTGAAATGTTGTAAATTCGCGTAACTGACCTACGTATTACTAGTATATCTGCAGTACTACAGGTGACGTATGGTGTAATTTTATTACCGTTTAATAGTAAAATCCAAAGGTATATAAGATATGTAAGTTTTCCCTTCTGCAGTTCCCATGAATGCATTTTTTTGCAATTTTAAGGTTGGCAATCGAGGCAAGCAAATTTTGGGGAGCTACCGAGTCACATACATAGAACAATGTACAACTACTTATAAATTGAGAACGTTCTCTGTTCTTGAAATCGGTAAAAAAATTATAAACTTGCAACTTTGCGGTGATGTTCAAGACTTTGAAGTCTTTTCCGAAAATATATGTCGTTGGTTTTTACTCTTAGAAACGTGTTTCGATCGAAAACAGAACCACTAGCTGGTATTTAGCTTATGCATCCTTAAGGTACGAACAATACTCCATTAAAGAACAAATCTGTGTTAAATACCTAAGCAGACTTGAAGCACCTTCACATTTTTGAGAGAAAGGTTCGATTATACAAAGATAAAGGCTTATTTAAAAACTTGACTAAGTTCAACCTTGTCTGTTTTTATTAGTTTGACGTCAAAAACGTCAAAATTTCATAATTAATTTGGTTAAAAATGTACAAGTTTTTGACTCCTGCAAACCTTGAATAAATGCTGTAGTAATTTTACAATTCAAACTAAATCATAATAGTTTTACTAAAGGTCAATGTTAAGGTCAAATTTGAATAACTGTAGAAAGTCACTAGAAACTTCAAAATAAACATTAATCCGCAAAAAGTACTATGATATCAAACACTTCTAACAAAAATAAAATGTTTCTGAATACTTCAAATATTTCACAGGATGCAGACAAAGCAATTATAGATGAAAGAAAACTTCAATGAACCAATAGCTAACAAAAATGGCACGTAACTGCTCCCAAATGTATAGTAGAGTCAGTAGTCAAGCTTCAAGGGATTAACACACTGCCCCGCACCACACGACGTCGCGCGTGAATGCGCGTTCAAACTTTACTTGTTACTACCTCCGTTTGTACAGAAAACACGTACACTGCAACACACCAATGCAGCCAATAAACGCGTGTAGATTCATTTTCTGTGTTTTGAACTGTACGTGTTTTCTATACAAACGGATGTACTTACAAGCAACATTAGTCTATGCACTTGCGGTTTCGCGCGCTACGTCGCGTGGAGTGTGGTAGTGCGTTAATCGCCTAATAAGATATGAAATAAATATCTTCAGTAGTGTTTCCGTCCAAACGTGCTTTAAATCAGCCCCAAGCACGTATTATAAATTAAAATAATATTTAAATAAAAAAAATACCTTATCTATTCTCAATTTGATCACATCTATCTACGAGTATCTATATATATATAAAAGAAAGTCGTTTAGTTATACCATTTATAAATCAAGAATCAATTTTTATCACGTTCCCGTGGGATGTCAATAAACGACAAACGACGAATATCGTTCGTACCGTTCGACCGCGTTCCCGTGTGATGTGACATAAAACGTAAACGACAGCTAAACGTCATTTCATCGTCGTCATGTCAACGGTAACATCACCATAAGAAAAAATTGAAGTTGAAGAACCTTTGCCAATCTTTGTTTCTAAATCTGAATTGGTTTTTTTGTTTGAAAGCGATATTCTCAGGAATGTCTGAACCGATTTCAGTCATTCTTTCAGCGTTGGATATGTACGGGATCCCGATGAGTGCTATATAATGTACCACGGGCAAGCCGTGGCGGACATCTAGTACTTTAATAATAAACAAAATAGTGTTTCTGCGTATGTGTCAAATACACGGTAGTGTGTGTAATATTTTATTATTGATACAATACTTTTGTTATGTATTTTAAAAGAAATATTAGCATTATGTACTCCTTCTCTTTGTGAACTATAGGTTTATAAAACTTACATTCCTTCGTCCGCACAATTTCTGTAAAAAGAGGAACAAAGGTTTTGATTCACTTTTCCTAAGTGTTGTAAACTTATAATGATTTGGTATCCTCTAGGTAAGCGTTACACCTTAAATTATCCTCTACACATAATGTGTGTTACGGCCAAACGTAAGCCCATTACCATTTCCCTGACGTCATATACTAATCACACAATCAGTCTTGTATGGATTACTGGTGCACATTTGATACACACCAGTACGAAGCTTTTAAGAAGTCATGAAACTCACATAATTTCTTCAAATTATTGAGCATCGCTGCAAAATTGCAAGTTTATCAGTTGTTACCAGATACGTTTCAAAAAGTGTGCAGCTGACCCGTATGAAAAGGACTGACGCCAGGTTCGTAATACAAACAGCTAGATTGTGAAATGCTTTGCTTGAGCGGAGTTTTCACGATGGATACAACCATGGTGTCTTTAAGTTGAGTGTAAATCGGATTGTGTTAGTTAGGTAGACGCGGTCGATCTTAGAGCGCTTGGTCGCTTAATATTAGGCGAGATAGCGATCAAGCGTAGGTTAATTAAATAGTTAAATTATTGATAATTCCGTGAATTGTGACATTTTTTATTTTAAAATATGCATATTTTTTTTGTTTATATGCATATATATTTTTTAAATATATATTATGTATGTTAAAAGAAAACAAAAAAAACACGCTTTTAACGAATAAACAATAATGACATAGGTATTTAAAAATAGTTTTTAGTTTCGTCTCAACGTTTTTTGCTTTGGCTGACCGTTTAGGATGTGTATCGATTTATAGTTGTGTAACAACCATTCTCACATTCATAGGTTTTAAGGTTGCAGAAAACTTCGTATAACTAGCTGTACGTGTGAATGTGGATAGCATGAAATCCATTTACGCACGCCCTGCCGCCCCGGGGACAAGGCCGGGTTATGTTGCACTCTATACCATGTATGGATATGGTGCCCTTATCTACTAAAATCTCTATAGAGTTTCAACTCTGCCGCTGATGGTGGGAACACGGAATCGCTTTCGGGTTACTCTGACTTGGTCGCCTAGCTCCAACTTCAAACGATTTAGTATAACTCAACTTGAGTCGAAAATATTATATTTACTTACACAAAACTATACAAATTATATGTAGTAGAAAAATCTACAAAATACTACATATCAGTAGAAACGAAGACATTTGGTCAAAAACCAAAAGACCAAAACAGAAGAAGAATTTAAAAACTGAAAAAACCCGACTGCATAAAAAGTGAACCAAACTATGTGCTTAAGTATTAAAAAAACTAAAAAGAATAAAACAAGCACTTAGATTTCTGGTGGTCGAATTCTAGACCACCAGAAATCTTTTATTATTTTTTTCGTAAATTCTTCTTCTGTTTTGGTCTTTTGTTTTTTGACCAAATGTCTTCGTTTCTACTGATATGACATGTAGACTTTTCTACTGCATATCATTTGTATAGTTTTGTGTAAGTAAATATAATATATAATATTTTCGACTGAAGTTGAGTTGTACGAAATCGTTTGAAGTTGGAGATAGACGACCAAGTTATTATGTTATTGAGTTAATATTTAATTAAATAAATATATTCTAATAATGGAACATAACAATTGAACAGTCGAGATGCATTGAATAATAATAATTAAATTGGCTGTCGAATAATAAGTAATGGATCCCGTATGGATAGAGTCATGTAAATTTTCAACGAAGTTTTGATACTGGCTGTCTCTATTCTATAACTGTATCTCACTGTATCCAAGACTCCGTAAAATGGGCAAAGTCATACAATTTTTTACAAAGGGTAGCAGTTAATAGCGATGTATTGTAAATGAATCTTTAGAAAGTCGTTTTGATGACGTGAAAGGCATTTGGAAATTGTTTTATTATTTTTTCTTTGCTCAAGGCATTTTTAACAAAACTAATGACAATGAAAAGTATAATACAGAACATTCGTGATTGTCATACTATCATCATTACCATCAGCCTGTATTCATTAGTAGAAATAGGCCTCTCCCATAATATGCCATTCGGCCTGATCCTCGGTATTCTGTTTCCAACCACCACCCGATACCATAATCTATGCTCATCCGAATCATTTGCGTCCAATCAGAACCTTTATCCACCATGCTGGTCATATGCGAGTTGCCAAATGGGTAGAACCTTTCTTTACAAAATTTTATTTTAAATTATATTATAACTATACCACACCACTTGCCCATCTACTTACACCGAGCACACCTGAAATATCCATAGAACGATGAACGTCTAAAGATTCTTTCTTGTATCTTGCCGATTTCTTTACAATGCTTTTCTACACTGCGACCTTGTAAATATGCACTAGGATAAACAACTATAGGCACAGGCGGGATTTGAACCTATAACCTTTGAATTGAAAAGATAATAATTGCTGTGACACAGTTTGTGGCTACGACGGAATGTTTATGGCTAAAGCAGTAAGTAGAAAGAGTTTTTTTACCCGTAAAAATATTTTTTCCTGAGATATAGCTCAATACTTCAAGAAGACAAAAAATGATAGTAAGTGTATGTTTCTAAGAAACTTAATACTTCTTACGTTCTATTACCTACATCAGATTAGTCCCTATGGGGGTCCAGCTAGCTACGAGTACTATCTGTAATGGACGTTAAATGTAATTTCTCGCCCACTTTAATCAGAAGACACGCGGTGGAGCCAAGGATACGGCGTTATTTTAACTTCTCTGAAAGCGGGAAGCTACTAATATTGTAAAAGTGAAACTATGAAGCAAATATTTAAATATTTTCTGTTCAAGGAAATTTGAAATTTGGAAATGACAGCTGAAATTTGGAAGTCATGTGGTTTGGATTAATACACTTGCTATTTGTGTCTCACTCATATCTAGGTATTGCTACTTAAATCGAAAAATAAAAGTCCCAAATGCAACAGTTATTTTCTAAATTTTATACCGTCAAATAAACGGGTAGGAACTACTAGACTTTAATTAGATTGATTCGACGTTATTGCGCAACCAATATTAAAACATTCATATTTACATGCTATGGTGCTCTTTTACCGTAAGTATTAGCTTAGCTATAAACTGTGACCAAACAAATCTGAAAATTATTTCGAAAGTTGATTTACTCTTTTTTAGTACTTTACTAAAAAAAGAGTAAAATCAAATTGATTTTTAAATAAAACGTCACGCGACTTACCGTCATATTAACATATTTCTAGTCCAGAGTTCGGCCAGATATAATAGAGGCCAGCTGAGGCCAACTGTCACAGGCTCACTTATAATAAAAAGGGTGGATTATTATTTGCCTACCACTATTTCTAAAAATAAATAAAGGCAATAAAACAGCAGACGCGAAACATAACCGTGAGTATAAAATTAGCACAGCTAAGCGTTTTTGTCCCTTTTAACCCGCGCTCAACGCTGAGGTACTATTAAAATGATGACAGTCGTATTTTTTTATTGTTGCCCAAAATATATCTTAGGGAAAACTTTATGGCTCTACCGTTAAAATGTGGGTCAGAACATCGCTTCAAATTAAAAGGGATCGGATAAACAAGAAAGTTAAAATGTCCGTTTCGTATTTTATACAGGGTTACGGTGATCGGGGAGCGTGGCTCGGGAACATCCATGTCGTGCACTCTGGGGATTGAGGAATCAGTCTGTAATTTTCTCGGTGGATTTTTGGTGACTAATCGTTAATCCCCATCGATCGTGGTGGACATCTATGCGCTCTTCTCCCTCTTTCTGCCTTCTCTTGCTTGCTCTTTCTTCTCCATCTAGCAGGGCGTGTAGAAGTTTTAGGGTGATAGACGGATAAACTTTTATTGCACTTAAATTATAAAAACAAAACAAAAAAAACCGTTGTACTAAGAAAGCAACTGGCGACCTTATATGAAGCGATAAAACCTCTTGTATTTCTGGGTGATGAGTGCAATGCATTGCTAGGTTTCTTGCAATGCATTTGGATTCTTTTTGTTCTTATAGCTGCGTGAAGGTGCTATAATAGGACAGTATGTTGCTTGCCATCAGGTATTCAGGCATCAGGCACTGCTCGTCTCGTCACTCTACTTAAATAAAAAACCATGAGATGGAAAAGAAAATATGAATATAAGAAGACGGAGTACAATTAGGAGTACATATAGATACTAATACTTCTATGGGGTGGTGGTGGTGGTGGTGGTTAATATTTTAATTTAGCCAAACAGTGCTAAGTCTTTACAGAATAACGCATGTGACGTACATCATGTGTCTTTGGACCTGAGTTCAGGTCGCTCGCCTAGTCTTTGCCCCAAAGTAACTTACGAAATGTTAAAAAAAGTCTTATTCGTGAGTTCGTGACTACGGACATTGTAACGCAACCGAAGCGGTGAAGTAATTAAAAACCATTTAAAACTATGACAACTATTACAAAGAATGACTTAAACAAGTCTCGTATTGAATTCAGACGTCATTAGTGCTTAAAACTAAAGCGAAGGCCAAACCGTCACTAACAGTATAGTCTGTAAATAACACATTATGCCATTTTATGTCAATCAATTGTATAATCAAGGAAAGTACTAGTGTGACATCTAACATCATGTCTCTTTTATTTGGTTTTAAAGTTCGAAAAACGCTTTAAAATAAACGCTTTTTTTCGTGATTTTACGATATCAAGCGAAGTGCGGAAGCACAAAGCGCAACACGAGTTTTGTCACCTGATATTGTGTTGGTAGATTAGTCTCAGTGCCACGCTGTGATTGTCGAAATCACTGTACTATGAGGTATGTACTATAGTATGAGGCACCTCGTGAAAGCCGAGAAGGACAAGCTCAGCGAGTACCTTGACTTGGCTCATGAGGTTACTGCCATTTGGGATGTTAATTTCACGATCATAGTACCGATATTTGTGTCGGCGCCTTATAGCGAAAAATCTGAACCAATATCTGAATAGACTTTCGCTAGACAATTGCATCCAGGGTTCAGATGTAGAAGGCGGTCATCCTCGCTGCCGACTGCGGTCTAGGTTAAGGCTTATAATGTTTTTACGATTTTATATTTTCAAATATTGCAAAATCTACATTTAAGAACGAAAATAAATGCCTAAATATTGATTAACAGATGTACAAAATATAAATATAGTCGAATGTCTGATGGAATCGGCCGCTCATCGTCTAACAACGTCACCCTTCCAGATCCGTCTGTAGGTAATCGTGGGGACCGTGCCTAACTGCGATTTGCGATTGTGACGTCATGACTCCGACATTTGAGACAAAGTTGTACTCAAGTCTTATTTTGTAATACAGCAGCTAGCCGCTGTAATGTGCGACTAATCTAGATTAGTCGTGCAAAATGGTTTCAAAAAGAGTTCCAATCGCGAAACTACAAGAGTTGTTCTTTATCTTTATAATTAAGTGAAATTGTCGTGTTATACCTTCTAACTATTTATTTTTCATCTCCGACCAAAAAGAATTATCTCTAAGTTGGATGAGGAGTGGAGATGGAGCGACTTCGATGCGGGTTTTTATTTGAAAGACAGTTTTTTTGCGATGGTTTTTAGCTATGTTTGGGTAAGTATATTATTATATGAATTCAAAATGCCCGCCTCCACAACTGCGCGGATAAAATATTTTATCACAAATTACTCAATATGGGAATCAAATAAAAGGCTTTTAATTTGATTAGGCGGCTTTTAAGTAGTAGAATAATATAACAAACTTCAAATACAACATAGTCGCGGTAAATCAAAATTAATAATTTGGTATTTGTTATTCTTGAATTAAGTTAAAATGATCGCGTTGTAGTATTTCTTATTTTTTTATCAGGTAGAGTCAAATATTCTGCCGATTGAATCGAGGATACGGCGAAGCGGAGAAGTGACAATAGTTGACCCCAGCAAAATGTGGGATGTTAAGCTAGGAAGGGCGAGAGAGAAAGAGTGAAAGAGAGTGATAACTATATATGATGGTTGTTTTCATAGATTATTTTAGTACCTATTAATGAGCAGCTACTCATTTTTTGGCATACTATCCACCTAGTATAATTTTTAGATTCGTAAACATATTTTCTGTAATAACTAGAACAATGTAGGTAACATTGCTCTAGTTTTCATTCATAATTCTTTCCGATATTTTCGAAAAGGTCACTGCGGGCAATTAGTTGAACAAAATAGTTTCCTCCGTCGGAGCATAGTCGATGCCGATCACGACCGCACCTTGAAATTGGGGCTCTAACTTATTTATGGAAAATTCTAGAGTGGTTCCGACGGGGACGTGAGCTTAAAGTATTCGGGAGAGTTGGATACCGTGCAAAAAGGAAACTACTTTTTTTTTTTAACTTTAATAGGTTTACACTTGACCGCCATCTCGCCTGATGTTAAGCGACGATGCGGTCTACGATGGAGCGTGTTTACCTAGAAGAAACCGATTCACTCTCGATTTGAAGACACCAAGATTATAACTATCAGGAAAAACCCACTCAGGCAACTCATTCCACAGCCTAGACGTTCTTATCACAAACGTAGAGTCAAACCTCTTTGTCCGTGTCTTTGGAATATCCACCATGAAACGGTGCCGCTTCTTCGAGTTACGAGAAGTACGATAGTAAAAAGGGCAAGGTGGTATAAGATCGTGCAGATCAGTTGCATACTCTCCGAAGTGTATCCGATAAAAAACCGATAAGCTAGCAATTGCGGCGATGTTCAAGACTTTGAAGTCTTTTTCGCGCTAGAATGTCTTTGCCTATGAGCCTTTTGGCACGCCTCTCGATCGATTCCAGAGCCTCAAGCTGATACTTAGCCGATCCATCCCAAAGGTGCGAACAGTACTCCATAAAAGAGCGAATCTGTGCTTTATATAACAAAAGCAATTGTTCAGATTTGAAGTACTTTCGCACCTTTGAGAGGACACCTAGTTTTTTTTTAGCAGCTAATTTTGCCTTGGACTCGATGTACATGCCAAAGTTGAGCGTAGAAGTCAAGGTAACGCCCAAAAGCTCAAGATGATCAGTAACCGGTACGGATACACCTCGAAAAGTAGGAGTCTGTTGAAATGGACTCCTTTTTGCGGAGAACAGACACGCCTGCGTCTTTCCCTCGTTAGCCTTAACTTGGCCAGATTGGTTTCGCCCCATTCAGAGACTTCCTCAAGGGCCAAGTTCAAACTAGGTTCAAACTACTAAACTACAACTAAAACTAGGTATACTACTAATACTATATAAATGATAATGTTCATTTCTTTCTTCTAGGTTCGTTTTGCATGTCATGCAGTCAGTACAGGACCGAGACAAGTGGCGAGTACAAAGAGCAAAGAGAGAGCCAGATATGGATGACAGACTGAAAATAAACTATTTTCGGACAAAAAATTAAAGCCACTTCAAAACCACAAATAGGCACTCAAAAGCGAAAAATAAATTAAAATCATTATTATAAGCGCTACTCACTCATCTATTTGAAATCGGTGCCAGTCACGTCAAAAAGTTAGTAGATTGATACTATGTAGCCACGTGGTAAGTAGGCACAGGTAAGTAGTATCTATCCGCTACCTGTTAGACTTTGCTGGAACCGACTCCAAATAGATGAGTGAGTAGCGCTTATAATAATGGTTTTAGTTTATTTGAGGTTTTGAAGTCGGTTTAATTTTTTGTACGAATATTTAGAGTTTATTTTACCCTTTTTAGTGCAAAACAAGTTTTTTTAATGCATTCACACAATTTCGTATTGACAGGATCGATTTTCATAATTTTTGTGATATCTATAACTACGTCATCCAGAAAATTGTACGCAAATTTTAGTAGGTATATGGTTCATATTTCAAAAACCACCCGACCAATTTCGATAAGATTTATATTGGACCATTCGGGAAGCATACCCAAACACAAAAATATTTTTTTAAATTGGTGCTGAGGTTCTCAAAAAATCAGGTAACATACATAAAAAAAGTGATCGAATTGATAACCTCCTCCTTCAAACAACGGGACGGTCCTCGCTACTTTTACATAAAATATTGGAAAGTAAAGCAATATTTGTAGTGATACATATTTTATAGTAAGACAATTTGACTGGCCTCGTGGCTTAGTGGGTAGTAACGCTGCCTGCGAAGCCAAGGGTCGTGGGTTCGATTCCCACCCAGTGCAAATATTTGTGTGATGAACTTAAATTTTTGCACTGTGTCTGGGTGTTTCTATTTATAATAAGTATGTATTTAAAACTACATAAGTATTATTATAGCAGCTATCTGGCTGCCATAGTACAAGCTTTGCTTAGTTTGGAGTCAGATGGTGTTGTGTGTGAATTGTCCACCAATATTTATTTATTATTTAGTTTGACTTATGAAACTAAATAATATCAATGTTAAGAAATTGGTCCGTGGCGTGGGAGTGGAAGCCTATTTAATTTTCAAAACCTTGGCCCATGCGACCCTTGTAAAACACATTGTTATTCAGCAAGATGACGTTGCCAGCACGCTGGGTACGCTGGACTGGGTAGAGACTGAATTATCTCGATTACCTAGATCTTTATCAGTCTATAGATCAGTCAGAGTCAGAGTTTAGATCAAGTAGTTAGATGTTCAGAGTAGTTTTCATTGTATTTTTGTTTTGTTAATAAAGGCTCTGCCTCTGCCCTATTTTGAAAGATATCTGTATTAAAGTTAATGTAATCTTGTTACTTCCTAATATCCTGCTTCCTACTAATATTACACTCACATAAGTTTGTATGTATGTATGAAAGTTTGTTATTCTTTCAAACAAAAACTACTGAAAAGACCTCGGTGAAATTTAATTAGGCTACTTTTTATCCGGAAAGGTATCGAGATTGGGCACTGCGGGGGTGATACCACGGGATGCTACAAGTTAGTAAATATTTCAAAATATTACACGAACTTAATTACATAACAATACAATGGGTTTGGAATATCACCATGAAAAATGGCGATTATTGTACATTATCGATTAAAACGTCCATTAGAAATTACACATGTTCTACATTAAACCGAGTGTAGAAAAATCAAACATTAATTAATTTTAAATGAATTTTTTATTTCTTATTTTTTTTTTATTTGTTAGCTCATTAGAACGATAAAAAGTCTCATTACAAATCCAGCTGCAGTCCTACAAAGACGGAATCATGAACTCGAAAAGTAAGATATTCATTTCAAAATCTTGCGTAACAATGTTTATAGACTACAGGCCCGTGAACAAAATTTATGGGTCATATAGACCACCAGAAGGCCTATGTAGGATGATAGAAGGGTATAAAGTAACAAGATTCAGCACTATTGCCGTCACTTGTAAGCTGTCCACCTGAGTGCAGTTGAAAAGCGGAGGGGGCGGGGTTAATTTACAATTATATTTTTTTTTCATCGATCCAGTAGTTGCCTCTATAGATGCACATCAATGATACGTTTCTTATATCTGGAACCTCTCCACTAATACCACTAACACTTGAACTTTATGGTATGGCATTAAAGTTCAAATTGACTTATTATTACGAATTGTTTGGATGGGAAAAGGAAAAGGGCTGTTTTTAGAGGTTTCACGGCAATATTCGATTTTTTTCTCACCGTAAAACCATCCTTGGAATTCAACAAACATTTAAAAAAAAGAATTGGCCAAATCGGTCCAGGCGTTGTTGAGTTGTGCGCTAACCAACACATTTTGCGATTCATTGTTATATTATACTCGTAGATTAGTATCGAGATAAATTTGAGTATGATAAGTAATGGAATGCTTTCAGGTATATCTGATCTATGCAAGGCCAGATCCAGCTTTGGCGCCTTGGTGGTCACATAGTTACGGTCAGAGACAAAATCGTGCAACAGATGCGTACATGCGTTTTTATTAGTAGTACATACATAACTCTACATATTATACATAAATATCCAAGGGCAGATCCAGGCGGGAAAGTGCCTGAAATTCAGAACCTGAACCAGCCTAGTTCATGACCCCCACGATCCCCACTTTCGCGCCTGGATCTGCCCTTGGATATTTATGTATAATATGTAGAGTTATGTACGTAAATGGAGTTAGTAAGTAAGTAAGTTTAAGTTAGTAGTGATAAGCGCCCTCCGTAATATGATGCGTCCCATTTAACTAAGTACATAATAATACAATTGTGTACAATAATAATACGAGTACATATTATTATATCTGTTATTTTAATATAGTTTTTGTTTCAGCTCTTTTGATTTTCTCATTCACTGTATTATTGGGTTTGCAAAGTACTCGAGCAGTATCCACTTTGACGTTTAAAATTCCAAAAGAAGTCCTCGAGAGATTGACCGGTGAGCAATTACAAGAATTTCAAGACATCATCTCAGATGCCCATTCTCAAAGTCCCGGTGCAAATATTGTACATCTAGGACAACAAAACCCGTTCCTCTAAAGTACATAATTCCATGGTGAACACAATCATTATTCAATAAGTTAAGTAGTTTTTTGGCGCGGAAATATCCACTTGTAACTGCGTCAGCAACGCAACATCTGCCTCGTACTTAACCATTTGAAGAAGAATTAACCAAATAGGATGGAATTTCATGAGGAAGATTTTATGAAGTGTCGTCATAAGTGTTGTCATGGAAAATAAACAAATTAAATGAATTATATATTTTATTTTTGATTTCCATTTCCACTCTTTGAACTGATTATGAAAAAAACAAAGTAAATATTATAATATATTCGTGGTTTATTTGTCCTCGACTCATTCGAGTAATACGCTATTAGTCTCATCAACATCAACTCGCTCGTGAAGAAGAAGACGCCGCGCCGTACGTTTGAGGATTGTCCATACCTGGATTTGGTCTTCAGTTTGGTGAGAGAGTCTATGAGCCGTTCTAGCACAAGTTCAAGTTATCAATCTCTCGTTTTCATCAAAAGAGTTCGAAGTAGGCATTACATCTAAACTGTGTTATTTTAGTAAGACTGAACATAACGCTTTCAAAATTATTTTCACTTAGTTTTAGTGCAGATGAGTGGAATACTCTCTAGGTCACAGTGTTTCTTCAAAACACTTTATTCGTGTTTCTTCAATACTAGAAGTAGTTTCTCTTGGGCCTTAACATCATGGGCACGTCAATCTACATCAGACGTGTTGAAGTCAAACGCTGGCATGTCGACACAATAAAAGATCATCTAAATACCTAATAAATATGGGACCAACACTGAATTTGCGAAGAGTATCTATTGTTCCGTACAAAAACGCCTTTCAGATATAACAAAAAAGTTATTTTCGTAGTGTGCCAAGGTAAATCGTAAATCGTAAAGACTTTCATGTTTCCAGTTGATTCAATACTAAGCTAAAGCTCAGGTAGAAGTCCCTAGGACAAGATGTCCATAATAATAAATTGGCTTAGTGCAGATGTTCTTTTAAATCCTGTATGTTACGCCGCCGAGTACCATAAGAAGAACCTGTATAAGATAAGCATAATCAGCTCACTTTATGTTCCCACTGCTGGGATTTGGGGCCTTCTCTCACAAGGAGAGACTCAAGGCCTTAATACACCACGCTGCCAAAGTGGCGGATGAGGCATGTCTTCGAAAGATCTTTTTAGAACATGCCGGTTACGTCCAGCTCTTTTCCTTTACCGATAAAGATATCCTAATATTTTAGTGTTTCCATACCAAAATATTAGGATATCTTTATCGCGATTTCGAGTATTACACATCTATATTAATAATTTCGTCAAGGGGTACGGTAGACTTGATCGAAACCTTATATGAATAACAAAACATACAAATATTGATTTTGAGTCGACAATCCGAATTTTGTGGACATATGTTCACAAAATTCGGATTATGAAGAATTTTGTTAAATTCTGATGGTACTGACAAACAAACCGCTGTCGCCATCTTTGGTGAAGAACGTGTCGTTCCATCAATCAACACATTGCGTGCGTCCGTCGCGCCAAAAAAGTATCCATCACAAAAAATTGTGACTTATTGTGACTTGTATTGTTATGTGACTACGTAAAACGAAACGTCTTGCCGCCGGACCGGAATTTTATTAGTAAAGGTAAAGGTACTCATAATATTTAGTATCAGCATTGCACCCGTGCGATAACGCACGGGGCGGGTCACTAGTTAAAAATAAATACACGACTGACTGACTACATCAAGCGTGAGCTACCCGTGTGTTTATTAAAAATATCCTAATATTGTTATAAGTGTGACATTTTTGATGTTTGTTGCTCTTTAGAACACAAATCGTTTCTAGATTGGAATGACACAGGCTACTTTTCATTGCGGAAAAATTAAGGGACTTAAATTAAATCAATTAAATATTTACTAACTACTCGTATTAGCATACCGCAGTTTCACCCGCTACTTCTCGATTATCTCTGGACGCTCATGGTTTTATGGATAATTCAGAATTGTTTAGTAGTTAGGTAGATAGATGGTTAGATATGTGGTGTAGTATTCATTAAAATTTGGTTTTGTCACTATAGACTATGCCCGATTAAAAAAATCTACATCATCCTATTTTCCATCTACTGTCTATAAAAGGGATCTAGATTAAATTTGATATATAGGTATTTATATGAATAACTCGCAGTGCCTCGCACAAAGTCTGTCCCCGTTAATTTCGCGTGATAGTAGCCTATGCGATACTCCCTACTATAATCTATCTCAGTCCAAGTTTCAATCCAATCCGTTCAGATGTTCCAACGTGATTGAGCAACCAACACCTATAATTATCTAAACTTTCGCATGTATTAGTAGAATATTTTGGAATAATAATTTAGGCTTTTTATATATTATTTATAACAAGATCAGGATCTACGCGGGCAAATCAGCGGAATGCTACTAGTTAGAAAATATGTTGAAACATCATAAAAACGTAATAGTGCACTTTGAAATGGCATTTACAGCACATCATCGATAAAAACGTTAATTATAAACTACACATTTTATTTACCAAACAGATTGTAAAAAAAACATAACACGATTAATCTTGAATGAAAAATTGTTTTATTTGTCAGCTCAGTAGAGATACGAGAAGTTTCACTCCGTACCCAGCTGCAGTCGAACGGAGACGGGGAATCATGAACTCGAAAAGTAAGATTTTAATTTTAAAATCTCGTGTTATTAACAATGTTTGTGATCGAACTCCTAACGGCTCCACTGATTTTTAGGAAAAGTATTATTTGTTTTTAATACGTGTAGACACAGATTTCTAAAACAAAAGGCAGATGGAACGTTCGGAACACAGATCCTAAGGTCCAGAAAGCAAATATCAAACGCCAAAGCAAATACAAACTCCAGTCAGTACAAAACGGACTTCCGTCTCGTACGGGAGTCCCGTGTGATTTTAAGTTTTATTTTAAGATTATGCCGTCTTGTGTCTTGAAACATTGCAAACATTGTTCCCAAAAATAATAAAAGGAAAGAGGAATATCATTTCATAGGAAAGTTTGAATATTTTTACTGCTATTTATATAATTTAGGCGATTTCATTTCGATTGATGAATAGAAACACAGCACCTCAACGAAAATTGGTTAGTGTTGCTATACTAAATTGCAATTATTTTCCCTAAAGTTAAGGTAAAATATAGATATTTTTTTTTTAAGATACTCTTAGACCAAATTAGTTATGTAGATTGTATTATTTTATTTTAAACACTATTTTTGTAATCGTAATTTTTTAATTTAATGTGAATCGATGCCTAGCACAAATACACGTCATTACTAGTGTTTATAAAAATACTAATAGTGTTGATGAAAACTATAGTTATGAAGCAAGTTTTTAATACTTGTAAGTAGGTATAGTAGAGCTTAAAAAAGTAGGCGAGTTCTTTTGAGAGATCTAATCGTTTTAATTAAACTCATGTTATCTGGTCGAGTCAGTACTAACATTGTCGAAGTTTTATACGGTGCTAATTTGTGCGTACATACTTACCCAAAAAAGATGTTGGGATCAGGCCAATCGCTGTTGGCACCACAAATACTGGCCTTGCTGCCAAGGTGGGTTGTAGGTATAAAACGTTGCTCTTTCGAGCTCCCTGTCCCAACAAACTTGATTTTGGTTCTCTGGGTGGACGTGAGACTGCTATTCATTCTGTCCTGACTTTCTTTGTCCAAAATTGAGGAGGGGGCTGTTAAGGTGGACGTCAAAAACGCTTTTAATTTGGTTGATCGTGGAGCCCCGTTGTCCGAAGTGAAGAATAAAATTCTTGACCTCTACAATTTTCTTTGGCAATGTTATGGTGGACCCACAAAATAATCAAAACAATCCTATGCTATCTTCCGTTGGTTATCAACTTGGTGAACCTTCGGCCATGCGAACTTCGCCCTGGCCATTCGCTCTATCATTTAACGTCGCCAGTCTAATTTAAACATTTGGTACTTGGACGACGGAACTTTGGTTGGCGATGTGAATTATGTTCAACTGATTTACAAAAAGTCTTAGACGGGTTTCGTTGGTTTGTATCAACATTTTTGAAAAGGTGAACTGCTCGTTTGCGACACGCGTCCAGACAAAGATTGGATACTAAACAAATTGAATGATCTGGCCCCCCAACATCAAATCAGTTGACAAAAATTCTCTGCACCTCCTGTGTTCACCGATATTAAATGAGTAGTTGCCACCTTTTGACAAGCATAATATTCAAAATTTCACAAGAAGCTCCGATAGAATACTCAAAATAAACACACACAATGACTTTTACTATTATTCGGCGTTGTCGTTTTATTCCGAATTTTATGTACAAATATTCGAATTGTTAGTTGCATGCAAAATCAAAATTCTTAACTTCATAGGATGGAAATAGGAATAACAAGAAATCCTTGAATAATAGGTGTAATAATAAATTATTTTAACATTATAATTATAATATTTTATTATACGCGAAGATTTCCGATGCTAAGACAACAATAGTGGGATTTTTTTTCTTAGGACTGGGAACATTACTCGCACACCAACATCAGTAATTTGACAACGTCGGTGAGAGCTGTCACGCATACATAACTAATTACTGGCCTCACAGTGTCGTTCACGAAGGTTTCATCTGTTAAGAAATCTGTGCGTGTAGATTTGAGAATAGATCGTACATTAATTTTTATCACTCGACTCCTCATTTTTATTCCCGAGTTTATTGTTGTTGAATGATTGTTGAATGCAGTCTAGTCAACAAGTTTGTTTTTCTTAGATCAATTTTCCTAAAATTGTGAAAAGGTGTCATTCGATTTGGAATAGCATACCTATAGATAGTTTTTGAAAAAATGCTAAGCCCGCTCGCAAAAATTGCAATGGTTAAAAACAATTAAGTGAAAAAGCGAATTTTGTTACTAGTCAATATCTCAAAGAAGAAAGGTGATTCCAATTTGAAAACAACATATAAAAGAAAAGGGAATTGCCTAACAAGAATTTAAACTCCCGGAACTTTAGGACCAATATTTAAAATTTTCCCAGATGGTGGAAAATACGAGTACGCCCGAAAACGGATGCTTGAGCAAGCCACGCACCTTTCGGATCTTTAACGGCCTCCCCTCCCACTAGATGGACAGATGACCTCACTAAGGTCGCTGGAAACCACGGGTAGCAGATTGCGCAGGACCGTTTGTCCGTATATTATCGGATACACTTTGGAGAGTGTGCGACTGATTTGCATGAAACCACCTTGCCCTTTTTTCTATTGGAATGCTCGTAGGTCGAAAAAGCGACATCGTTTCATGATTGATGTTCCAAAGACCGATGGTTACAATCTTTGTGTCTTTAAATCGAGAGTGAATCGGTTTCTTCTAGGTAAACACGCTTCATCGTAGACCGCATCGTCGCTTAACATCAGGCGAGATGGCGGTCAAGTGTAAACTTATAAAAGTTAAAAAAAAAATGTCCGTCAGTGGACGTCTTGCGGCTGCTGCTGCTGAAGATGATGATGATGATGATCAGCTACGTAGCTTCCATACCTGTAGTACAAGCTTTGCTTAGTTTGGAGTCAGATGGTGTTGTGTGAGAAATGTCTATCAATAATTCGTGGTTTAAAAATGTTTACAGCGAGTTTTCAATAAGCTATTCGTTTAATTATTTTTAGTAGCACGAACATAATATTTTACTTTTTAAGTTATTAATCTTTGGATTCATGAAGCTATTTTTCAAAGTTTTCATACATTTCCGTAGGAAAAAAAAATTATAACTTTTGAGTAATATTTTATTGTTATTGACCCGTTTTCTTATGATCAAAAGCTACTTAAAAATTATTTTTAATATTTGTTATCTTCTGTTTATTCTTCTATATATTTTTTTTATATTTGTGAAATACGGACACGTAAATGAAATACGGACGGATATTATTTGTGAAATATTTGAAAATACTTTTTGGTGATTTTTGACGAATAACTGTCACAATAATTTTTTTTATTATTTTAGTTTATTTTCCAATTGTTGCTTGTTGTCCAAGAATTGTTATTTAACACATTTTTTAAGCAAAAAAAACTTTTTTAAATCATAGTTATCATCAAAGATCATCTGTTGAATGTCATCTGTCTTGATCTGTTGAAAATTCGCGATATTTTTTTTTACTTCGACTTATTGTTCATTGATCTATCCTACAGGCGGCTACATTATGCAATTTTTTATTTTTATATTTAATAAGTTGTAAATAATATTTATAGGTCCGAAGTAGGCGTGGCTTGCGCAACTCGGAGTATACGTTTTCGGGCGTATTTTCAACCCTCTAGGAAAATTATAACCATTGGTGCTACACTTCCAAAAGTCAATATTTTTGTTAGAAAATTGTCTTTTTTTGTGTCTTTTTACAAATTGGAATTATCTCAAATAGTATTTGAGATATTGGCAAATAACGAAACCCCCTTCTTTCATTTATTTGTTTATTATTATTGTAATTTTTGCGAGCGGGTTTAGTATTTTCTCAAAAACCACCCTAATGCCATTCCGAATCGAATAACACCTCAATCATAATTTTAGAACAATTCGAAAAAAAATTGACCTAAAACGCACTGACTAAACAACACACTTTTGTAAAACAAAAAAAAAAATACGGCCGTTCGCTGATATGAAGTTTGTTGCATTTAACATAACTAGGTACATAGTCGCATCACTGTGACATTTTATGCGGTAGATACCTTGTTCAGAAAAACTTTTATGAGGTCAGTTAGTTTCTTATACGTTACACATTGCTCAGCGGTTTCATTCGCGTAGTCAAGTAACTATTTTCTGATCTGTGGCGTAGTTCTCGTAATAAAATGTTGCCTATGCACCCTGACTTCAATGTGACTGCGTTCTAGAAAGTTCAGCCGGATCCGTATATGCGTTGAGACGTGATTAGTCATCAAACATTTAAAATATATTACGAGTAGCAGCGCTCTGCGGTCGCACATGCCTAGTTCTTGATCCCGTTTTTTTCCCGGGATGATTTAGTCTACGAGTATGTGTTGTTCCATACTATAATATGTCTAGGTACATTCCAAATCTCAACCTGATCCGTTCAGACATTCCGTAATTGAGCAACAAACATCTAAATATCCAAACTTTCGCATTTATAATGTTAGTAGGAAAATAGTATGTAGGATTAGTAGAAAGTAGAATTGAGTGACGGAACGAGCGCGACATGCGTCTGATGGCAAAGACGTGCTTCCCGTAACATCACGTAGGTACACAATACGTTAATGTACATTCGTAGATACAGGGTTTATAAAGTTCAAATCATACTCTAGCACTGTATTGTGCTCGTCACCTTGAGAAGTCAGCATCATCATTTTCAGCCTGTTTTGGTCCTCAGCTGAGTATGACTACAGCTCCCCAGTGTTATTGATCTTTGCTTTGATCCGATCTTGTAATCCGTGTAATCATGTGCATAGTTTATCGGTTTGTTGTCAAGATGTATAAATTACTGTACTGTACTGTACTTTAAGGAACGCTTTCAAGTATATTTGAACTGTATGTATGTACAGGTATGTAAGTAAGTACGGTTGGTAATCTTAAGTTAATAGGGATCTGCGAATTTTGCTCTAGCCTATATTATGCTAGGGAAGAGGTGCACAGGTCCCTATAGAAAGTAACAATAGGTATTATGATGCGTATCGTTAGACTAAGTAAGCCACGTGTAAAATTATAAGTACATTTGCCTGTTATTTTAATTTGTTTATTGTTTCAGCTCTTCTGGTTTTGTTGTTCAATATAATATTAGGGATGCAAAGTGCTCGAGCAGGAGCTACTATCAAGTTTAAAATTCCGCAAGAAATGCTTCCGTTACTGGGCGGTGTGGATGACCAACTATTTGGAGGGTCCATGTTTGATGGCAATTCTCAGGGTCTCAGTTCGCATACTAATCTGAATGATGTGCAGCTAGGACATCATTTTGACCCATTCCTTGGAGGTAGATAATTTTACAGTAAACGTAGTCCTTATTCGATGAGTTCAGTAGTTTTTTTTTGTTATAGCCAACCGTCAAAATTATTTACGAAGCAAAAAGACTTAAGAAACACTCGCATAGTCAAACTTGCACTTAAAAAGGACATACCTACATAGGCATTCATTAAAGAGTCGAATTTGAAAAGAATTATAAACAAAATAGGCTGCAATTTAAAATAGAAAATTTCTCAGTTTGTTCTTTGAACTAATTTATAAAATAAACAAATACAATGATTGATACAATAATTATTGTTTTATTTTAATTTAATTTTCACCTTTCACCTTAGGATTATTCACGTATACTGTGAAAAAAAAATCGCCTGCCTGGTGACAGACGTACGGACGGACAGCGAAGTCTCAGCAGTAAAATAGGGTCCCGTTTTTACCATTTGGTCCGGAACCCTAAAAGAAAATGTAAGCGGGTCAGCGTCACTAGCAGCCTACGACAAAATCAATTGCAAAATAATGTTGATGTCTTTTATCCGCCAGGCGTCGCGTCCGTCACGAGACGCCAAGCTCGGTCATATTTGAAACGAAAACTTCTTTAGGCACACCGCACACAGATTTATCATAGGGTGCTGGTGAGGCTGACCCACTCACATTTATTTTTAGGGTTCCGTACCTAAAGGGTAAACATGCTGTCCGTCCGTCCGTCTGTCACCAGGCTGTATTTCAAGAACAGTGATAGCTAGACAGTTGAAATTTTCACAGAAGATGTATTTCTATTACCGCCATAACAACAAATACTAAAAATAAAGTACTCGTAAAGTAAATGTTTATTTTTAATATGTAATATTTATTTTATTTATTCCCATACAATAAACTTGATTTTTTACCATTTCTAGCTCGATACTAATAGCGGTAACAGTTAAACACTTCACAGAATATTTAGTGTTATGTTTATTTAAATATAATTAGTTAAAATAAAATAAATAATTAAAGGGGCTTCCATAGAATAAAAGAGGTTTTCGCCGTTGATTTGCGAATGGTATGTAATCCTTCGTGCGCGAGTCCCGTTCGCACTTGGTTGGTTTTATTTCTTTTGTTTCACAAACATAAAATGGGTAAGGTCTTGAATCGAACCGCCTGAATTTAGGGGGAGTGGGTGATGGGGGGAGGGAAAGGAGAGGGGAACCCATCCCTACCATTTTTTCCTGCCAGAGCCGCAGTTTTGTTTTAAATTAAATATCAATGATCATTTTCGCTAATTTACTAAACACTTTTAAACCTAAATTTATTAGAGGGGGAGGGGGGGTTGTAGGGAGTGGGGCTCGTTGTATCTGTCACTAATTGCGACCTCGTCGCCCCTGAACGTTGCTCCGCCTCACTCAGCCTTCGTTTCGCTACGGAGGTCGCCGGCTCGCTTCGCTCGCCACCTCCCACTCAACTCGGCTTCATACGGCAAAGCAACATTCAGGACCTCCCTTGAGCTTCTGAGCATTATTTATAAACACTCTAGGGGTAGGTGCCACAAGACTAGGTGGAGTCGGGGTGCTCTGTGTCGGTTTTGTGACCAATTTCGACCTAACCGGTCTGAATTGGCCGCTGGGTATGGGTAATTTATTAAGGAAAATGATGTGAGTACTGTATTTCGTTCACAAAATTACTTATTTTAATTTATACACATAATTTATCGTATTAACATCCCGTCTCCTCAAATAGTCTACTATAACATCACGAAAACGTTTCGTTTCACGAACTTAAACATCGTTCGGAGACATTCACACTTCTGCAATATTTCCTGAGATAGCGTTCCATTGCACGCATCCGCATGTTTTAGTCCGAATTTACAGAAACATTAAATATTAATTTAAAATATTTTCGCGTAACTCCGGCAGCTAAAATCGATTTGGGAGGGTCAAGACAAATCCCTTTGAGGATTCCATAGTAGCAGAATCCTCAAATTCAGGCGGCTCGATTTAAGACCCAACCCCATAAAATGATGAAGATACAGTACTCAAAAGTTTTGGGTGACGTCATTTCATTGTTCGATTTTGACGCAGACGTGACGACTGATCCTCCAATTGAAATTGAATTGTAGTGAAGTTTGTTGATATTAGTCGATTTTTTATAATTCGATAAAACAAAAAAATACGTTTCCCGTATTTTTCCACAAGTTAGCTGGCGGACTAATTAGAATGGTATATTTTAGACACAGTCGTCCTATGACGAAAATTAGAATGCCCCCTAGGTCGCCCGGTTCCGCGTCAGGCTTTCGTGTCAGATCGAACTAAATCGGACACATCTCCGCTATAGTCTAGTCAGTACCTAAGCGATTCCGCTCAGCTTTGAAGGATATGCTATCGGCAATCTGTATAATTCAGGTGTTGTATACAATAACTAGGCAATGCATAAAATACCTGGCGCGTCCGGGCAATGTATGAAATATTATGAATATTATTGTCCATTACACACTTTACCCAGTTAACGAATCCAATTCTTAGGGATTGTAGCGGTATAGAGTACCAGGATGTTGGTTTATATTTATCAATGTTATGCATAGCCCGACTCGGAGTACCCCTACTCCGCCGAGTCTTGTCGCTACACATACCCATAGAGTGTGTTGAAAAATGCGGGAGCCAGAAGCACAAGGGAGGTTTAGTGGAGTATGAAGAAGCAACACTCCGGGCTGACCGCAGAGCTTCTGGTGGGAGCCCACCCGGAGTCAAATCTCAGTGACAGTCCCTCACGTCTTTTACATACATTCCCAGTTGCGCAATCTGTATTGCATAAAATACCTCGGCATTGTATAAAATAACTTATACATTACTTACATGTTTTAGGTATTCTATACATTTCCTAGGTTTTTTTTAACTTTTATAGGTTTACAGGTCTACTACGAAGTGCGATAAACGATATATCGGTCGAAGTTATTGACGTTTTATACCACGAAATACAATCGGTCGGTTGATGACACAAAAACTGTCAAATCAGTGTCGGTCGGGATGAACGAAACGCCCGATCAGATCAACCGATTGATTGTGTTTCGTGGTATAAAACGTCCATAACTTCGGTCGATATATCGTTTATCGGACTTCGTAGTAGACCTATGCACTTGTCCGCCATCTCGCCTGATGTTAAGCGACGATGCGGTCTACGATGGAGCGTGTTTACCTAGAAGAAACCGATTCACTCTCGATATGAAGACACCACGATTATAACTATCGGGAAAACCCACTCAGGCAACTAATTCGACAGCCTAGATGTTCTTATCCCTAACTTAGAGTCAAACCTCTTTGTCCGTGTCCTTGGAATATCCATCATGAAACGGTGCTGCTTCTTCGAGTTACGAGAAGTACGGTAGAAATAGGGACAGGTGGTATAAGATCATGCAGATCATTTGCACACTCTCCTAAGTGTATCCGATAAAAAACCGATAATTTTCTACTTAATAAAGTAAAAATAAATTCGAAAGTTGTTAAAAAGGGACTGTAATGAAATTTTAATGAAAAAACAACTTTGTGTATTTAGATTTTATTTTTGTGAAGAAAATCCAGATGTTACATTTTAAAATCTTTAATAATCAATTCCAAGCTGTTTGTTTATAATCCTTTGTAACTAGGTATATAATATAATAAATCTTTTCAATGTGTAAATAATTTGAACAGGAAAGGGAAAATGCTTGTGGCAAAATTAAAATGTTGAATTATCTGCCACCAATGAACGGGTCCGGAAAATTCTGAGCTCGGTCATACGCATTGAGCTGTTGAGGATTTTCAGCGTTCAGTTGGGTAGGCTCATCACCGCTCATATAGTTAAGGAGTTCTACAGGAAGTTTAAATTTTATAACGTTTTTTTGTCTGAAACAAAAATGTAACGTTATAAATATGATTTATTCATACATTTTTTCACAGGTACGCGGGCTTACTGAAAAAATATCAAAAATTGTTAATAAAATATATATATATATATGTCAAAGTTGGGATGTTTGGATGTGTGTTGCTCAATCACGTCAGAACGGCTGAATGGGTCGGGTTAGAATTTGAAACACAGTTAGATTATAGCCTAGGATAGTACGTATTTATGCTATTTTGTACCACAGGACAACAACGGCAACCGGAACTACGCGGGCGCTGCTAATCTTCTATCTATAATCTCTATCAGCATCTATTCATACCGTACACTTTCAATCTTAATCGATTTTTTAGATTTAATCATGCCATCAATCATAACGGCTATATTGGTACTCGTAGGTGATTGTTTGTGGCATTGCGGGTTTTGCTCTCAGTGGAGTTAGCTCTTTTTAACCCCCGACCAAAAAAGGGGTGTAACTTATTGTTTTGACGTCGATGTGTGTCTGTCTGTACCACCGTAGAGCTTAAACAGATAGCCGATGAGTTTTTTTTTAAAACGTTAGTTTCAGTGGGTTAGTAGATATGTTTGTTTAATATCGATCCAAGGTGGCCGTCTCCACAAAATAGTGGGCTATATATTTTTCAAAACTTCCCTTAACATGGGTACCAAATGAAAAGGCTTGACAAATGCATGAAATGAATCAAGGAAATTAAAAGAATGTTGTACAAATTACAAATGCCAGATAATAATCGAAGGTAAATCAACATTTTTAATTTTGTTCTAGTCTCTGTAGTCTGTGGTAGTCAAACGTATTCCATCGCATTTTGAGTCGACGTATCGTTTCAGGGATCTAGGCACACGGCAGTGTGGCCAGCCAAGTTCATTCGAGTAAACTGGCGAGCCGCGCCATGTGTATTACTCGAACCATTTGGAGCTACTTTCGTCCTCCTCATTAATTTAACAAGTTTGTTCGAATGCTTTTGCAGTCGTAGTTGTATTAGGGTGTGGTTTTTAGCTTTAGATTTTAGTACCTAAAGTATTAGTCCAAATTTGTCTTAGAATACTTCTATTTTCGGAAGTAAATGATACTACAAGAATTATAGTTTCTGAATTATTTAAAAACACATTATTACTACTACCGTGCAGTTAGTTTTCTGTGATAAAAAAGTGCATATGTAATCCTATATGTAATTCATTATCTGCAATAAACCATCATGTATCTACCTGATGTAATCTACAACAACCCTACTGTAGTCAACAAAACACCTATTACAGACACTAAAAAGTAAAAAAAATATATTTAAAAATGTTTAAAAAAGCTGATTTCAACACATTAAGGCTTGAGCAAATGACCTAGAGTATTCCTTAGTTCTTACCTAAACCCACACCTCAAGAGAGAGCAACAGAAAGCAGTAAGATTTGTTACTGTCTTACACTCAGATTTTTGAATGAACTCTTAATAAAATCAGATTTTGGTTTGGTTTGGTGGGTTGGTTTTTAGAAAAAAAAATCTACATAATAATAAATCTACCGTACCGCACCATTAAAGTGCCTATCCGCAGGTGTAAGTCCAAAATCCAAATAATGGCGGCTTTGCGAGTAGATGCATGTTATTCATAATTATTTAAATTGTTTATGGAAAGAAGATTAAATAAAACAACATATTCAGTAAAAAAAGCTAATCTACCATTTTGGAGCCAAGGTTTTGTAGAAACCGAATAACCGTATAATTTTTTAAATCATTATTTTTTTGCCTACATATTTGTCAAATAAACGTACGCCGATTTTAATAATTATTTTATTGCTCAAAAAATCATAAGCACTCAGATTGATTTCAAAAAAAAAGATACATCAAAATTGGTGCAACAAAATTGGTGTAATAACAACAAAACTAAAAATTTAAACATACATCGACATATCGTCGTTTATTCGTTTTTATAATCTTAGATGACTTGAAATAGATGAGTGGGTAGCGCTTACAACACTTGTATTAAAGGTCCCCGATTTTTTTGTATGGTTTTCAGAGCTGTTTACTCGTAGTCCAAAACAAATGTCAAATGGTAAATAAAAATACACTTAAACTTTTACAAAACCTTGGCTCCAAAATGGTAGATTATCTTTTTTTGTTACTGAATATGTTGTATTATTAATCTTCTTACCTCAAACAATTTCAATAATTATAAATAGCATGAATTTTACCACTATTGAAACCAGATATTAGTATAATTTTGAAAACAAACATACAAACGAATTGAGAACTTCCTCATTTTTGAAATTGGTTAAAAATTAGAAAAATTACAACAATTTTATGAAGTTAAAAATGTAAATACATTCACATAAAAAACAAAATGGGATGTGACATAAAAAACAAATGTAATCGAATTTAGAATCTTCTCCTTTTTTTAAGTGAGTTAAAATAAATGGTCTTACTTTTCGAATTCATGATTCCGTCTTCGTTCTACTAGAGCTCGTGACTTAGTGAGACTTCTCTCATCGACCTATTCAGGCCAGAAATCAAACAACTGTTATTTAAAATTACGATTTTACTTTAATTGGTTTAATTTAGAAAATGTGTAGTTTATAATGAACGTTTTAATAGTAAATCTGCAATAATCGCCGTTTGTTCCAGAGTTTCTTTAAGGCCCCATAACAAATCTAAGTTTTTGTGAATTTATCTTTTTGGTCGGGGTTAAAAACAGAAACTTTATTTTTTACATTTCTGAAATATTTGTAATAGATTCTATCTTATCTTATACCTTTAAACGAGCAATTCTTGTAGGTAGGTATACATGTATATATATATATATAGAATCTGAATATCGGAAACGGCTCGAACGATTTTCATGAAATTATGTATACAGGGGGTGTTTCGGGGACGATAAATCGATCTAGCTAGGTTTTATTTAAAATAAAACCTAGCTAGATGTTTTTATGTGGGTTTTAGACAATGAAAACGGTTACATAAAGATTAGAATGCAACGGTAAATTTCGCGACGCCGCGCGACAGTATATTAGCTCAGTAGGAAGATGGGTGGTTATAACATGGTAGGTCCGGGTTCGGATCCAACCGGCCACCTTTCTTTTTAACCTCCGACCAAAAAGGGGTGTTATAAGTTTGACGTCGATGTCTGTCTGTCTGTCTGTCTGTGTGTGTGTCTGTCTGTGGCACCATAGAGCTCAAACGGATGGGCCGATTTCGATGCGGTTTTTTTTTATTTGAAAGTTAATTACCGTGCGGGTGTTCTTAGCTATGTTTGGTTAATATGGATTCAAAATGGCCGCCTCCACAAAATGGCGAATAAAATATTTCTTCACAACCTACCTCAATATGGGTATCAAATGAAAGGGCTTGACTAGTAGAATGTTGTACAGATAACAAATCTTAGGTAGTCGGGGTTAGTCCAAAATTTTAATTTTGTTCTTGTTTCAAGTTTTTTTTTGTTGAGAAAATCAGTATGTATCTAAGAACCGAGCAAAGCTCGGCCACCCAGGTAGGTACTAATATTTAACGCGCCAAATATTAATGTATTTTTAAAAACACTCTGTGATTACTTGTCATTTCATTTTTCTTTTCAGTTTCATTCCATGTTACTTTCTAAGGTTAAATTTAAAGTCTAAACGCCAAACGTCGAAATGTCAACACTTTAATTTTTGAGAACAATAGTTATGTTGTAAGCATCGATATAATTAAAGAAACGAAGATGAGGTATGCTATAATCTAAAGACAACATAACGTGGCGAAAATAGGTTTGAAAATTTTGAAAATTGAATTGTCAGCGAACGTACACAATTGTCAGCGAACGTACACAACTCCTTGTTGCGACTGAGACTAAATCAGGAGACGTCACCTGATTTTGCATCGCCATAGTAGAAGCGCGTTTGCCGCTTCTGTCGTTTTTAAGAGTTCGATGGTTGTAAGTTTAGTGAAACTATAGAGTAATTCAAGATAAACATTTACATGTATAAGACACGCATAAAATAGTAGCGAAACACGACTTATTTTAAAGGTATCTAATGCGATATCATCAATTCAAAATTTTTTGCGCTTACATCGCAAACGCTGGCGGAACCCCAAAAAATAGATCAAATGTACTGTGCTGTGTTTCCATTCATTTTTATCGCCGTAATAGACAAAGTCTAGTCAACAAATGATTTAAGGTAGAATTTTTAAATTCTCCTATCATTATGATTGAAGTGTCATTCGATTTGGAATTAGAATTGGATTATTCGAGATGGATTAGTCCTTCCTCACTGGGCTTAGCATTTTCTCAAAAAATATCTAGATTCCATTCCGAATCGAATGACACCTCAATCTTAATGTTAGGAGAATTCAAAAAAATATTGACCAAAAAAGCACTTGTTGACTAGATTATGATGACTGGACTAGTCAGTTAGATTATTGAAAAATATTGTAGCTTTAGTTTATGTAGGTATTTATTATTTTGTTTCGCAAACAAAAACCGATGAAGATATTTACGATACGATTTTGTCGAAGACGTGACGTCACAAGTCACACACCCCCAATATAAATTATTTAATTGAAGTGAAGTTTCATGATCTATTTTTTTTCGAATTTTAATAATTCGATAAAATAAAACACGTCTCACATACGGCGGTAGCATACGGAACACGTACGAGTGTGCTTTATTTTTCCACTATCTAGGTACCTGACGGACTAATTAGAATGGTTCACACTTGTGATCCAGTCGTCATACCAATTACGCCAATGTCCAGTGTAAATTTGACGACCTAGGAAACATTTCTCATTGTAAAAAGAGTGTTAAGATATGTCATGTTAACAAATATGAACCGCTACCTTTGCCTCCATTGAGAACTATTTTAACAAGTTTTTTTCATTCTCATTCATACGCCTCATTGCAAACTTAGGTACTTCAAAGTTACCATAGGCTCTAATAATCTATCTATATATATAAAACTCAAAGCTGACTGACTGACTGACTGACTGACATAGTGATCTATCAACGCACAGCCCAAACCACTGGAGGGATCAGGCTGAAATTTGGTACACAAGTAGATGTTATGACGTAGGCATCCGCTAAGAAAGGATTTTGATAAATTTTACCCCCAAGGGGGTGAAATAGGGGATGAACGATTGTATGAAACTTTTATTCCTTGGGCATATTTGCATGAAATTTCATATAAATTGAGTTCGGCTAAAATCATGAGGTATTTAATACAGAGTTTATCGAAATTCAACCCTCAAAGGGGTGAAATAAGGGATGAAAGTTTGTTTAGCAACGTTTAATCCTTGGGCATATTTCCATGAAATTTCATACAAATTAAGTTCGGCTAAAATCATGAGGTACGTAATACAGAGTTTATTGAAATCCAACCCTCAAAGGGGTGAAATAAGGGATGATAGTTTGTATAGAAACGTTTTATTCCTTGGGCATATTTGCATGAAATTTCATATAAATTGAGTTGGACTAAAATCATGAGGTACGTATTAAAGCGTTTATCGAAATTTAACCTTCAAAGGGGTGAAATAAGGGATGAAAGTTAGTATAGAAACTTTTTATTCCTTGCGCATATTTGCATAACATTTCATATAAGATGAGTTCGGTTAAAATCGTGAGGTACATATTACAGCGTTTATCGAAATTCAATCCTCAAAGGGGTGAAATAAGGGATGAAAGTTTGTAGAAAAACTTTTTATTTCTTGGACATATTTGCATAAAATTTTGTAGATATTGAGAACGGCCTAAATAATGAGTTATGTAGAACATTTACTTCCAAAATGTAACCCCTAAGAGGGTAATATGACATTCTTAAATTGTCACATACTTATTCTTTTTATGACGTAGACATATTCACTAAGAACGGATTTCTCAAAATTCAACGCCTAAAGAAAGTAGGGAATTAAAGTGTGTATGAAACTTTTTTATTCCTTGGGCAAATTTGAATGAAATTTCGTATAAATTGAGTACGGCTAATATGTATTATAATGAGTTTTGTGTTTCGTGTTTTTTTTTTTCAAAATACAGCGTCTAATGGAGTAAAATAAAGAAAGAAAGTTTGTGTGAACATTTTATATTCTGGCGACATATTTGCTTTAAACTTTGTAGGATATGAGTACGGGAAAAATAATGAGCTATGTAATACAGAGTTTTCCTAAATTCAATCCCAAAGAAAGTATAATAGGGATGAAAATATTATATTAACGCACGGGAGATAGGTACTTACATTTTCGCACATGTATTTATTTTATGAAGCAAGCAAGAAAGAAGGATATTTTTCAAATTCATACTACGTAATAGTGGATAAAATTTTGTACGAACTTTTTACCCCCTTGGACATGTTCTAAAGACTATAACGAAGAGCTTTGACGGACTACTTTTGTTATAACAACGTCTAGGCTGAGCAAGGCGTTCACAGTTAAGGCGTTGCTTGAATGGATTTTTCATGATGATTACAACGCTGGTGTATACAAATTGAGACTGAATCGTTTTCTTCTAGGATAGCAAGCTCTACCGTAGACCGCATCATCACTTAACTTCAGGCGACATTGCGGTCAAGAGTAAACATATAGCAGTTAAAACATTTATTTGTATGAAAATTAAATTAATTAACTATGGCAAATGAGCGTATTAGTTTTCTAAAATTCAACCCCTGAGATAGTAAAATAGGGAATTAAAAATACAGATTAACGCATAAGCTACCCTTAGGCCAATTATAGACGAGCATTATTTATGTTATTATTTGACGCTCACGCTATCCAAGTAGGAATCTGAAATAAAAAAACTTACTGAACGCGAGCGAAGCCGCGGGTTAAAGCTAGTAATAAATAAATTTAAATTAAAACTATTTATTCGCAATGAGTGCAATAAGGCCCGGACTCCATCAAAGTGGAGACGTGACGTGAGGAGAGGAGCTGTATTTTGAACAGCCAATAGAAGTTCGTTATTTTCACACTACGTCTCCGCTCAGCTTCAGTGAATATCACCGCGCGGAGATATATTGTATTTGTATGGCGCGATCGAGATAGAGAAGATGTGAGCTATGCTTCGCAAGCCGGCAATGGTCGACTGCGACGCGGCGTGCAGTGATCGCTGGGACCTGAGGCCGGCACCGCTAGGTCGCGGTTGTCCGGCCTCGCGGCTTTCGTGTCAAATCAAACTAAACCGCAGTCCAAATATCGCACACATCTCCGCAAAACATCAAGATTCTTGTTAATACTAAGATTATAAGGCTGAAGAGGTTTTTTAATATACCATTAGTCAAGGTATCATTAAAATATAGTAACCCAAGATAACTAATAATAATCTTATACAGGTATATATGATATGGGTATATAAATAACATGTATATAACTATAAATCTCAGATCCCTCTCCGAACGAAACGATACCAACTAATATCTCGGTATGTCACAGTCCTTGCGTACATCAGCAGAAGACATTAAGAAATCGGTGAAGGACACGGAGGGTAATACAAAGAGGAGGTGCGGTAATTAAATTTCCATATGAAACGGCGCGTGATAGTTTGCGGGATGAGGGGGCACTGAGGGGGGCGTTAAGCTCCGCCCACGTCTAAATTTTCCATCTATCGGGTAATAGCAAAACTACTAGCTTAGGTTGATGTTGATACAACATAGTTCAGCTGCCTTACACTAGATGTCAAAAGTTTTAGTGAGATGGGACGTACTGAGAACTTTAATCTTCAAAAAGCATTTATAGGTAAATAAATAAAATTAAGATATTAAAAAAACATGCTTTCATTACTTGTTAATAAAAATGAACTAGAATTTTGAAAATAATGTCAACATGATAATAAATGTGTAGGCACGTACATTGCAACCACGGATATCGGGGGATATGCCTTGAGGGCGTGGCAGTGTCTTCTCGATACGGTTAATATGACCGCATAACTCTGACATTCGTTCAGTCGCTCTGAAGTGCCTAGAGAGTACATTGGCGCGTTAGTGATGGGTTAATGGAGTTTGCCGATGTGAAATTTCTTCGAAAAAAATATTTGGTAATTTACATGGGCAATATTAGTTTTTTTTCATTTTTAATTAACTACCTATTTTTCCATGTTTTTTTACTTGTTTTCTGTTTATTAATATGTGATTATTATGAAATGTCATTGTCTTTGTCTGGGTAGACGAAATACCAAATATACTTCTTACGATCCGGGACTCTCCATAAGTGGCCAAGGAGTTGCCACAATTGCAGAGGCAGTGCCTTTCAAATTTCTTGGTAGAAAGATAGATCACAAAGGACGTACTCCATCATTAGAGGTGGTTGTTGAACATTTCATGAACAACCTCAATAAGGTAGACCAGCAGCCTATCAGCAATATCAAAAAAGCATAGATATATGACAACTACCTCACATCACGTCTCACTTGGCTTTTCCTAGTATATGACATCGGTAAAACCCTCCTGGCAAAGCTAGATGCCAATGTCATAAAGATATTGAAGTCATGGTTCGGATTGGCACACCCGGCTGATCCCTCTACTCTTTTTAGGGATCACAATAGTTTTGGGCTGAAACTAAAGAAACCGTCTGAACTTTACAAACACCTAAGAGTTACAAAAACGCATGTTTTGGGAAAGTCACAAGACGAATTAATTACATCTCTCCCAAAAGACAAAACTGCTTCAGACCTGGAATCTAGACTTTTTTTTTTTCATTGTTAATTAACATATGTCTACATATAACCGAGGGCCCCAAACTCGGCAAAGCCTGTATCTTGGGCTCCCTCCTAAGTTTCCAGAAAGAAAACAATTCCATTGTTACAATTGCTGTTGACAATATTTACTTATGCTATGATTTAATGGATAAACTACATGAAAAATATAAATGCTAAAATAAAATTTTAATTACTTAACAGCAGTTTTAATGCTAAAACTAAACAATCAAGCACATTAATACTGCTGATCAGAATACAGATAATTACAGTACCTACAATGAGACATGGTAAAAACCTTTCTACAACAAGACGAAAATGACGGTTACAAAGTGCACGCTATGAATTTAGTTTTTTTTTTTTAAATATAGAGTGACGAGACGATCATGTCATGTGCCTGATGGAGCGCAACATGCCTGACACATAACAGCACAGTGACAAGCAGCTATTGGAACATGAAGCGTCCAAATCATTGCCTAGCACTGCACTGCGCTCGTCACCCAGAGATCTAAGATCTTATATCTCTAAGCCCTGTAATTTCTCTGGAAACATTGCCCTTCAAACCGGAACACAGTAATGTTTGCACATTACTGCTTGGCGGTAGAATAACTGGCAAAGGTGTGGTACTTCCCCAGGCGGACTCTGCCAAGAGTCCTACCACTACTAAATGCAAAGTGAGTGGTTAACCATAGGTGAGTTCTGTATCCTATTAGCTCTAAAGTGGCGCACCTTGATCTATGACTGGTCTCCTGCCTTATTAAAATTTTATCTAAATGCATTCCAAATGACCCTCCCTGACCAGAGTAACTTGGTAAGGTGGGGAAAAGCCTCTGAAAAATGTTGCTATACTTGTGGAGAGGCGATATGTACAGCAAGGCACATATTGGTGGAATGCAAGGTGCTCCTTAATGTGGGTCATTACTCGCGGCGCCATGACAGAGTACTTGAAATCAATCGTGAAGCCATGAGCCTTTCAGTAGCTAGAGCCTAAAAGGGATTGACGACAAACAAAAGACAAATTAACTTTGTAAAAGAAGGCTCAACTTCAAACTCCAGGCAAATAAACTAATATACCTAAAGACCACGCGATGAAACAAAATAAGTATTACGACCTCCTAAAGGAATTAACAAAAAACGGCTATGTAATTAGTTTATACGCTGTAGAAGTGGGAGCGAGAGGTATACCAGCAAAATCTCTCTATAACCTGCTGAAAGACCTTAGCTTATCCAGAATTGCAGTAAGTTCTATACTAGAACGAGTATCTAAAGCTGCACTAGTAGGCTCATATCAGATTTGGCTGGTCAGGGAGAGAAAAACGAGTGGTGAAGGTGAGTGTTGATGTACGTCAGAAAGGGGCCCCTTAAACCTACGCCCGAGTCACAAGTCTCGGGGTCTACTCGGGTTTTCTCTCTCTGCCACACGATGGACCCGGCACCCGCACGGTGAATCCATGGAATGCTAAGAAAATCGTCTCATATATATAAAGAAATAAAATTGGAGCGTTTGTATGTAATATCAAATTAACAACTGTTTACTACGTTCAAATGAAAGTATGTACGGTACCTATACCTAAAAACTATTTTAAAAATTATCTTGTTTGTTCCGCTAATCTACCAAACAGCTGGACCAATTATGACGGGACTTTCCCTACCAGTCAACTGATCGTCTAAGGCATAACTTTTTACGTTTTTTTAACGTGTACTTTTCTGTTACTTGATGAAAATAAAATGTCAATATTATTACTAGCCTAGATTGTCCCACTGCTGGGCAAAGGCCTCTCTTCCTTCCTTGCCGATAGTCCAATTCACGGCATTAGGATTTACGGCGTTCGACAGTCTGAGATACAATGTTTTACCTCCATGCCCTGTAATTTCTCTGGAAACATAGTCCTTCAAACCGGAATAAAGTAATGTTTATTTAAGCCTATAGCTAAGCCATCAGTTATCTTTCATTAAAAGTCCCTTAAAATTAGTCCAGCCGTTTCGAAGATTACCCAGTACAAACAGGAAAGCAAAAAAAATGTTTTTTTAACATTGGTATCGTAAATCCTACTAATATTACAGATAAATGCCAATGTTTGGGCGTTTGGAAATTTGGATATTTGTTGCACAATCCTGTTAAATGTATGAACGGATCGAGTTGTAATTTGAAATACAGTAAGATTATATTTTGGAAGAACACATAGGTTTAGGCTACTTTTATCTCGATAAAAAACGGGAACGAGAACTACGCGGTTAAACCCGCGGGGCACTGCTGAAGTCCGCATCAATGAAATGGCAAGAACAAATTTTTGTATTTTGATGGTGTCTAATCCGGTCTATTACATTTTGTAATCCATAGCTGTTTTGAATTATCATCGGATGGAAATCTAAAACGAACATATAAAATTAGTTGGTAAAATAATTTAATTCTGAATATGGCCCTGGATATTTCTTACGTTTAAAATAGTCAGCGCTACATGACGATAGATGGCGGCCCGTTCATAACATCATAATAAAAGCTATAAAAGTACTGTTTTAGATACTAAAAGGTATTTAGGACTAAGTGTATAAAGGTTTTTAGTATTTACGTATTATCATTACAGTATAATACTGCAAAATTATGCGTAAACTTATGTATTTTCTTCCCAAAAGTGTCGCCATCTAGTGTCAAGTAGTAGAAATGTAACACGGAAAGCTGAGAATGTTCTAGAACTTTTATATATAATTACGTATAAAATTACTTACAAATGAAATGTGTAGCCATCCATATTATCAGAACGTCTGTCTGAGTAACTTTGACATAGTAAAACACCGATATCCGTGGTAAAACATAATACTTCATCCTTTTCTTGATAAAAACTCAAAAACACACCTAAAATGCGAGTCTCGTCACATGTGCACCTGACGAACGCTAATAGCATACTAACTTAGACCCCGCCCACCATGATGACGTCAGGACCTAGTTGAATATCACAGTGCACAGTTGCTTAGGGCAGCTCCTCTTTGTGTTAGTCAGGGCGGCAACAAAGTGCGAGGCTTTAACGGTTGGGTAATGCCTCTGCTGATATATTCCTTTGGGATACTTAGATGGACTCAGACTGAGCTCGACGCCCTGTATAGAAGGGTCCGTCAACTACTCACAACAAATCGCATGCTACATACGCGCTCGTCTGTTATGAGACTGTATATTCCGCGGAAGTGGGGAGGGGGGGGCGGGGTCGAGGCTTTTTAAATGCCAAGAACCTACACAACCGCGAGGTATGCAGTCTCAGGGATTATTTATTTATTATTATTTCAGGGACAGCAACAGCGAGTCCGGGATTCATCGCGATGTTGTGACAGTTGACAAGAGCTTCACGCCTCTTTCATTGCCAAACGAGAACTGGCAAAAACCATCGATGTTCAGCTCTGACAATCGCAAGGAAGTGTGGAAGAGCAAGGTGCTGCACGGGCGATTCTATCGGGCCCTGACAGGACCCGATGTCAATCTGCTTGAGTCAGTGAATTGGCTGCGCTTCGAGGAACTTCGGAGAAACCGAAGGTTTTGCTTGTGCAATTGCGGACGAAGTTATCAAGAAGAACAATTACCGGAAATACATAATGAAGGATGGTACGGTCGACATTTGTCGGGCATGCCGCCGTCTAGGCGAATCTCTTCGTAATGTTATTTCCGGTTGTTCGCATCTTGCTAACGGCGAGTATTTGCACATACATAACCTAGTAGTAGATCATCCACCAGCAACTTGTCGAGTCCGAGGTGCTGTATTATAAGTACTCACCTCTGCCAGTTCTCGAGAATGGTCGTGGGTTACTTACTGGGACCGCTCTATCATCACAGACAGGACTATTGTCGCCAATAAGCCTGATATTGTGCTAGTAGACCGGTCAGCGTCGGGCTGTGATCATCGATATCACCATACCACATGACAAGAACCTCGTGAAAGCTGAGAAGGACAAGCGTAGCGAGTATCTTGACGAGGTTACCGCCATGTGGAATGCTGGTTCCACGATCATAATCCCAATAGTCGTGTCGGAAAACGGCCTTATAGCGAAAAGTCTCGACCAATATCTCAAAAGACTTTCGCTAGACGGTTGGATCAAGTGTTAGATGCAGAAGGCGGTCATCCTTGACACAGCGCGCATCGTCAGGAGGTTCCTCTCTGCAGCCCTGACTACCGGTAGCTTGTGCCCTGCCCCGCTGCTGGCGGCATCCTAGTTTTGAATAATCTTTATATTTTTTATAACTATTGCAAAAAACTTTAAAATTAAGAATATCAATAAATAAGTAAATAATAATATATAAGTGCATACACCAAATTTCACCCAAAGCCCTTGAGTATGCCATGTATGAATTCCTACAACCTTTCGAGTTTATAATATTAGGGTTTGGATGTGCTTAGTGTAAGTATGTACTTAGTTAGTCGCCTTTTTTCGGTTATACTCGGCTAGTTTTTACATTGCAGTGCAATTTTTTGTATTTTTCAAAGTCAAGGGAATTTTTCTCACTTAGTTTTATTTTGCGTGGTGATACAATAGAGGTGGATAAGATGATAAGTGACATGTGTAAATTATCCTAATTACTTGTTTTTAACCCCGACCAAAAAGGGTGTTATAAGTTTGACGTCGATGTATGTCTGTCTGTCTGTGGCACCGTAGAGCTCAAACGGATGGGCCGATTTAGATGCGGTTTTTTTTTGAAAGTTAATATGCGTGCGAATGTTTTTAGCTATGTTTGGTTAATATCGATTCAAAATGGTCGCCTCCACAAAATGGCGGACAAAATATTTCTTCACAACCTACCTCAATTTGGGTATCAAATGAAAGGGCTTGACTAGTAAAATACTATACACTGTAAAAAAAAAAACAAATCCAAGATGGCCGCCACCACAAATTGGCAAATTATATTATTTTTTTCACTACTACTTCAATATGGGTATCAAACGAAAGGGCTTGACTAGTGGAATACATTGCACTATAAAAAAAATCTAATCCAAGATGGCCGCTTCCACAAAATGGCAAAATACATTTCTTTTTTCACAACTCCCTTAATATGTGTATCAAATAAAAGGGCTTGACTAGTAGAATGTTGGACAGATAACAAATCTAAGGTAGTCGGGGGTTAATCAAAATTTTTAATTGTGTTCTTGTATGGGTCTTAAATTACCCATTCTGGTATACGAGTCAAACTTCAGCTGACATACAGTTTCAAAGTAAGCAACTGGAATTACCAGTTTATTAGACTTGTAGTTTCATTTCATCTGCAGAAATCATCATCTTCCTAGGCCATGTTCCGTATATCAATAAATTTGTAAAAGTTTGGATCATTGTTGCACAATCGGATCGGCTGGTCGGATCGGGTTGGGGTTGAATCACAGATATCGAACTGTGATATCGTATAGTTTAGAATATTTATGCTAATGTAAGCTATTTTCTCCAGCAGGAAAATAACGGCAAAACAAAATTACGCATATAAAGCCACGAGGTACTGCAAGTAATTGACACATTTTGAAAAACAAACAAAGCGTTCAGTTGAAATGTTGTATTTTTAAGTTTAATGACGATTCTTACATATTTTATTTCTGATGTTTTAGTATTTCTATTTATAACTAGTTATACTCTAGTTACGACTCGAGTGCGCTCAAACTTGTGTACTCTATGTGTAAAGGACATAAGTAACTACTTACATGTGTAGGCAGACGTTTCCGTTAAAGCCTATTCGCTTGCAAATATAGTAATTATAATTTTGCTTTGATTTTCCATTTCACTCACTATTTGTACTTTGCCTGTAGCGCTTATAACCAGCCAAATATTAACTATTTTTCAAACATTTACTAAAATATACGCGTCTATAACAGATTTGATGATATTACGCCTTTTGAACACATCTGTTATCGGAGACTACGCTTTAAAGTTTTCAATACCGGTAATATTACGAGGTTTGAGGTGGGGTGGCTTGCGGTCTGCATAAATATGACGATTCCAGAGATATGCGATACGATTCCCGCTCGGAATATCGATGGCATGCATTTTTCATAAGTAGCGCCTTTGACTTCGATTACTGTTAGTAACTTGATGTGTAACGTAGCACTAGACGACCTGGAAATTCTAAGCGATTTCCTCGTCATGGCTGTGAGTTACAAAAGTATCGGATTTGAGTGTCCTACTATTATTGCGGTTGCGAATGTTTGTATGTAGAAATCGATGCATAAGTGTACGCTTTTCATTATTTCGTCAAACACTACTCTATGGATGGAATGGATGAGAAATGGAACTGCAAAAGCTACTATACTGCAAGACCTTAGATTTAAACTACATACTTGTCAAAGTCCATAACACTCTTCCTAAAATAGTTAAATCAGCACCGAGTTCGGGTAGCTTCAAAAAACCGATTAAAAAGCTGGCTTATCGATCAAACTTTTTATAGTTACAGCGAGTTTTTATATAGTGATGGCAAACTCACAATAAAATTGTAAAAAATTTACATTGTTCATTACAATTGTAATAAGTACCATACACATATTTTAATTTTTGACACTTATGTATATTGTACGATAACTATTATCGTACAATATAAAGTTCAATTTAAACTTTAAAAATGTATACTCTTTGTATGCTCTTATTTTTTTAATTTTTTTTTTATAAAATTGACGTGTAAATTGTACATTTATCAATAAAGAACTTTGACTTTGTCCATAACAACATCCTGCTGGAGCATAAGACGTTGGCGTAATTGTGCTCACCAAACATATCACACTTACATAGCACAACTGGTTAGAAGTCAGATATTAATAGACGATGAATCAGATGACATATAATATGGTACAACCGATTAAAAGCTATAAAGGAAAAAAAAGAAGAAGAAGACTTTATCAGCTGACTATTATGTCATTGTATAAATTCAGACCAATGAAAACTGTGTTCCCAGACATATTGCATGCCTCTAAAAGAAGAGACAGTTTGTATGAGCCAACTTTTAAAATGTTTTATATTACCTTATCTTACCTGCAAACAGCAATAAAGATTTTTGTATTTGTATTTGGGTCTGGATGAAACTTTGTTCAGATAAAGATTGTAGTCTGGAGTAACGTATAGGCTAGTTTTTTTCAGAAATATTACGGGAACATTATATTAGAAAGCAAACTACACTACATAACTAATGTATGATTAAGATTACTAAAAGACTCAACTGCGCTTAGCTGAAAATAAAAATAATTGTGACATTTTGCACAACTTTTCCTATAAGCTCAACCCAGCACCCGCTAAAACCACCTGTTTCAACATTGTTGGTATCTGAAAAAATGTATCTACTCTCATAATAAGTAGGTACTCGTATATGGTAATTCCCGATACGGCTGGACCGATTGCATTCAAATCAAATTATCAAATTATTTATTTGTCATTTGCATTGGACAATAGACTGAGAAGTGCCAATTTTAAAAAAAACGCATACAACGAGTATGACAAGTACCTTGTATTTAGAAAATATTCATTAAGGGTTCTGCGCCAGAACAAAAATACCACAATTTTTTAAGACAAAAAAACCGAAACGAAGTTGTGAAAATGGGAATACTCTATGATACCTGAAGGGTCCAAAATCGCGAGGCACCACTTATTTGTAATATAAACCATAATCTAAGTTAATTCTCCAATTATCTATAATCTTATTAAAATATATCTTAATAATCTTAACATTTCCTTTGTAACATATTTTAAATGTTTGTATTTTATTTCGTTGTTTATACTCACTCAAGATAAACTATCTACTCCGGTCAAAATACCTAGACTTTCAGCATTACATAAATTGCTACATTAGTTAAGCTGAAAATGTACTAACGTAAGCTTTAAAATCATAAAGCAATGAGCAGTTTTGAAAAGGGGGGAAAAATAGTGACATGGACTAGATTGCAATGGTGTATAATCTGTGTTTGCGATAGAAAGCCCGAGTCCCAACAGTGGAAAGATTTAGTGGGCAGTTTATGTTATGTTATGTGTGTCTTGTGTGTAATAGTCATAGACGATTAAAAATAAACAAAAAAATTGTCTGGCCTTCTAATCTTATCTGATTATTTATTTAACATGATAAATATACGCTGTTTTAGATAATATCAGTCTCCGTTAGAATTGTGTTTATGAGGTGTATTTTACTAGGAGTATATTGTAATTGTTTTTTAAATCTTCAACTAAGGTCATTGCACGCGCTGTTCATGTGAAGCAAATGATAATTATCGTGCCATTTTATTATATAACTAGCGAGCCGCCCCGGCTTCGCAAGGATGCAATGCTGATACTAAATATAAGTATTATTAATAATATTGTTTGTGGGCTATTATTCCTAAGAGATATACATACATATACACTCCGCGAGGTATAAGCTGAGCTTTGCATTAGTGTGAGTGATCACCAATCAGGCAGGAGCTTGAAATTTTGTCCGCAAGGTATAGGCTGAGCTTTGCATTAGTGTGAGTGATCACCAATCAGGCAGGAGCGCGGCGAGACAGAATGGCGCCGCGCCTAAGGTCGGTTGTCACACCTACACTATCCATGTACACTCACACAAATGCAAAGCTCAGCTTATGCCTCGCGGAGTGTACCATTGCAGACTTTTTTATAGACCTTTTGAAAGGTAAATTTGCTGTACATTATTCTAATCTAGCTCATAGAGTTCAGCCAGCGTTTGCAGTGCAAGTGCAAAAAATTTGTTTATTTATTACATTACATTAGAAACCTTTAAAATTATCCGAGTTTCTCTGCTATTTTATGGATATATTATACCTACACATAAAACTTCTTCTTGAACCACTTTATCTATTAAAAAAAAACCGCATCAAAATCTGTTTGGTGGTTTAAAGATTTAAGCATATATAGAGACGAAAAGACGCGGGAAGTGACTTTGTTTTATACTATGTGGTGTAGTAGTGGTGATGATACCGTTTTTTTGTTATTGGATAGGTTGGTGAATCTCGAGTTCAATGGTTGGGAATAGGCCTGCCCGTAACAGTATATTGTCATACAGGATTTCCACAAAGTAAAAATCTAGCACAAGATGAACTAATTTATAATTAAAAATTTTAATATGTCATAATATTAATAAAAAAAAGTTAATAGTATTTATTGGCTTCAACGACGTAAAAAATATCGTGAGGAGACCGACGTTTCCCAAGAAAGTTATTTTTCGAGATGTAACAGTGAAAACAATGTTTTCCGCCAACCAAAAAATAGCCAGAGCGGTGGGTATTGACTTTGTTTTCTTCTTAAGAGAGAAAGCATACGTAATCCAGCTATGGAATCTTAAATTTGAACGTGAAAAATGAAAACTGTCTAGCACTGCATTGCGCTCGTTATTTAGAAATATGATAAGATTCTGACTTTATGCCCAGTAATTTCTCTGAAGACATTGATCTTCAAACCGGAACGCAGTAATGTCTCTTTTTTTACTTTATTTTACTATGTCTAGACTTTAAGAATAAACTGTTGAGCACGGTATTATAGAAAATACTTAAAAGTTCAACCAAACATTCCAATCAATGTTGAATGGCATTTAACTTCTTGGTTGGAATGTTTGCAACGTGGAAATTGTAAAACATTTTTTTTTACTTTAGACATGAATAAATTTATATTATAATTCAAAATGTTTAGATGTTTGTTGCTCAATTACGTCTGAACGGATCGAGCTGAAATGTGGAACATAGATATGTAATAGTCTAAAAGAACACATGAAAACGGGAACGAGAACTGAACTATGCGGGTAAAACCGTGAAGCGTTGCTAGTGTAAAAATAATCGGTATATTGAATTTATTTGACTTATGGTATACAGTTGTGGGGCACTACCAAAAATAGCAACATCGAGATAATACAACGCTTTCAAAACAAAGTACTCAGGGATATTGTCAATGCGCCCTGGTATGTGAGAAATGCCGATATACATCGAGATCTTGGAATGGATCTTGTCGACAAAGTGATAAAAAAGTACGCAGAAGCACATGAACGCAGGCTTCATCATCATGTGAATGTCGAGGCTATCCAGCTCCTTGATAACACGGACACAGTGAGGAGACTTAAAAGAATACAACCTTTTGAGTTAACATAGTGTAGGCAGTGCAATACTATATAAAACAATTAAATGTACTAAGTCAAGTGAAATAAGTGACTTCCCCTTAATAGAGTCAACGAGAAAAGTGCTGATGGACACCTTCTTGTATATTATGAACTATGTAGCAATTTAAGTTAGATATAAATTACTCATTAGCCCAGACTTAATAAATTAGGCTAGATTGTAATAAGTATTAGGATCCAAGGAAACTTCGTGAATAAATAAAAAAAAAAATGAATTTATTTCATCCTAATTTTAAAAATAACTACGACAAACTCCTCGGAATTTCGCCAAGTTACCAGCCGGCAATCTTCACTTAATTTTCCCCCCTGGATTGGAAAGAATATTTTCTACTCTCAACAAAACTCAACAAATCCTTCTTTTTCTTCGAAGTCGGTTAAAAGCTTAACCTTTATTCTGGGATCCTTCTTTAACGACATGGTCTAGTATTTACGGCAAACTTACAAACTCTTTTGTTTTATGTATTAAAATAGTACAAATCAAACTTTCTCTTTATTGGGAGCTGCTACCTACCGTTATATCTACCGTTTCATTATAACTGTTTATTATAGCTCTAATTACCTACACACGCATTATAGCCTAGACAGCCCACTAAATATTCCTACTGCTGGGAGTCCCAGAGAGAAGAGTGGGCCTTGTCTCACAAGGAGAGAGTCAAGGCCATAATCCGCCACGCTGGACCAGTGCGGTTAGGTGGAAGACACATAAACTCGAACGATTTTAAGGTACATGTCGATTTCCTAACGATGTTTTAATTAGCAAGCATTACGCACGGATTATAAATACAACCTAATTTTGAACGGAAAATACTTGTTTGTAATCGCTAAAATGAAACCGTAAAACTGCGTTTATGAATTTAATTTTCCCAGAACTCATTTTCCAATTTATTTAATCTATCTTCAATTAAAAGTTAATAAGTTTGTTCAATTCCCGCTTTACTTCACTCATGGCCGACTAAATGAAAAATCACTTCATTTTCTATTGTATTGAAATCATTTTGATTGTACCTACTTCATTATGGAATCGATGGAACGAATAGCAAATAAATCAAAATTAAGCCAAACGTGTACTTTGGCCGTAGAATTGATAAATGAGAATTCTGATTTGTTTGGGAACAATTTTAATGACTGAGCGGAACTCGTAAAGTTTCCTGCATGCTACATTGGAAGTTGTAGCTGATGCTACCAATCAAAATAATTGTTTTTGCCAACTCTTATGAGTTGGAAAAAATGCATTTTACCGCACGGCTTCAGTAGATGCTAATTGATGGGGTGGATTTAAAAAGTAGCTGTTTTGATACGAGTTCTAATTAAGAATATTATCTTTTCTATAATACTAAATATATTTACAATTAAAATTAAATTTCTAATGTAGATATATTTACAATTCTTACGTATTCAGTAAAATTGCTAACCGACCTACTATCACTAAAATCGACGCGACGCGTGACCACAATGCTGGCGTTTATTTGGCTCAACGCATAAGCATTGCCATTCAGCGTTGTAACGCCGCCAGCGTGCTGGTACGCTGGGTACGCTTCCGGTTGGTAGTGGGCTTGAACATCTTGATTATCTGTAGACCTTCATTGGTCTATGGATAATTCAGGTGTGCTTAGTGTAAGCAGTTAGTGACGTATGTAGCGTTGTGTAGTTCTCATTGTATTTTAGTTTTGTTAATAAAGGCTCTGCCCCTATAAAAAAAACCTAATAGACGCTTTTGAAATCTAATGTTACCAAGTTACCATTTGTAGCAAAAGCAACTCAGTCATCCTCCCAATGGCCACATTTTTAGTAATATTTTTTTTTTAAATATTATTTTTTATGATGTACATGAGTGGTAATTATTGCCTAAAGTCTGTTAATTTTGCTAAGTAATAGTAAAAAATATATTAACTTTGGTCTTAACAAGCTAATCAATATAACAACCATAATAAAAGCAATGCCTAAAATCTTGTCATTTTGAGTTTGTTTGACATCACACATTGAAAATTCCTACACCGATTTGGCATAGTTCAAAAGATTTTTGGTCGCGTTATGGAAAACGGCGGTGAGACAACGTGTTTTAGAAAAACAAGAAATCATACTATCTATCTATGTGGTTGTTTTATTAACATTCATTTTTGTGTAATTGTCCAGCGCATAACAAAACCACTGTATTCCCAGTTGTGATGCTTTTTCCATAAATAGAGCCAAAGTTTTTTGTCGATCAAAAATATAAAAAACGAAAAAAACTATTTTTACTTCAACAATCATCATCTTCATTATTCAATTCATATTAAATTAATGTGATAATTAGTTTTTCCCAAATAAACATGCATGTATGTCAAAAATCACGCCTAAATCGTTGGTTATACTCGTAGCATAGTGTACAGGAGATTTTATCAGATAAATTTACTCTGCTCACACAACCTTTCACGAGGATTGAAAATTTAAAATGATTTCGTTACTCGATGAAAGAAATATAGCATTACCACAGGACATCCGCGGTATTGCTCGTGAAGTGTCTACATACACCCTCATTAATACCTTTCGTATTCTAAAACATTAATACTTTATTTATGTCAGCTTTTATTGCTTTATGAAAATGAAATGAAATGAAAAACGTTTATTGTGCCAACAACTAAAGACATTATGAAAAACAAGAATATCATCATCAATTATCATCATAAACGTCGGAAATCTTGAGATCAATTTGTCTCTGCTCAAAATTGTATTTTTTTTTGTATTTTTTGTAACCTCCAATGTAATCTATAACAGCTATGTTTTTTTTAATAAATAAATAAATAATAATAAATAAATATTGGTGGACAATTCACACACAACACCATCTGACCCCAAACTGAGCAAAGCTTGTGTGATGGCAGCCAGATAGCTGATATAATACTTATATAGTTTTAAATACATACTTATTATACATATAAACACCCAGACACAGTGCAATCATTTGAATTCATCACACAAATATTAGCACTGGGTGGGGATCGAATAATTAGATATTGGCTATGACAACCTTACAGGCAAAAGCAGCATTTTTGCAAAAACGACACGAACACGACATCTTATAGACATAAGTAATGATTCGCATTGCTGTACAGTATGTACTAACTGTTAAAGATTCGGTGATGTACTCGTAGTTTACAGGCAACGTGTATGACTTGATTAAATGAAATGAAAAAACATATATTTTAAATTAACTCTGAATTGTAAGTTTTAGGTAGAATAACAGTTTTAATTAAATAACAGTTTTTAAATATCAGTTTTTTGTTTCGTAGATCATAAGCAGGAGATTCTAAGTTCGGTTGTATGTTTTTTTTGTAAGTACCTATGTTACGTCCTGCAATTGTGAATAGCTTTTGATGTTTTTTTGTTGGTTAGATAATACTTCAGAGGTGGTTCTATAATATAAATTTTATCGAAATCGGTGCGGCGCAGCGGTTTTAGAAATATGAACAAAAAACTAAAATGTACTTTTATTTATCTACTTGACTTAGTGTAGGCGAAATTTGGTCGAGTGTCTGGTTTGAATTAAATTTTTAATTAAGGTCGGTTTTTGTTTTATCATTCAGAGATTTTTTTATTAATTATATGTTTACATAATTGGACTGATGCATGTACCAGTATGGCTCTTGCGCAGCTTAAGAACAACAAGACCCCCGGAGATGATGGCATTACATCAGAGCTCTTAAAAGCTGGTGGGCATCCAGTCCTGGAACAGCTTCGGAAGCTATTTAATGCTGTCATCGAAAAAGGTATAACGCCAGAGGCGTGTTCTGGAAGTGTGGTCACCTTGTTTTTCAAAAAAGGCGATAAAAAGTTTAAGGCGTTACTAAAGAACTATAGGCCGATATCACTTCTGAGCCACGTCTATAAGCTGTTTTCAAGAGTCATCTCGAATCGCCTTGCCCGAAGATTTGACGAATTTCAACCGCCGGAGCAGGCTGGGTTTCGAAAGGGCTATAGCACCGTAGACCACATACATACGCTGCGGCAGATTGTACAGAAGACCGAAGAGTACAATCGCCCTCTTTGCTTGGCGTTCGTGGACTACGAGAAAGCCTTTGACTCCATCGAAATCTGGGCTGTTCTGGAGTCCCTGCAGAGATGCCAAGTCGATTGGCGCTACATCGAGGTGTTGAAGTGTCTATACAAAGCCGCAACCATGACCGTGAAAATCCAGGGTGTTCAGACAAGATCAATCCTTCTGCAGCGTGGAGTGAGACAAGGAGACGTTATCTCTCCGAAGCTCTTCACTAACGCACTAGAGGATGTCTTCAAAACACTGAATTGGAACGGTCTGGGCATAAATATCAATGGTGAATACATTTCACACCTACGATTCGCAGACGACATTGTTATAATGGCAGAGACGCCGCGGGACTTGTCGGAGATGTTGCAGAGCCTAGGTGTTTCTTCCAGACTGGTGGGTTTGGGAATGAACTTGGACAAGACGAAAGTCATGTTCAATTCATTTGTAGACCCAATTGCAATCACAGTCGATAATGTCAGCATCGAAGTTGTGCAAGAATACATCTATCTAGGCCAAGTTATTCAACTGGGTAGAAACAACTTCGACAAAGAGGCTGACAGAAGAATACGTCTGGGCTGGGCAGCGTTTGAGAAGTTACGTCAAATCTTTGAGTCGCCACTGCCTCAATGCCTAAAGTCCAAAGTTTATAACCAGTGCATCCTCCCGGTCCTAACCTATGGGGCGGAAACGTGGACACTGACAAAAGGGCTCGTCCACAAATTCCAAGTTGCACAGCGAGCTATGGAGAGAGCTATGCTCGAAGTCTCTCTGAAGGATAGAATCCACAACGAGGATATCCGACGGAAAACTAAGGTAACCGATATAGCCTTGAGAATAAGCAAGCTGAAGTGGCAGTGGGCGGGCCACATATGTCGCAGAGCCGATGGACGTTGGGGGAGAAGGGTTCTGGAGTGGAGACCACGTTCGAAACGTCCCGTGGGACGGCCTCCCGCTCGGTGGACCGACGACCTGAAGAGAGTGGCGGGAAGCGGATGGATGCGGAGAGCCGAGGACCGGATTTGGTGGCACAATATTGGAAAGGCTTATGTCCAGCAGTGGACGAACATGGGCTGACGATGATGATGATGATGTATGATGTACAAGATCATGGTAAAGTCCCTGTAATAAGTAGGTAAACATCCGTAGCTTTTGTCACAACAAATCGTAGACCACATATCGAGGACACAGCGCGTTGTATAGTAACTTTAATATATATTTTCCCTTAAAAAACAAAAATCTAAACAATTTAAAATTTAACTCAAACACTCGACTTAATTTCATATTTTTTGTAAATTCTAAGATGACGCTGTCCAGATAAATGTAAAAATCTTAGTATTTTGTTTATTTCAAAAACCACCATATCGATTTCTATATAATCCGTATGGCCACCCAACAACAACAAAAAACATCAAAAGCGATTCACAATTGGAGGACGTAACATACATACAAAAAGACATACAACCGAACTGAACATCTCCTCTCTTTTTGAAGTCAGTTAAAAATAGGTAAACAATGTTGCCGATTACAACATGCTTAATTGCGAGTTTGATTACTATCAAGTATTGTGTAAGAAATGTATTTATACAAATATGTACATATTTACTAGCTTTATTATATATGTATTTATATATTACATTATATTATATTTAGCTTATATATGTACTTATTTAGCTTTAGCCCACAACTTCTTCCGCGCAACATAAATATTAAGGTAACTGAGGCAGTACTTGGTTTTATCTTCAACAATTACGAACATGCAAAAAACTGTCATCTCCCATTCCAACCCCTTATTTCATCTCCGTACAGTTCGAAATAACAAAATTCCCAGAACAAATATTTATTGACTTCACGTCAAGTGTCTAATACGAAGTTTTATCTTCAATAATTACGAACTTCCATATAAACTTCCATCCCCCATTACAACCCTTCCACTCTTTTTCCGTAATAAAAAGTTTTGGGATCTAGTCCAAATATTATTCCTTATATGTGTACCAAATTTAATTTAAATCGGGTCTGTGGATTTCATGATTTTAACTCTGTAATTTACGGAATCTTCATACAACCGTCCACCCCTTTTTTCACCCTCTTAGGGGTTGATTTTCGCAAAACTTCGTCTTAGCGAGCGCCTACGTGCTAATAGATACCTCTATGCGAAATTTCAGTCTCCTAGCATTTGTAGTTTCTTAGATTTCGTGATGAGTAAACCTTTCGCTTTGACATAAATAGATTTATATCATCTCGAAGCTATTACCGGCACTTCACTATGGTTCGTTGTTCGAAGTTTTTCCTGTAAATCGCAGTGAGAGCTACTAAAAACATTTACTTTGCGTGACTTTATTTAATATTTTTAAAGCTAGTTTCACAAATAACTAAGGCCATAGAGATAAAGACTGTTCTACAGCCAGCATTCATTAAAACAGTGAAAGATTTAAATAAAGCAGTCAAGTGGATATGGGATTCATATTCCCAGGGTTCCGTATAAACACAATTAATTACCAAACTTCATTTCATTTAGATCGAAATTCAAGATGTTAGTCCGTCTTGATGTACTTACTTGGTCAGTTTTTGGTATTGTTATTATTATTTGTTATATTATGTAAAGTGAAGTTTAGAACATCTTATATCTCTGGGTGACGAGCGTAGTGCAGTGCCAGGTAATGATTTGGGCACTTCATGTTCCAATAATAGCTGCGTGCCATTGTGCTGTTATGTGCCCGATAAGTTGCTTACCATCAAACACAACATGTCCGACTCGTTTCCACACTATGCTATATTTTTTTTATTAAACATTGTGTGACGACACAAGTACGACGTATGCTTGATGGTAAGTCGCAACGTGTGCCCGTAATAGCATACTGTCACGCTGTTATTTGGACAGGAACGCTCAAAATACTACCGTGGTCGCATTACATTCATCACTTGGAGATATACCATTATTATCACTTTGATCAGTAGATATTTTTTTCGAAACGTTGCTCTTCAAACCAGTGCAGCAACTGGTAAATTCCTTTAAAAAATATAAGTTTTAACATACTTCTATATTAAGCTGTATGTTTAAGTGAGTTGTTTCAGAGTTGTTTTCTAGATAAACCAATCTTGTTTGTGGCATGTCTCATGTGGTTTTACTCGTATTTAAATTTGATCAAAGTCTAGTCATTATTTTTTGAGTAATCTTTGGTAATCTTTGAGAAAAAATTAGTATTATTGTTTAGCAGTCGCTTGTCTGGATTTTCGATATAAAATATTATCACATAGATTCCTTGGGAAAAGTCGTTAAAAATAAACGTTGTACGCAGGTCCACGCTCCTAAATTTTAAAACATTTCTGTTTTTTATTGTTTGTGAGTTTTCGCAAAAAATATTAGGTACTTATATTATATGTGTGAATTGTCCACCAATTGTCCACCAATATTTATATTTCTTGTACTAGCTGAACCCGCTACTTCGTTCGCGTAAGCAGATGTTACTGACTTATACATTAATTGGAAGTATCGTACGTCAAATATTTGAATAAGTAGTCATTGAAAAACCTTTGAGTTTGAGTGAATTTGTTTTTCCACACAAAAATTTATTTAATTTTATCGTCTTTATTTTTATTTTTTTAAACAAAATCAAACATACTTAGTAAGGTTTCGTAGTATCGAACATAGCCGCAAGAGTTAAGCTTGTAGGATTTTTATAGGATACATTATGAAAACTCTGAAGCTAATGTGCATGATCTGATACCTACTTACCTATTTATTTTTATCCGCAAGCTGTTTTCTAGCTGTTACCCGTGACTTCGCTGGCGTAAAATTTTGAACGAAGCCTGTGTGGAATCAAAATAATTAAAATTTTGAGTTTTAATGATATTCAAGCAAGTTGAACCCGTAAATCTAAGCCAAGTAATAGTGAAATGTTAATGTATGAATTTAATTGTAGGTAACACAGAAAAAAATCAAGAACGAAAGAATCCAAATTTGGCATCATTATCCTTTTAGCAGCAAAAACTTAATAGTACAATTTAGAGTACCAGTAACGCCACCTAGTGATGAAAGAAAAAAATACATACCACAATAGCAAAACATCGATTTAAATGGCCTTTAGTGCTTTTACATTTAAACTGGCATTAGCGCCGTCTAATGAGAATATTATGTTGCTTGTTATTTTGATTGTGAACGCAAATCACCTATATTATCTACGCCAAAACGGGTGCATATATTTTTCATTTTCTTTTACCTTACCATCACATCAAGTTCCTTACGAAAATATATGCTTATATTAATATGGAGTTAAATGAAAATGTAGACTTATTAGCCCATGTGAAATTTAAGACTCTAAACTATATGTGTTTCGTATGTCAACCCATATCGATGTGCCGTTTTGACGTGATAGTTAATATTTGTTTCCTTAGGGCCCATACTTCTTTTCAGGTTGATAGGTAATAAATACGTAAATGTGGCATTTCAGACAATGAGTTATTTCTGTTTCAATTTTCTACCAAATTTGCATAGTCTTTCCTACGTCACAGTAACCTATAAGTAACCGATTTGCTATTTCTGAGTTCAAACTACGTGTGTTTCGTTCCGACGTTGTCCTGTAAATATTATGAATGTCACTGTTTGGATGTTTGTTACGTAATACATAGAGTACTTATACATAGGCAATGTTTAGCCTATGTGTTCTTCCGTATGACTGACGTAGACTGTAATCTAATTCTATTTCAAATTTCAACCCGATCACTTGATACGTTCCGCCATGATTAAAGCGGCAATAGAAATACATCATCTGCGAAAATTTCAACTGTCTAGCTATTACCGTTCTTGAGATACAGCTTGGTGACAGACGGACGGACGCATAGCGAAGTCTCAGTAATAGGGTCCCGTTTTTACCCTTTGTGTACGGAACCCTAACAACGGTCTGCTTCGGTCACCGAAGCTTGTTGAACACTACCTTTAAATTTTAAACAGTATTTGGATTGAAATAATACGTTTTCTAATAATTTACGGCTGATCTAGTAAGTTACAGCTGACCTAGTCGGGAGAACGGCGACTGTCGATCCGGAGACCCAGGGTTCAAAACCACGCGCACCACTATCTTTTCAGAGTCATGTTCGTAATGCCGGTAATTAAAACGGTGAAGGAAAACACCGTGAAGAAACCGAAATCTACCTATAATCGAAGTTCTAAGTCATATGTCACCCACCAACCGACACTGGGCCAGCGTGGTGGATTATAGCCTTGTCTCTCTCCTTGCGAGAGAAGGCCCCGACGCCCAGCAGTGGGAAAATTTAATGGGTTGTTTATGCTGCTACTTATTATGCTGATATGTTTTCTCCAAAATACAAAAATCTACTTCAATGACAGGTAATTTAATTCTGTCATTCGACTAAATTTTATAAAAAGGTATAACTATGTCGTACAGATAAATCTAAGCTGATTTTAGCTTTTTGTTGATATTTGAAAAACTACCTCCCTGTTTTCAATATTTAAGATCACCTCTGAAGTATTTTCTACCAAACAAAAAAGGAATTATCAAAATCAACTAACAATTAGCGGAATTATCGCGTAAAATAAAACCAAATAAAAAAACATGCAACCCGATTGAGAACACCCTCCTTGTTTGAAGTCGATTATAACCGAATGATGTTTGTTTTTCCACACAAAAATATATTTTTGACAATTATTTTGTCATCCAAGACGACGCGACGCGATCACGTGGGCACTTTCTAGAATCTAGAATCTAGATATTCTGTGGATCGTCTGTGACACACAGAATACTTAGAAGTTAGTATGTACCGAACGCGCCGCGCGTGTCGTTATTATTTAATGTTTGTGTAATTTCCGAACCAACAGACCGATATTGTTCAAATTTTGACGGGACACTATAAAAAATGTGTTCTTTCTAACAAAAAAAGAATTAATGAAATTAAACAACGCAAACATGAATTACAACCAAATACACATTCTGACTTTCACTCCCTCCCGCAAGAAAACCGATCAGAATTTGGGGATCAAAAGTAGCCTACAGCAATGTCCTTAGTATAAACTAAAATCATGCCAAGTTTCAGCTGAATTGAATCAGTAGTTTCGGCGTGATGCGTGATCCCTATACAGAAAGACAGACAGACAGACAGACAGACATGAAAGAAAAAAAATGTAGTTTCGCCATCAGTATCGACGATTGTGATGATGGATTGCCCAAAAAAAAAAAATTTTCAAAATATCTTCAATGTACAGAATTCGACCCGTTACAGTTTTATTATAAGTATAGATACAGATTGGAAAAATATAATCTAGTGTCTTATATTTGCGATAATACAGGTGTATCGGTAGATAGATGGAAAACTCTTTATTGTGACACATAAATGTTACAATGACAGAGATATTATTACCGATAAACTAGCGACACTACCTAATTATTGCCGATATCTACATGTATTCCTGGTAACTATTCTTGAGGAAATTTGACTGGCTTTTTTTAGTTTGTTTGACATGTTTTGATTACATTTATTAATTTGACTTTGTTGAAAAATTTTATAGGTTTTAAGCATGCGTACAACTTACTAAATGTTTGGAATCCGTATTTCAGATGAGATGGTGGTCAACTGTAAAAAATACTCGAACTCTACTGTTAGTAATATATAGCTTATCGCTTATCTAGTTTCTTATACTCGTACGTACCCCTAAAAACAGCGAAAAGTATGATAAAAAACAGCAAAAGGTGAATGTACCATTAACACCTCTGTGTTATTTGACATCGTTCGTACCGTCAGCTTGTTTTATTTATTATAATTTTAATCCACCACATCGCACGAGAAACAATTCGGAATGGTCGCCATGGGAACCGTTTGGGTATATTGATCTCTGAAGGCAGAGGCCTCAAATTTTAGTGGTTACAGTATTTTCGATTTTTAGACATTGCATGCTGATATTTTTTCTGAATATTTGTTCGCGTTCATTCAGCTTCATGTATTAGTTCAAATCCTAATCTTTATTTGCCATTATAAGCGAATTTAATTATGATCTTATTACAATTTGTGAATCAGTTTATACCTTAGTCGTTTTTCACGGGCATTGCGAATGTTACAAAAACGCTTGATAATTAACAGCAAATAACGTACATTAAAAATATCGCCATTCAGCATGGTCGTTTCGCCAGCATGTTCGGTACAGTTTCAACTGATGTGAATGGGAATCAACACGTAAAACATCTTTGGATATTTAATTAAAATTTGAGTACTGTGTCGCCACTTGTTCACGTGAGTTACAAGCCCACAAACGTAACTTTCGCAAGGCGCGGTTTACAACTCAAATTTTCACACAGTAATTCATCAAATGTATTCTCTGTAAATTGATCTTGTTTACACAGTAACTTTACTGTCTAATATATGTTGGGCTCAGATGGATTTTACAAACTACTAGACATTTTAAAAGCTGTTTTAGTTTGGTTGAATAACTTTGACTTTGTCGAAACTCAATAACAAATCAGTCAAGGAATTACATCCTTGATAAACATCCAATTTCATCGCTGAAATTCATCATACGTAACTACCTGTCGCAAACAGAAACATTATTATGTTTCCACTCTGAATGGAAAAAGAACAATCAAGATTTCTGATTACCTGCATAAAAAGATGAGCGTAAATCTTTTCCAATCGAAATAAAAGAAACTCTGTATGCTAAACACCTAAATACGGGGCTCCCGTTCCATGCATAGCAAATAAGGTATTATCATTTCCTGCATTATCGCTAATGGTATGTTTATTGTACAACGTGATGAGATTATATTCCGAGTGCAATATTCTCGTATGAGTTTCATAAGCAGCCCGCTAAATGTTCCCACTGCTGAGACTCGAGGTCTTCTCTCGTAAAACTGTAAACTTTGTAAAGATTTTCAAAATTGTGTTGTTATAAGCAAATTTGTTTCTATTACTAGATGGATGTAAGCGTGTGTGTATATTTTGAATGCCAAAGTTTGGCGCCGAATACGCACATCGCAAAATTGCAACGCCCTCAATACAGAGCTAATGAATTATTGTAACCTAAAACCTAGTTTTAGTGAAATATTGTATTAATAGCAATAAAGCAATAAATAAATAAAATTTGTTTGCAATCACAACCGTAGAAAATTTCTAGTTACCAATTCGACATGGCTCAAAAACATAATAGTTTTAGGCTCGCTGTAGTCTTTAGGTTTGGGAAGTGGTGTTAAATACGAGTATTAAGAAGTTAACAAAGATACCTTAATGAAAATTAGGCTGGTGACTTCATAGCTAAGAGCGATCACTTCCGTTGGATGGAAAAGGAAACATGAAAATAGGAAAAATGGGTATAATTATACATAAAAATAGTGAAAATAAAAATTAGACGTATACGAGTTATGTTTTACAGCACTGTAGTATAAATGCAGTAGTGTAATTTTGTGTAATTTTGTAGTGGTAGGACTCTTGGCAGAGTCCGCCTGGGGAAGTACCACACCTTCGTCATTTATTCTACCGCCAAGCAGTAATGTGCAAACATTACTGTGTTCCGGTTTGAAGGGCAATGTTTCCAGAGAAATTACAGGGCTTAGAGATATAACATCTTAGATCTCTGGGTGACGAGCGCAGTGCAGTGCTAGGTAATGATTTGGACTCTTCATATTCCAATAGCTGCGTGTCACTGTACTGTTATGTGTCAGGCATGTTGCTTACCATCCGGCACATGTCCTGATCGTCTCGTCACTCTTTATTTAAAAAAAAAAAAAATGTATTACATTATGTGAAAACATTAGCATACCAAGTTTTATAAATGATGGGACTGCCATGTGACTTGTTATAAAAGTCCCATAACAAAAAAAAACTGATTAAAAAAACTTAGTTATTTCTCTTACATTTAAGAACTTTTGAAATAAATTATTGTATCATACATATTATGTGATATCTGTGATTTGATACTGATGCAAATTTAATGCAAACAAAACACATTGGGAACCTAAATATTTGTAGGTAATCACATCATCACAACATCCCCTGGAGCCGATCAGTCAAGTATTTGGGAACTGTCCTTGATTCGAAGCTAAACTGGGCAGATAACACAGCTAGACTCTCTTTGAAAGGTATTAAAGCCCTCAACGCACTGCACCCTATCATGGGCCGCAAATCGTGCTTAAGTAGTCACACCAAACTACGAACCTATTGTACCCTTGTCCGCCCCTATGCCTGCCCAGTTTGGAGTAGTGCATCCATAACCAACAAAAACAAAGTACAGGTGGTACAAAATAAAGCCCTAAAACAAGCTTTCGTAACCCCGTTTCGTACTAACCTTCATAAATTGCATCGTACTATAGGCCTACCAAAAATCGATAAATACATTTATAAACTAGCAGAAAAATTCTACCTTCACAAATATCCAACTACTAAAAATCCCCTTATTAACGAATTATGCAAAAGTAGAATAAAAAACATCCCGTTCATCGATAAATATCATCTATATAAATTACCGCACCACCTATTTCTAGCGCGCGATGAGCCGACGAATAGCCATCACTCACCTATCACCTAGCAGCCTAGCACCATTCATTCGACGGCCGACCGCCGCGCCGCAGCGCGCGCGCGCCGCTCGACACCTTATTACACTCCGCGAGGTATAAGCTGAGCTTTGCATTAGTGTGAGTGATCACCAATCAGGCAGGAGCTTGAAATTTTGTCCGCGAGGTATAGGCTGAGCTTTGCATTAGTGTGAGTGATCACCAATCAGGCAGGAGCGCGGCGAGACAGAATGGCGCCGCGCCTAAGGCCTGTCGTCACACCTACACTATCCATGTACACTCACACAAATGCAAAGCTCAGCTTATGCCTCGCGGAGTGTACCGGCTGGTAGCGGAGCGCCCGGCGCGGCGCGCGCATGCATATGCGAGTGCCCAGGATGCGCCACGCGGCGTGCTCCTTTGTTGTTATTTGTGGACGCCGAACGGCGCCCCCGCTTTCATTTTATATACCAAACTGGCATCCCTCTTCCAGATTTTATTCTTCAATAAATTATATATATATTAGTAATTACTCTCAAATATGCCTAGCTGCAACTAAAGCTTGCATCATCTTTTTATATTTTATCATGACTAGTTTCAACATGAGGTATAAACAATTCATTTTTTTTAATTTTGTAAGTTACATTGTATAAGTTTTTACTCAAGTTATCTAATACTTGAAAAACGTTTTGTAAACCACGTCATTGTACTACTAGGATTAATTTAAATATACACTGGTAATTGTGCAATTATATAACTTCATCCATACTAATATTATAAATGCGAAAGTAACTCTGTCTGTCTGTCTGTCTGTCTGTCTGTCCGTCTTTACCGCCTAAACCAACCAACAGATTTTGATGAAATTTGACACATAGATAGAATAGATCCCGAGAAAGGACATAGGCTACTTTTTGTTCCGAAAAAAGGGTTAAAGGGGTTAAAATAAGGGATGAAAGTTTATATGGAAAACTTCGTCATTGTTGAAGAACTATGAAACTTTACGTCTAGATATTTAACACGAAACCATAAAATGTATGTTTTAGCAGTTTTGTAGTTTCGAACTGTACCTACGGGGGTGGAATTGGGGGTGAAAGTCTGGAAGTTCAATATTATTGAAGATAAAACCATGAAACTTTGTATCTAGACACTTGAAATGGAGTCGATATACGTTTGTTCCAGCAATTTTATAATTTCTAACTATACGGGGATACTTATATAGCCGCTTGATACACTGGCCGCTTTTCGCGTTTTACAAATTTGGCGGGAAAACGGGTGTCAGGTTACATAAGTGCGGTGTTTGTTTCGGCATATGAAGTGCCACCTTACTTTTACCCGTTTGAGCCATTTACTCTCAAGAGCGTTTCAAGACGCTTCTAGCGGTATCATTTATTTATAATTAATGTACTTAAATAAATTCAAGATGGCCGCCGCTACAAAATGGCGGATAACTTAGGTTTTATCAATCCCATCAACATGGGTATCAAATAAAAGGGCTTGACAAGAAGAATACAGTGCACTATACAACCTCAATATTTAAGATGGGCGCAGCTACTAAATGGCGTATCAGACAGAATTTTTGATAGTCGACGAGATTTCCATGGTGTCTTATCAAATGTTATGCATGATGGACGCTCGGCTCGATTAAGGCAAATTAAGAACTGCGAAAATGAGGTTTTTGGAGGAGTAAACGTATTACTTTTCGGTAATCTTTTTACAACTGCCTCCTATAAAATGATCAGGAACACCTGTTTTCAATTCTAATACGAAATTATATATATGAAAGTAGCTCTCTCTGTCCGTTGCCGTCTAACGCCTAAGCCACTTAAAGAGTTTGTTACAATTTGGTGCACAGATAGACTAGACTTAGGAAAGGACAACGGCGACTTTTATCACAGAAAAGAGTTGAAAAGAGTGGAAATGAGGAGTAAAAGTGTGCATGGAAGGATCTTTGCACTCTTTGTATGCTATTTTTAACCGACTTCAAAAAGGAGGAGGTTAACAATCCAGTTGTATTTCCAATTGTGAATCAATTTAGATGGTTATTTTTTGGTTGGTAGATTATAGTTCAGAGGTGGTCATATAAATTTTATCGAAATCAGTGTTTTTGAAATATGAACAACAAACTAAAATTTGCGTTCATGTAATCAGACGATATATCTACTAATATCTACTAATAGACTCTAATAAAATTTGGTGGACCGTCCCAATATGATTTTAAATTAAAGTCTGTTTTGATTAATTTTTGAGAACATAGTTTTTTTGTAATTTGTCGTGTAAATTGTACATTTATTAATAAATATAAAACTTTGACTTAGACCGATTTTGATTAGGAAACGTGAATTTGTATGGTAGTAGACATACGAGTAGGTACTGCCTCAATTACTTTAATAAATATGTGGCGCGGACGAAGTCGCGGGTAAAAGCTAGTATTAAATAAAGACTTAAAAAAAAAAAGTTCATAACATAAGAGTAGTGCCCCTTTCGGCTGCGTACATTCAATTTACCTAGTACTGGATTATGGTACGCAAGCTGATATTATTCGTGACTTCATCTCGGTAGATGAAAAATATATATGAACTAGCTGTTACCCGCGACTTCGTACGCGTGAAACGTTATAATATGTTATTACAGCAATCGTAATTTGAATCATCGGATAATACATTTACTATCTACATCAGGAGGATGAATTGGTTTTTTTATGCCTTGTATTGGCTTCCCGAATTTGGCAATAAGTCTGCCATATTGAAACAGTTGGAATTCAAATGGAAATATTTCTCCAGCTGCTTTAAGTTCGCATGTAGTGCCATAAGTATGCAGCATGCTCATATCAGGTAGATAAAGGCGTCCCGTACCGTAAGTATTCCCAGTTCGGTCCATAACAAAACACCTAAATCTTTGCCAATCGTTTACGACGTGGCTTACAATATTGGTTCGAACTTGACCAGCCATTGAAATATTCCTATAAAACAAATAAGACAAAGATGAAAATAAACATTCCCCATCGCCAGGTATTTCTACCAATGCAGAGGCATTCGATTTGTAACCCTTCGACAACGACAGTTATAATTTCACCGTCCATTATTCAAACAAAAGCTAGTTCAATTAAAAAAAACTATAAGTACTTGTGTGAAATGAAACTTTGAAACAATTTTTTTAATTACCTAAATACTAAAAGAATTCAACATCGATCAATAAAGTAGCATTGAGCAAAGAATTTCAAACAGTACACTCGACACGTGCGACAACGACGCCTCTCAGTATATTATAATGTACTCTGTGACGACGCCTGCCCTCACGTGACTGCCCGTTCGGGTAGCTATACCTTAAAATACCTAACCATGTGCCGTCCCTCTCACCCCGCGCTTCGAGTGCAGCTGACTTCAGACATTATTGCGGCATAGCGCCATAACGGCCGTCTTGCTATTGAAACAATAAGTGTGTGAATAAAATGGGTTTTTCGCATTTTGCTTGTATTAAGATAGCAATACATTTGGATCAACCGTTTCAAAAACGTACCTGCTACCTACGTACGTGAATTAATTCTAATAACATTTCTGCTGTGAAAGTCAGATTAAAATCATTTCAACCATTTCGGAGACGTAGGTGCTCCTCAGTAGACTTCCAGAAACTATGATTTTTTTTATCTGTTGACTAAGATCATGAATTGAACTTTTCAAGCTTCTACGAACGGACGGACGGACGGACGGACTTCACATAAAACTTCAACCCTTATTTTACCCTCAGGGAGGGTGGATCTCCAAATATCATGATACACAATTTTATTTCTCATTAACCAAAAACGTGAAGACAAAAAGTCATGCTTCAAATAGGACCAATTTTCATACAACCGTTCACCCCCTTGTTTCACCCCTTTAGGGGAGGAATTTCGCAAAACTCTGTCTTAGCGAGTGCCTACGTGCTAAAAGGAACCTCCATGCAAAATTTCAGATTCCTAGCATTTGTAGTTTCTGAGATTCCTTGATGAGTGACCTTTCGCTTTTATATATATAGATAGATTATATCTAGCTGTCGTACTACAAGCTTGCATAGCTTGGGGCTGGATAGTGTTGTGTAACATGTTCACCAATATTGATTTATGCTCTAGCAGACTTAGCAAACGTGTCCACTGTTCATTTAGATTAATTATTATCAACCGAATGAAACTTCGAAGTGACGTCACATTTTATATAAAGGTCGGCAACTGAACGATGAATTATTATTTAGATTTTATTGAAACAAAAACAGTAATTTGAATTTAATAACAGGGATCGGGGTAGGTAGAGAGTCATTTTTTTACGAACCTAGCAAATTTATAAAACAAACTTAACTAAAATTGGTCGAGCCGTTTGAGAAGAGTGCGTATACAAATACCGTGACAAGAGGTTTTTTATATTATAATTAATTGTTAAACTTGTACAAGTTACAGCCAAAGTGGTGATGATTTCATTCGTCAAAAATTATAGTGAGTATAATGTTAAATAATGTCTTCTAAATGCCACATATTCCTTGTCAAAGGCTATCACTCATAGAGGTATAGACAAGAGCTATTCTTAGCTACTAGAAGATATGAGTGATAGTCGTGATTCTCATTTTTAGAAGCTTCCATTTATTACTGGCTGTAGAGACTAGATATAGGCGATACAAATCACGGAACTGGCGATTACTTACTTATTAATATAACTTTTCTTGCTTACCTATATCTCACTTACAAAATTTTGACTGTTATTTATTAGTAATCCTTGATTTGCGACAACATACTATTGATAAGTTTTTGGATTGAAATATTTGAAACTTAAAATTGTTGAAATGAATTTCAATGTTTGAGGTATGGGAAACTCACAGAACATTGTGTGTATGTGTATCCTAAACAAATAAATGTTTCGCGCTAAATCGTTTCCCAAACTCAGTTTCAGTAAGGTTTATTTTGAAAGTGGAAGTCAGCATAAGCATAGCTAGCTCACTTTAAATATTTTGCCACAGTTGATACGAGTACCTACTCTATATTTTCTTTTACAAGAGAAAGTGAGTTGTATCCAAGTTAATCCTCCGTACTCTTTAACTTAACCTTAATTGTGAAAATATTAATGGATAAAACTTACTCTTTTATGCATAAAAAGTCTATATGAATCTGGATGAAATTAACTACAGCTATTGAATATAGTGTGAAATAAAACATAGATTACTTTTTGACGCGGATAAATTATGGGAACGGGAACTATCCTAATAAAATCGTAAAGCGCTAGTTCAAAAGATATTTGTAAATTTTAATTTATTAAATAAAACTAAGTTACTATTAGAGTAACAAAAATGAAAACAAAACAAGTTTAGATGTGATAAGAAAAATATATTACTGGAGAGCTTCTGCGCAAACATTTTTTAGATGAGAATATTGTACCAGGTAAACTCGTCTAATTCATAGTTGTTGTGCGGTTCAAGTAAATTACATAAATCTAAAGACAAGTTAAAAATCAATGTTCTTGTTAACTTTAACAACAACGAGTTGACGATAGGTTGTCAAATTGTCAAAACTTTTAAGAAACTTTCCAACGCTTCTTATTTGAATTCACCATCGTATTATGGTGCCTGATAGCAAAGTTACATCCGCCGTACAACTTTATCTGTTGACCACGAACGAATTTTAGCGGATTTTGATATATTTTATATTAATTATATTATTGATAGAAGATAGGCTAATAGTAAACTTATCTATCGTCATGGAAGTCACATCAAAATTGTATAATTTGTTATAACAAATTATAGGTAGATGAAAAAGAAGCCCCGAATCTGTTATTGTATGACATTGATAAATATGTGTCTCCTGCACTAAGCCGAATACTTATATGTACCTACAGCTGGGATTCGAAACTACGACCTCTCGGTTATGAAATTGGCCATTCACGCCAATAACCCACCGCGGTTTTTAAACCTTATTCTGATTAAACATTAACAAACGTTATTTTAATAATACTTTGGAGACGATAGAGTCAGCTAGAGATAGTCGACGTATTGACTTAGAACAACTTTCTGCGTATTATGTCAAATACAATTTTTAAATAAATGCCACATTTTTCTTCCGGGTACAAGATGATAGGAGTACCTTTCGTACCGTTAATATTAATTATGTTCTGAGAGGCCCATTAAGGATGCTCTTTTTAAAGAGGATTTTGAGGCCAGCAAGTCAATAAAAATGATGAGGCCTGTCTCACTCAACTTTATTATTAAAGGTGAATTTATGAATAATGTAAAACTGGAGAATTATTTGGAGTGTTATAATGACCTTAACGAACGAAGGAGTTTTCACGGGAAATCGTACGGTAATGCTTAATTTTGCGGAATTTAATTGGATAACTGATGATTTGGGGCTTTATTTTTTGGGACGAAGAGTAATTTTTGGGTTAAATTTTTCAACCTTTTTTATTTCTCTCGGGATTTTGGAGCTCGCTTTGTTCGTTCTGCCTGTAATCATTATCATTACAAGAAGTTTATTCAGACCACTGCAGAATATGAGGCTAAAGTAAGGAATCTCTCTTCTTCTATTTTACTACTTTATTATTTTAGATCCAAAGAAGAAGAAGAAGAAAGGTTCTCGAGTGGCGACCACGAACCGGAAGACGTAGTGTTGGACGGCCTCCTACTAGATGGACAGATGACCTCACAAAGGTCGCTGGAAAACGCTGGTTGCAGGTTGCGCATGACCGTTCGTTGTGGAAATCTAGGGGGGAGGCCTATGTTCAGCAGTGGACGTCTTGTGGCTGATGATCATGATGATGATTATTATTATCCAATTTTGTTAAGGATTAAACCTGATTCATGCCCAAGAAGTAGTCGATTATGTTAATAGAAAATTCGAAGAAAACAATTTCAGTCATCATTTTACTATAATAATTATAATCACATTCAAAATTAACATATAAAAATTAGCAATACAATAATAATAACAGAATAAATAATAATAGATTGATAAATTATGATATGGGCTTATGATATGTCCTCCACGTTTTATGGAGTGGACTATTCACCCAGTCCTTGACGGCTACCACCAGCGAGTTGTCGGAGCGGTGCAGGGCGGCGCGCGCGGCGGCCGCCCTCTATTAAATTATACTATAATTTAATAGAGGGGTTTTATTAACGTATAAATTTATTAATATATAAATATAGTGTCGTATCAGGAAGTCAAGGAGAAGGTGGAGTGTAGCAGTACATGGAAGGAACTCCACCTACAAGAGCTCTTAAATTATGAATGAATGAATGAATCTATCTACATGTCATGGGCATTTATTATGTAGATAGATAGATAAACTCTTTATTGCACTTAATTTAAAAACAAACAAAAGTTACTTATATCAAAACAAAATCAAGTAGAAATTGGCGACCTTATCACTAAAAGTGATCTCTGCCAGGCAACCATAGGATGGAAAGAGAGATTTGAGAATAAGGAGGAGGGGAAGAACAAAAAGGAGTGATAATTACTTCTACAATTAAACAATAACATAGACATGTAGAGATAGATTGGAAATTTCAACTACATATTATATGTAAAAACAAATTCAACCGGTACCTAATCTAGTATAAGTATTATTAAAAAATAATCAAAGAGAGCGTTTTATCAAATAAAAGAAAATTCTACTACAATTCCATGAATAATTCTACCACATACTTATCGTAAAACCGAAACTTCAAAATGTAAATAAACGCCAAAACATACAAGTACCAAATTTTATTGTTGTTTCTGTTGTCTAAAACATATGTGAAGCCAGTGTTAACTAGATTTATAGAAGTAGAAGTTTTCAGGTTCTGAAGTTTGTAGGAAAAAATTTAGAAGAAGGGAATTTCATAACCAGGCGTTCCGCTGGAGAAGTGGGTTTTTCGCGATAATGCACTTAATGAATTAGAAACTAGTATCAGTATAAATCTTGGCTTTTTTACTGTTGATAGGCTAACCTTAATCGCAATCTCGCCGGAGTACTAAAATGGAGCGCTGAATCACGGGAAAAGCAGATTCAAACAAAGCAATCCATAGTCTGTCCATTTGTACCTACCTATATCGAAAGATGCATGAAATCACTTTCTTTTTCTTCGGGTTTTAGTCAACTATACTGTGGCTTGGCCTTTTGAACTTAACTTAGTATCGTTGAATAAATATTTTATATTATGTGTTCTTGTTTTATGTACTCTTGTTTTCTTTCTAAGGACCAATTTGCATGAGTGTTGAATGATGTGCATGCATGCGTAAACGGTAAAATTTTACATTTTTCGACAAAAACCCAGCCAAGCTTATAATCTATCACACTGCGGTTTTATAATGCATCCTTGACGTCTACCTCGACCTAGTCACATGACGTAAGTTCCATTTTTCATTTTCTTCCCTAGTTTACTTATTTGTAAATGTTTTAATTTTTAAAACTAGCTCTAAAACCAGCTCAAGACACCGAAACTAACTTGACATTCTCACCTTGAGTCAGTCAAACAAATTCAATTTAAACTACTAACTTTTGTTCTGTCGAGTAGTCCACTATTTTTGTAGATGTTCTACTGTTACTGTTTTCCTATTCTGTGCTTGTCTCAGGTGTCAGGATTCAGTTTAACGAGGTACTTTCGAGATGCAGCAGTTATGGCCGCAGTCAAACTTCGCGCTAACTCTGGCTTGCGGAGTCAAAGTTTACCAACTTTTGGTTAGTGTTATCGTCAATTTGCTTTCAGGCGGCGCCGGCGTCGTGTCAGATTGACAGTTTTGATAATTTACGACAAGCATTATTCAACTATGGGCATAGACTATCTACTATCTTATAGAAATAGGTATAATGTTACTCATTCATACACATGGTAATGTCTATTTTCTTATTAACTAGATAAAATAGTCAGCATCAAGAGTTTGTTGTTCTCATTTAGGAAACTATAGCATAAGCAGCCCACTAAATGCTTCCATTGCTTGGACTCGGGGTCTTCACTTGCAAGGAGAGAGTTAAAATCATATACCACACAAATTACTTCAAAATATTCTAGATGGAAGTCAGTAAAAGAAAAAAAGAACAAATAACAATGTTTTATAAAAGTTTCCATCAGACAACCAAATCATTCTACTATGTATCTACTTTCAGCAAAGCTGTAAATATTTTGATGAGAATCGTAGGTGTATGTTGTACGGAAAACGGTACCCGACATTTAGTTTGCAAAATAAAAAGATGGAGTGTACGTCGGGACGGGACGGATTGCATGTAACCCAGAAGTCTTTTGGGATATATCCTTTCGCAGTGGATTGGATGCTGCCTTCAATGTAGCGTATCGCTCTAGTTTCAGGGTTGAAGTTTTTGCTGGCTGTTTTGTTTGAATTAATCTAACTGATGCTATAAACTTTATTCTTAAGAAATCTTCTGAGGAAATGCATTTAAGCATACCCATCATCTGTTAGAAGTTCGCGCCATGTCAGACTTGATACCACAAGTGGTGTCTCTACCGACTGAAACCTGCACGGGGTCCCACCATTGCGAAGACGCAGGAACGCTCTAACATTCTTGCGCGAATTTTACAACTACCCAGTAAATGAGTGCCAGATGTCTGGACACCCTTGGTCCCCCGCGGTGAATCAGTTTTGGGGTCTCGCCGCCGTAGTCACACTGGTGTCTACATACACTGTTTAATCTACTGTTGTTATTCCCATAACCGTGGTTTGTGGGGTCCAACTTGATGTTTTTTAATCCGATTTGTAGTTCGAAGAGTTAAAATGAAGCCCATAACTTCTGCTACTTATTTACTTAGGTTGATCATCATCTTCATCAAACACTCATTTCTCCTTCGGTCCCTTTCTGAAACATTTCGTGCAGACAGCGACGAGGAGTTAATTCTTAGGATCCGCTCGGAATGTCTCAGGAAAAAGATAACATTGAGTGGTGAGGTGATACTTGTAAATAAATTATGTGTTATTGACTTTGATAACACAATAATAGTTGTAAACAACTTTTTTTTTTACAATTATTCTTTGGAGGCAAGCTGATTCTCGGAATATGTAAGTCTGTATTTTTTAGAGAACTCGATGTGCCGGTGCGTTTCGGGAGTACTGTGCGTGCCCCCGCGTGTCCACACAAAAAAACCCTGTTTATAATTAATTGATGTAAAATAAAAATAATATTATTGTAATATGTGTGGTTTTTTTATACAATTATTATATAGGTTAAGATAAGACGGTGTTTTCAGATTAGATCTTAAAATTGATCTTGTTTTGTTTTGTGATTTTTAAAGGTCTGTTTGTTTATTTTCAATTATTTCATTTACCTGTGGAGAGTCTTGTTACGCGACGGTGTGAAAGGCTGCCAACCTTATTCGCATGTAAATAGAGGAGTCATATTGAAATTCTAAGGATTCCACGGATGTGGGTAATTCCTTTTTGTAAACGGCTTCTTTGCGGTACAGATGTACTCGTAGATACAGATTTGTGCCAGTAGATTTATCGACGGCTCAAATTGAGCAGGTATTTTGTGGCTTCAATAAGACATTGGATTTACCTATAGCACGATGTCCAAGTATTTTTTATACTTTTCCCTTAAAATAATTTTAGGAAACAGTCGTCTTTATCATCTGTTTTCCTGACCTGATGGAAGCTACTGCTTTTTGTAACAGAGTTTTGGATCTAATGCAAAACGATAGTAAATATTTAACTAGGTACTTATTTAGTCACGTTTTCAGATTTGAACTTTGTTGAATGTGCTTTTACTCTTCAGTATTGCCTTTTTATTTCTTTTTCCTTTTTTGAGCCTTGCATAAATACTTTTGGGTTACTTTTTTTAAAGCGGTCAATAAAATATAATACTTCGATTTTCGGTATTATATTTTACGTATAAAATTTTGTTTATCGTCTAGCTAGTTTTGAAGTCATTTTACTTTCAAGCACTGACTATATTTCTTACCGTCAAGATGCATTTAGAAATAAAAAAAATCCTCATCAACAATTTGGTTCTGTTTTTGTAGAAGATCATTTTTTAAATATTAAATAGTATTTGTACACAGCACGTTTTAAGTTTTCAAAGGTTTTTGTACATCCAAAGGTATAGTGTAAATCGCTTTCAACAATAAGGCTGCCAGTTTCACTAGTTTTATCCATTTAAGGCCAGATATTTCTGTCAAAGTAGGCATTTAACGCTGTCTTGTTCTCATGACCGTCCTGATGCACGGAATCGGTGCCACAGTGCAGAAATAACATTAAAATATTGGACTATGTAATTTAAACTCATTTTTTGTTCAAGATTTGTTTATACTTGTAATAAGAGTTTTGTTGCTATATAAACGAAGAAATATTAAATTTATCTATATACTCGTAGGTATACAAAACTGAACCTTTTCTTTTTTGGTCACACTATAAGTTGACAATGGCTTTTCCAATTTCATGCATCTTTTAAAATGTTTCCTAATAAATCACAAGTTCGTCAAAAATTAAAAAAAAATGTGCTGAAACGTAATGAAAGGCCAGTGAAAATAAACGGTTTTTCAAAGTGGAGACCAAACTCTTCGTTCAACTCTTCAATCATGATGATGAACGGTGCTGTTTTTTCGAGCAACGAGCAATATGATAACTTTAATTTAAAACCACCGACTGCAAAAAATCAACACGTAAAAAATATTACATACTATCTAAGGACACTTTGGCGAGTGAGACTAGTTTTACAATATCTTAGTTACCAAAATACGGCTGGATAGCCGTTTGGAAGATACGTGGAAATGAAAGTTATACAAACATGAAAGATACGCGCGAAAAACATAACCCTTCTTCCATTCGGGTAAAACGGGAAATGTTTATGAGTTCACATCTTTTTTTTTTACATTGTTATCGTTAAATTGGACATAATAAATCATAATCGGTTAGTTCGCAAAAAAGTTTACTGGCAACAAAAGATGGGAAAATTTATTTTCTACAATAATAATAGGCTTTATAACTTTTTCGGAATATCGGCCAACAACGTTTTTTCGAGCTGGCGCTTGAAGCTCCACCTGGATTTGTTATTATTTTGTGATTTTATGCACAGGAAATGATTCTAAACCTTATATAAAAAATACGAATCGGAAATTTAGTGCAGAGTTAAATTCTACGAGTAATTTTACTGCCTTAAAGGCTTCTTATCAAATTTGGTCGAGTGTCTAAATTTCATTTTAAATAAATAAGTTCTAAATGAACGAAGTTAGGTTTTTAGGGCTTCGTAGCCAAATTTCAAAATATGGGACCCTATATACGTTATGTCTGTCCATCCGTATGTCACAGCCACTTTTCTCCGAAATTATAAGAACTAAACTATTAAAACTTGGTACAAGTACATGATTGTATTCTATGAACCATATTAACATTTTCATACAAAAAAAAAACAAAAGACTTTGGTGGTGTCACAAACTTGGAACTGCAACTCAAAATCAAAAATTCTATCAAAACTATACGTGTATCTATGGATATGTGTTCAAAAATTGTATCGAAGTTTCAAACATTTTTTTTTTCTAAACAGTTTGCGAGCGAGTCTCTTCCAAGTAGTAAGAGTGGTAAAATGTGTATGTGAGAACTTTTCTTCCAAGTACTAAGTACCTTACTACCAAAGAATTTACCTAACTGGCATATAAATGCAAGTATATATATAGGTATCATTTATATTAGGGGATTTACCCAGAGGATAGTTCTCCCCTCTCATTATTTCCTTATCCCGATCTCTGATTTGACGGACGAATATTTTACCGATACTTATCTGTTTTCCATTGCATCCGCATTTAATTTTTTACTGATGTGGTATCGACGTCAGTTTTTTGAGACTGACTGATTGGTCTACAACATAAAATAAACAGCGTGCTAGTATTAGTGCCTATTTGCTATTCCAATGAAAACGGTACCAAAAATCCTGGTGTAATTAGATAGGAATGTAAGTTTACTATTAATAAACTATATATAAACTATAAACTATACATAAAATCAAAATCATCGCGTTCTTCACTAGTAATACCTACTGATATTGTTATCCTGTGGCACTATGATCGTAATATTTAAGATTGATCGGTTGTCAAGATTGCAAAATCAAGCACAGGTCCGTCGTCCGCGAGCGCCGAAACGCGACTGATCGTGATCGGGCCTGCCGAACGGCGCGCTATATATTATATTGTAGGTTTTTAAACATTGTAAATAACTGATACTTTTTATCAAGTCAAACTCTGCGAATGCATCTATAACTTGTTAGTGGCTTTCGTTGAGTACAAACATTTAGTAAAAAAAATTATTAGTTTAGTCATAAACTTGAAAAACCTTTTTGAAAAGGGGTAACTTTGGGATTTTTTTCTATCAAGTAAAATTCATTAAATCGTATTATTGACTGCGAATTGCACTAGATTAGATCCTTAACTAATAGATATATAGATAAACTCTTTATTGCACTTAAATAACAACGAAAAATAATAAAGAAAAACAAACCATACAATAAAGTAGCAATTAGCGATCTTATCGCTAAGAGCGATTTCTTCCAGGCAACCGTAGGATGGTAAAAAAAAGAACTTAATAATGGAAGACGGGGAGTACAATTAGGAGTATATAGATACTTCCGAATGATAATCTGATATTAATAACTAACAATTAACTAACAATATACATAATACATACATAATATACAAATTTTACGTCCTAATACACAAATAATTTTATTATAATAGACTAAATAAACTAATAATAATATGTTCAACGAATCCAAATATGTGAAGATAAATAGATTACAATTTTATTAGGACTTTAAGGAGAATAATGACTTCAACTACATGATGACTGTAACAAATAGAATTCTTTGACCTGGTTCTTAAAAACAGCAAGAGAAGGAGCTTGCCTAACGTTGACGGGCAAGGCGTTCCACAACTGGACAGCGTGGAAAGCAAATGACTTCCCATAAAAAGTTTCGCTGCGCGCCGGCGGTGTTTGAAGGAACAAGTTATATTTTGACCTAAGAGGTAATCCATGTGCATTGCTCCAATAGTTAAAAAGTTTTTCAAATACTGCGGGAAAGAGGGTTTAAATAATACGCTATAGAGAAGGGACAAAATATGAGCATTCCGACGAAAGCGAATGGGGAGCCACTTGAGCTGTATACGAAATTGAGACACATGATCATACTTGCGTAAGCCAAATATGAATCTTATACAGTAATTTTGGAGACGCTCAAGTTTAACCAGCTGATCTTCTTTGAGGTCAAGAAAGCAGACGTCTGCATAGTCAAGGATGGGGAGAAGAAGTGATTGTGCAAGCGCAATTTTGGTAGCAGTGGGTAAAAAATTACGCAATCGTCTCAATGACCCGCCCGATGCAAACAACTTACAGCTTATAGATTTCAGGTGTGATTCCCAGCTCAACGTGCGATCAAAAACAACGCCAAGATTCTTAACTGATTCGCTATACGGTATAACGGCCCCATTAAAACAATTTCAGGGATTGCGGACCAATCGACTCTAGCTATCATGTAAGCACTGCCGAGTATAATAACCTGGGTTTTGTTGGGATTTACATCTAAACCGAAAGAGTTACTCCAGTGTACAATTTGTTTAAGATCGGCATTCACGATGTCAATAGCCACACTTAAGTCAGAGAGTCGAGCTTGTGAGTAAATTTGAAGATCGTCTGCATAAAGGTGGTAGGAAGAAGTTAAATAGTGAGAAATGGAATTGATGAAGATGGCAAATAGAAGTGGTGATAGCACGCCGCCTTGAGGGACTCCAGCATTTGTATTACACCAAGACGAAAAAATCTCGTCGAGGCGAATACGTTGCCGGCGTCCATACAAGTAACTGTGAAACCAATTGATCACCGATGGAGATATGTTAATATAACGCAATGTCGCCAGCAAGATATCGAAATCGACGACATTAAAGGCATTACTGAAATCTAACAGAGCTAGAACAGTAAGCCTGCCGTCGTCCATACCTTTGCGAATGTCGTCGGTGATCTTAACAAGAGCAGATACAGTGCTATGCCCGGACGGAATCCGGATTGGAAGGGATTAAAGAAGGTCTTGTCTGTTGAGGAATTGGTTAACTTGAGAGTGGACAAGACGCTCAAGGACTTATATAATATAATACATATATTTTTTCAAAGTTTATCACCAATAGCATTTAATATAGTTATAAATATTTTAGTAGACAAAATAATATCCCGTGAAAAGAAATGGGGCTACCGGTTTAAAATCAACAATAAGTACACTGAGTCAATCTTGGCCTTTGCGGACGACCTTGCAATACTTACACGTAATCCTAAACAGTGTCAAGAATTGTTGAACGAAGTCGATGAGTTCTGTACATGGACGGAGGGAATGAGGACAAAACCATCAAAATGTCATTGTCTTTGTCTGGGTAGACGAAATACCAAATATACGTCTTACGATCCGGGACTCTCCATAAGTGGCCAAGGAGTTGCCACAATTGCAGAGGCAGTGCCTTTCAAATTTCTTGGTAGAAAGATAGATCACAAAGGACGTACACCATCATTAGAGGTGGTTGTTGAAAATTTCATGAACAACCTCAATAAGGTAGACCAGCAGCCTATCAGCAATATCAAAAAAGCATGGATATATGACAACTACCTCACATCACGTCTCACTTGGCCTTTCCTAGTATATGACATCGGTAAAACTCTCCTGGCAAAGCTAGATGCCAAGGCAGGCCACATCGCTCGTAGAACTGACAACCGATGGGGAAGAAAGGTTCTCGAGTGGCGACCACGAACCGGAAGACGCAGTGTTGGACGGCCTCCTACTAGATGGACAGATGACCTCACAAAGCTGGAAACCGCTGGTTGCAGGTTGCGCAGGACCGTTCGTTGTGGAAATCTAGGGGGGAGGCCTATGTTCAGCAGTGGACGTCTTGCGGCTGATGATGATGATATACCTAGTAAGCACAGCAACACGATAATAATATGTGGCGAAATGATTAGTATCTATGACCAAGAATAAATTTAAAAAATTACGCGGTTCGGAAATAGGGCTTGACTAGCAAATTTTTGTAGTATTTGCTATTTATTTATTTTATATATTAGGTATTTCGCTAAAAATGCATATATATGTTGTGTTCAAAGTGTATGTATAAGTGCTGTGGGTATCATTTTGTGTGTTTACGTAGTGTAAGTGCTGTGATAAAACAGTAATACGAGTATGTTACAACAAAAACATTTTTGCAATGGATGTGAAATGCAAATTTAATATTTCGTGACAAGTTCAATTAATGACATTAATGTGGTAAGTACGAAGTTAATGTCGGTATAAAAGATAAAATATAATAAACACAGGTACACAGGGACTATATTATCTTTCTCGCTCTGGCGCGCTTGTTCACTGTATTATGTTTCTCGCTCTAGTATCCCGAGTTTACCCGAAAAGCTATTATCATACCCGAGCGTGACGGTTCATTTCAATTCACAGCCCACGAAAATTCTGTCTTAGGCGCGCCCAAAGAAGTTTTCACCTCAAAAAGGAATTTTAACGCACATAGGTCCGCTTCTGAAACCGTCGCTGTCGTATCTTTCCATGTCACGTGTTAGTGTGACATCACTATGCAATCTGACGTCCATTACATCCTATATCCTTTCTAATAAAGTTTTGGTTGTACATTGTGTTAATAGCGTATACTAGTCAAAACTAGTCCTTATGCTAAGTAAACACCAAAAGCAACGCAAAAAAAAAAAAATAAAATATTGAAAATAAATCCAACAATCTTGTGAAAGTTTTATGTAGACACACGACCATGAAGCGTAATAAAACAAAAGGTTTAGTACAAAAGAATTTTATGTATTGTTGCCTATATTGAAAATAAAGAGCGGGATAAGATTGCTTGTCTGCTATTTTGTTTCTATTTTTATACTTTAGGGCGCTCTATGAAATCTTTTTATAAATAGGATTTACAAGTGCAGAAGATACGAAAATACGAGTATATACAGTTTCAGTTATCACAGTACTGGCAGGCGCATTACAAAACATGATTTAACTTTCATTTGTTTTAGTTCATTGACTTCATAGAGTAAGATCCCAGGGCCGCCAGGCGTCACGTATTTTCTGATGGATGAAATGTGGACGATTGAGTAGAGCTAGTACGTACTAAGAACACATGCTTACCCGTTAACTCGGTATTGTACATAAGTCGTATTGACGATCGTATTCCAAACATTTACTTAAGGCAGACTTCCTTAAGATTTACGATGGAAAACCAGAACCTATTACATTTTTGAGCAAACCATGATAGAATTTTCGATTTTTGTGACCCAGACCAAGATCTCAGAGCCACCAGACGTCACGTATTTTCTGATGGATGGAATTTGGACGATTGAGTAGAGTTAGTACGTACTAAGAACATATGTTTTCCCGTTAACTTGCTTAGACGGCCAATTTTGAGATATGGATATATATTTCCTCTATATTCTTATCAAAACAATTCAACCATTATTTTGGAACGAAGTTCCTTATCGCGCGTTATGAAAGGGAGCTAGACGGAAAAAATTCTCACGAAAAAGTGTAACGTTTCGTGCCTATGACGTCATAGAATTAGAAGAATTAGAATACGATAACAAATTTCACCCATGTTAGCACTGACCGGTTGGCGCAATTGGTAAGTATGGGGTCACCTATGATGATAGGTGCCCCCGGTTCGAGTCTCGGTAGTTACCGCAATACTCTTTTGTTCTTTTTTCTCTCAACATTCTTTTTGTAATTTTTTTCCTGAGAATAATAGTTTTTTATAAAGGGATCCCTCTTATCAACGCATTTAATTTAAATCTAAGTATTTTCTATTGGCGTTTCTATTTTATCGTTTTTTTCTATTTTATATTTGGCGATTTATAACTGACTCTTGCGCTTAAAAATAGATGGCGTTGCACAATCCCTATGAGTATTTGGTTAGAGGCTAGACCACTAATTTACGACTACTGCCCGAATTGACTTGCACATCAAAGTTCCTATAATCACCAATAGGTGGCGCAGAACTCAAAATTTAATCAGCTGTTGATTGTATCCTACTCTAGTGTCATAGAAAATCTGGAGAGGTCACTACCGGTACGATAATTTTGTTCTTTTTTTCCTGAGAATTTATGTAAAGTAATCATTCAGAACCGCAAAATAAACCCGAAATACAGTTATTTGACGATTTTCTTTCACTTTTGTCATATTCTCTTCCATTTACAATGGGTTTCATCCTACTATATTCAGCTGCAGGCATCAGTCACGAAACTGTTCCATTCATCCCGGATTACACTTTACGTCGTAGTTCAGACGTAGTACGTCACGTTGCGTGTAATGAACTGATAGTGTGATTGGTTCGAAAGACCTAGCTACCTAGAGTACTAAATTCAGACTGACTAGGTATAGCTTCTCTGATTCTTACTAATGCTAATACACTACACTAAAATCAGTAGCGACTAAATTCAGTCGACCTTTAGATTAGACAAGTGTTGTATGCTATCAATATTGTACTTTGTCTATGAAAGGAAAACATTAAAAAATAAACGTTATGATTTATTGTCTAATTATAATTAATTAGCGGTGGGCGATTATGAATGATCGGCATAATCGATTTATTTTGTATTACTAATGTTGATAATCGATTATCGAATTAGTAACTAATATGTTTTCATAATCGAATGATATTAGTAATTAGTTAGTACTAATCATGTTATAGGAAGTCGACGACAGTTCTTCCGTGACTTTAGTAGTATCGACCTATCGACATAGGTTTATTTGGTTTCTTTTGTTTGTATTACGGTGCCGGTGATACGTGAACGTGATACAAGAACTTCGTTCCATCCGGGTGTCCCTTGACACCTCTCAACTTTTTTATTATTTCAGTTAAGGCTGGTCTAGTCAGGAAAACGCAACTGTCAATCTGGAGCCCCTGGTTCGAATCCCACGCGCACCACTATATTTTCGTGTGCGTAATTCAGTTAATTTAAAAACGGTGGCGGAAAAGATCGTGTGGCAACGGAAATGTTTTTAAAATCAGAGGTCATGCGACATTCGTACTGCACCAGCGCAGCGTGTTAGATTGTGGCTTAACTCTCCCTTTTAGCGAGAGAAGGCCCCGAGTCTCAGCTGTGGGAACATTTAGTGGGTTGCTTGTGCTTATTCATTGACTTTTGTCCAAATAAAAAAAAATACACAATTTTCTTTAGATATTTTTTAATGCAGGTGGGAATCCGCGACATTTGTTTGCTTATTATGAGTACCTCTTCCACCTCGAGTCGTAGGTACTCCTCTTGCCTTATTGTTCATCACTTCTCCGTATTTTTTTACAATGTTTTATCATATCCGGAGGTTTAAGCAGGCACTACTTGAGTACCAACCATTTTTATAGGTACCTATGCCAGTTGGCTTTTCATAATAATTTAATTCAATATGCAAGCGGTTTATATAGGTGTATTTTTTCCTTACAGAGGAGTTATGTGGCTGCGTAGTTATGGCGCTATTTATATGTGCACTTCACTTATTTTAATGATAAGAATATACATATTTATTTTCTTTCATCACAGACAGAATTTTTGTAGAAAATGATAAACAAACCGTTAGTTACTTTTAATGGACAAAAATCCTCTGTGTTGTAATACTAGTATATCTTAATATATATAAATCTCGTGTCACAATGTTTGTCCTCAATGGACTCCTAAACCACTTAACCGATTATAATAAAATTTGCACACCATGTGCAGTTCGATCCAACTTGAGAGAAAGGATAGTTTTTATTTCGATTAATGGGCTTTATGTGACGATATCCGAGCGAAGCCGGAACGGGCCGCTAGTAATTATGTACGTTGTAACGTATACTTACTTTTTTATTGTTGTTGTTGCAATGTTTGGTTAATGTCGATTCAAGATGGCCGCTTCCACAAAATGGCGAACAAAATATTTCTTTACAACCTACCTCAATATGGGTATCAAATGAAAGAACTTGACTAGGAAAATACTATAAAATAAGATAAAAAATCAAATCCAAGATGGCCGCCACCACAAAATTTGTGGTATCAAACGAAAGGGCTTGACTAGTAAAATACATTGCGCTACAACAAATTTCAAATCCAAGATGGCCGCTTCCACAAAATGGCGAAATACATTTCTTTTTTCACAACTCCCTTAATATGGGTATCAAATAATAATAATAATAAACTCGACCAACATCTTAAGAGGCTTTCGTTAGACGATTGGGCCAAGGCTCAGATACAAAAGGCAGTCGTTTTGGATACGGCACGCATAGTCAGGAGGTTTCTGTCTCTGCAGCCTTAACCACCAGTAGCTTGGGCTCTGCCCCGCTGCAGGCGGCATTCTAGTTTTTAAGTTTTTTATGATCTTTGTTTATTTTTAATATCTATTATAAAAAACTTAAAAAATAAGAAAATAAATGAATATGTGATAATAATAATAAATATTGGTGGACAATTCACACACAACACCATCTGACTCCAAACTAAGCAAAGCTTGTGTGATGGCAGCCAGATAGCTGATATTATACTTATATAGTTTTAAATACATACTTATTATACATAGAAACACCCTGACACAGTGCAAACATTTGAATTCATCACACAAATATTTGCACTGGGTGGGGATCGAACCCACGAACCCTCGGCTTCGCAGGCAGAGCTACTACCAACTAAGCCACTAGGCCAGTCAAATAAAAGGGCTTGACTAGTAGAATGTTGTACAGATAACAAATCTAAGGTAGTCGAGGGTTAATCAAAATTTTCAATTTTGTTCTTGTTGGTTTGAAAGCAGATACGAGTATTTAGATTTTTGAGGTTTGATGTTTTGTTTTTCCGTCAAAAAAGGAAAACTTTACGATAGAAAGTGTTGACGTGGTTTATGATTGAGAATGCCTGTCCATGAGATTGCTGAGAGTGAATGAGTATTAGAGGGTTTAATTACTATTTTGCAAATGCACTAGTTTAAGATATGGTCTTCAGATTGGGATTACACTTTAGAATCCAAACAAGAACTCCGCAAGGTATATGTAGGCAATGTAGGCATTACTTACGTATATTACGCCAACATTTCTTTAGTTTTTTTTTTTTTCAATAGTAGAGGTAAGTACAAATCCATTTTAGTTAGCGATGTAATTTTTTTTTATAAGAAGTTACTAGACGAACATGACATGTGCCTGATGGTAAGCAACATGCCTGCCACATAACAGCACAGTGCCACGCAGCTATTGGAACATGAAGAGTCCAAATCATTACCTAGCACTGCACTGCGCTCATCATTCAGAGATCTAAGATGTTATACCTAAAACCCCTGTAATTTCTCTGGAAACAGTGCCCTTCAAACCGGAACACAGTAATGTTTTCACATTACTGTTTGGCGGTAGAATAATTGGCAAAGGTACTTCCCCAGGCGGACTCTGCTAGGAGTCCTTCCACTACTAAATTTAAATTTAATACCAGTAATAGTGTGTTGTACCAAACAAATATTTGTCAAATGCAACTAAATCAAACATAATGCATAACATAATATGTTATCAAATTGTACTAATACTATCACGTGAAAGTTTGGATGTCTTTTGTACAATCACGTCGGAACCTCGGAACGCCTGCATGGATCAAGTTGAAATTTGAAACACAGATTAAAGTCCGGAATAGCATGTAGGTGAGCTACTTTTCATTGCAGGAAAATCACGGTCATAGAAACTACGTGGGCTAACCGGCGGGACACGGCTAGTTTTTAAATAATTACGCAACTGATAGGCATTAGTTTGACACTTCTACTGGGATCCATGCAATCAAATAAATGTAATAGTTTAAGAAACTAAAAAACACGCCCTCAGCACGCACAAAAAATTACAAAAGTATCTTATTCAGCAAACCCTTTCATTTAATACACATATCATGGGAGTGCATTTCAAATAGCCAATCCGCCATCTTTGACGTCCGCCATATTGGATATAAGTCACGTGATTATTTTTTTCGTATTTCTGACAGCAAACCCTTTCATTTGATACCATATCATGGGGTGGATTTCAAACAGCTAGTTCGCCATCTTGGGGAGGCCACCATATTGGATTTGTAATGACGTTTCTTAGCTAGTCATATACCTACTGTCATCAAGAACTAAGAGCGTGTGCAAAATTTCATCCTAATCGAAGACCGTAAAGTGAGTCAAATTAAGATTCCAAGATTTTCTTACATACTTAGTTACAAGTGAAGGTAATAAAAAGGAATTCGATATGTGTCAACAGTAGAATCTTTCGACTTAAGCGAGATTGAAGAAATATCAATGACAAAAGCAATCAATCTCATTGAACGCAGATTTTTTTTATAAAGTGATCTAAAAGAGTAATCAAATAAATTAAATTACCAATCTAAACTAGTTTATTATTTTATTATGTTACAGATAAAATATCATTGATTCACTTTGAGACACGATTTCTGGATTTTTAATCTTTCCTTTCACCTTTCGAGAAATCTTTTTAGTTCTCTTCTTCCTATTCTAGCCTTACTTTCAGATGCCCATTGCTCATTCGTCTATCAGAAACGTCTGTTGTGATTTATAATTACTGGTTATTAATTTAAGCTTATGATGCCCCAATATTTGAAAATCACTATTTATTCTCTTTTTCCATAAATCTAAACATAAAGATAGCTTTTACATGCCAAATTGTTGCGTTGTTCATCTTGTTCTGAGCTGGCGGTGTGGGACTGTTTTATCTTAGACCGGAGTGTACTGAAACATATCAGTTGTACGCGTTCTATATACGTAACATAAATCGACGACGCGACGCGTGACCAAAATGCTGGCGTTAATTTGGCCCAACGCATAAGCATTGCCATTCAGCGTGGTAATGCCGCCAGAATGCTGGGTACGCTTCTGAATGGTAGTGGGCTTGAACATCTTAATTATCTGTAGACCTACAGTGGTCTATGGATAATTCAGGTGTGCTTAGTGTAAGTAGTTAGTTAGGTAGGTTTGTAGTATAGTGTAGTTCTCATTGTATTTTAGTTTTGTTAATAAAGGCTCTGGCCATAAAAAAAAAACATAAATCGATATGTGAAACCGTTGATATCGCCATCAAACAGATATGCCAGGATAGTGATATATCTCATAAAACAATGATAAAGCAATTAACAATGCGATAAAGAGTAAAGTCATGAGACTTTTTATGTGTCTCAAAAATAACTATTACGTACCTCAACCGTATTACGGTAAAATGGTATGTTTACAAGTTTAACCCAAGTAAACAATGCTAAATCTTCTCACAATAAAACGTTACAAGTTATCAGTCGTTTTTGATGTCAGAATAAATAAAAAAAGTTGTATTGTATTAGTTACCGAGAAGAAGTTGATTATATAGATTACCACTATAGTAGGGGAGCACAAGCAGGGATTTCGGGATTTACTGCAGCGCGGCAGATTAATGAAATATAGGTAGCCTATTAGATCCAACTGCATTTTGTCTAGCTGTTAGCTTGCGCTTGGGTGCGAGGTGCTATGAAGCCCATTGCTGCATTGTGGTACAGCCGTCGACCAACTCGGTCACCACGGCCTCTCTTGCACGAAAAGCGCGGCTCGTATTGGCCGCCACGCCAGCCTGAACGACATCATACGCCGCGCTTTTTCCACCGTCAATGTCCCAGCCATACTCGAACCCAGTGGTCTTGCGCGTGACTATGGCAAAAGACATGACGCCATGACTGCTGTGCCTTGGAAGTTGGGTCGGCCTCTATTATGGGACGCAACTTGCGTTGATACTTTGGCACCATCACATCTTCCAGAGACACATAGTAGGGCCGGTGCAGCGGCTAATTCAGCTGAGCAACTCAAACGGCGGAAATATGCTACCCTCGGAAGTGGTTACATGGTTGAGCCCTTTGGGGTTAAGACATTGGGCCCGTGGGGGGCCGGGAGCTCACCTCATCTTCAAAAGCCTTTCCGAACGTTTGGTCGACGCGACGCGTGACAAAAATGCTGGCGTATATTTGGCCCAACGCATAAACATTGCCATTCAGCATGGTGATGCCACCAGCATGCAGAGTTCGCTTCCGATTAGGCTTGAACATTTTGATTTTCTGTAGACCTAAAGTAACAAAAATTCATTGTTAAACTGATTTTACATATTTGAAAACTCTATAGCTGCTGCTGCTGCCCCCACATCTGAAAAGGTTACAATATTTAACTTTTTTTTTTTAATCCTATTATAAGCTTTGCAATCTAATAGGTCTCTATAACGCTCGAGTAAATCTCCATTTGGCATCGTGGGCACCCCTACCACTAGTGAAAGATAGAGATACCTAAAGGCCGTATATATTTTTCAGTTTTATAGATTAATAAACCTAAATAGCGTACCTACTTTATGAATCTCAGGAGTGGGAACTCTTGAGATTCGGGGTCATTTCTTACAAGGAGAGGTTGCCTCCATAACCTATCACGCTAACCAAGTGCAAGCAACGCTCTAATTATATTCTCATTAATTGACTAATTTATAGAAAATATATTTATCAAAAGCAAACAATAATTATTGCTCTCATTTTTTGAAGACGGAAAATGTCGAATACGTTTATTTACTACAACTACTACATAAATAAACTAAATTTACACGTAAAGTTTACAACAATTACTTATAAAAACATGCGCTATGGACATTCAATGACATCTTTGTTTCCTCGATCTGGATTGATCCACTGCTGGTTACAGGTTACACAGGCTTCCTCTCGCTCGAACCTCTGATATAATGCTGAGCTAATCTCATTCACGCATGCCCCTCAATGGATCTGTTGTTCCCGATCCATCAGGATGTCGGTCTGCTTGTTCTGTATTAATAACTAACCTTAAAAATTTATTAAAAACAGATGTATGTATATCATTGTAAATCAGGAATAATACGGTTAGGAAATTAACAACACACATGTTTTTACCTGTCAGGGTAGTTCAATTCACTATTATTATTTATTATTTATCACCGTCATCATCAAACCTTCATTGTTTTCTAATAGATTTAGGCCTCTCCCAATTCACACTACTGTGATCGATCGGTAGTTCTTCTCATACTCTATTTCTCATTCCAATTATAAGCAGATTGTCGCTCCACGTGAGTGTCCTGCGCTACTTTTTCCTTGGGGCGGTCTCCACTCAAGTGTCTACCCTAACGTTGCCATTATTACAATTTCAGTTTGTTAATTCTCTGGGCTATGTTGGACAGCATTACCCGATATTTCAAGGCAGCGTCATGTACCATGTTTGTAGATTCATTAAGTTTAGGTACTTATCACTGGGAACTACAACTTATTTGTCTGAAGCTGCATTTGTTATAATAGGATATATGTATTATATTATCACTGTTAAAAGAGCTCATCTGAGCCGCATATAAAAAAAAAAGAAGCCGATAGATGAGTAGATTTTTCTGCCCCATTTTTCCATCAATTTAGACTCAAATCGTCCCCAGACTCAACTTTTCGCTTTATGCGTCGTACATAAAACTGTAATTTTTGCTTTGATAATGTTTTAGCATTCTCGTGGGTCTTTAATTCAGTTTTTATGCAATGTGAAAGGTCACTTTTTTACGCATGGTGAAAATCTTCAATTACTTGTTACGTACCAGTATCGACACATCTCCGCACAACGTGAGCTGCATTCCAGCACGAGGTTCAAGTCAGCAGTTTCAACAGAACTCGTCAGTAGCAATGACCTGCCTCGTGCCATCTACAATTTGCTGATGCTGACCTCATTAAATTGTGACCCAGATAAACCTTCATCAAAGCTGATTTCAACAAAGAAGGCAGTGTCGTTCGATCGTCCAAGGCATTCGCACCTAAGTTTAAGGTCTTATGATGTAAGTGTCGTTCTTACATCGAACGCATTCGCGTCTAGGTTAAATAGTTTTAAGATATTTTAATGTGAGTTTAAGTATAGTTAAGTTCGTTCTAAGCAATTCTAGTTTCCTTTCGAACCCTTCGTCTCCAGCTTTCGTAATTGGCGCAGTCGGTAGGATGTCTCAGGTTAACGCGTCGCGCTTCAAGAACGCTAACTTCGCCTCCAGACCGCGGCAACAACGTTGATAGACTTTCAACGTCGAACCGAGCATCCAGAATCTACGTGAAGCTCCAGTGGAGCTTATCCAGAAATCGACAACGCACAAGGAATCAGAATATAGAATTTAATCAAGTAAAGAAAGAGAAAAAAATTGATAAGATTTTAGAAAACAATGAAAATAAGATGAAAATGGAAGAGGGACAAATTAATCCCGGCTTCGGACACACACTTAGTAACGAGAGATGTTAACCAATTCCAGAGGACAGGCCTGAAACGCACAACATGAGAATCAGATCGCAATTCCAAGTGATAAAGATTAATGAAAATTCGATTTGAACAATCAAGAACACGAAACTTCGAATTTATAGCTAAATTACTACAAGCAAAGGAAATATCAAATTTGCGGTAGTACAGTGCAAGAATGAAGACTTAGTAACCCGGTAACAAACGTGCCATTCAAAATGATCAAGAGTAGTGGAAAATACGATTTATGCAATACTTCGAATTAATTGTAAAATCATTAGAAAAACCGCAAGTATCAAGTATCTGCACTACAAGCAAATACCTTGAATTAAAAAAAAAAACTGGAACCACAGCAACTATCAAATATCTGTACTGCAAGCAGAAATTAATCGACTCGGTGACTCTGAAGCAAAGTACAATTCCAAAGAATGAAGACTAATCGAAAATATATCTACACCATCAAGTCCGCATGATACGCTATACTAACTAAGTAAGAGACTATTCGTCATATTTCCAGCATTGAGAGCAAATGACATGAAATTACGATAGATGAAAAGACGACAGTTTTCTATCACAACCGATTCCAAGGAAACCCAAAACCAAGAACCCCGTACCAGCGATATTTTCTCTCAAAGTTCTAAAATAGTCGCTGTTCTGAAGGGGGAGATGTTACGTTCCAGTATCACCGGAACACAGTAATGTTTGCACATTACTGTTTGGCGGTAGAATAACTGGCAAAGGTGTGGTACTTCCCCAGGCGGACTCTGCTAGGAGTCCAACCACTACAAAAAGCATTCGCGTCTAGGTTAAATAGTTTTAAGATATTTTAATGTGAGTTTAAGTAAAGTTGGTTCTAAGCAATTCTAGTTTCCTTTCGAACCCTCCTTCGTCTGCAGCTTTCGTAATTCACTAATTACGTTCTACTAATTCACGTAATTCGCATGCACAAATAAACAAATAACAGCACAGCATAAAACAAATAAAAATAGTGCATAAAGTCACAAAAACCCATCCGCAACTGAAACAACCGCGAGCGCAATTAAACTAAGTTTGTACTTGTTTACTTTTGTGCATCAATTACGAGTAGTTGTGTCATCGTACGTTGAAAATAATTACAAAAAGCTAAAATAGAATGAATCTCCTGAATAAAAATCCATAAAATCTAAAAAATAATAATTACTATACATAAATAAATGCCTAAAACCTTGAAAAACTACAGTGCGTACTAATGATTTGGTTAGGGACTGTATATACCTACAACCTATTCTAAGAAGAAATAGATCCTTAAGTCTCAGCAATAGGGGATGTAGTTTAAATAGGCTTGATTTTTTTTCGTAGAATCCTTAATATCCCGCCATTATGCCAAAACAATTATTTTATTATTTAGTTAGTTATTAATTATAAAAAATATAATTTAAAAAGTGCTAAATAGGCGCGGGAAATTCAAGTTTGCGAAACGCATCATTATCTGTGGAAACCAAATGTGACGTCACATGGCATGTTTTCTGCTTTAACGGTGTCGATATTCGTACTGAGCTAGTAGTGTTAGAGAGAAAAGTCGTGTTCTCCATCGTTTGATTAGCTAGTACAACTCAAAAATCGGTACAAAGTAACTGCAACACTTGTAGTAAACAAACACAGGTCGTGGCCTGTGACGTCATGCAGGCGCGGGAAAGATGGCGGCGTTTAAACTGGACAAATTATATCAATATTTTAAATATTATTTTAAAAATAAATTTGTACATTTACAAGAGTATTTATATTTTTTATTGTGTTTTAAGTAATAATGTAAAAAGTGAATTAAAAATATTTTAAAAATGCATGCATATTCCCTATTCTTGTGAAAGCATAAGCAGCCCATTAAATATTCCCACTGCTGGGACTCGGGGCCTTCTCTCGCGAGAGAGAAGTCAGAGTCAAGGTCATAAACCACCACGCTGGCCCAGTGCGGGTTGATGAATGACACATGACCTGGAAAGGTACATGTCAGTTTTCTCACTATGTTTTCCTTCACCGTTTTTAAGTTAGCGGCATTACGCACATGCCTTCGAAAAGACAATGGTGCGCGTGGGATTTGAACTCGGGTGATCCGGATCAGCAGTCGCCGTTCTCCCGACTAGACCAGCCGGAACTTAGCAATTCTAGAATTTTACGTAATGATTGAACAATCGTATGTTACAAAATAATCGTAGATGTTTTGATGGTCCAGTGGCATAAAGCATCCAAGTTCGTGAGAATTGGCCTGAACTTCCCTGTTCCTCGAAGTGGTCCTTCAAGTACAAATATACAAGCATGCCATGCCCTTGCCATAATCTAACGGGATTATGGACCTGAGGCAAATGTTCGAGTCTCAGCAGTAGAAACACAAAGTCGGCTGCTAATGGTTTATGCTTCTTTTTTTTTAATTCAGATGATACAGTTCCAGTATCGCAACTCTGAAAACCTGGTCAAAACCATGGCTTCTGCTCTGGTAAATGGTTTCGGTAGAGAAAGTTTCAGTCGCCTCATGGTGGATGAAGCTCTCATGAACCATTTTGGAGCCATTGTGATGGCTTCAAGGCTGTCTGGTGTTGTTGAAATTGTTCTTATTGGAGACGTCAATCAGTTGCCTTATATCGACAGGGAAAATCTCTTCGAAATGAGGTATCATCGCCCGAACCTGGTAACAAAGATCAGCCAGGAGTTGTTCTGCACACATCGAAACCCAATGGACGTCGCATATGCACTGAGGGAAATATACTCCGGTATGTACTCCTCAGCGTCCCATATAAAGTCCCTAGAGCAGAGAAGATATAAGGGAGCGCAAATACCCAACACCCAACCAAACACCCTCTTCTTAGTTCACACTCAAGAGGAGAAGGAGACCCTGACAAACCAGGGTTATGGGTCAGGCACCGGGTCACGCAACCTTACCATCCATGAAGCTCGGGGACTAACATACGAGTCGGTAATCGTAATCAAAACCAAGGCAAACATGAAACTGCACGAGAGCGTGCCTTATGCGGTAGTTACAATCTCACGGCACACGGGGACCTTCACATACTACGCTGACGACACCGACGACGCCATCGGTCGGTTCGTACGGCGAGCGTGGGCTGCATCACTGAAGACCATCCGCGATTTTAACCTACAGGTGGCCATCAAGGACAGAAATGCGGACGTTGTGGAGCCTCTGGGCCGGGAGGAGGCAGCTTAGGCAAATGACAAAAGGCAAGTAGGCAAACACTCGATGTCGAGTCGATTACTAGCGGAATCCCAACCGGTAGTGATCGGCTCTACAGACGAGCACTAGAATTTTATTTTAATTAGATTTTAAATGTACCCAACTCCTTCCTATTTTCCTCTTCTTCTCCTTATCCAAGATATGTGTATAAAAAAAGATAACTGTAATGACAACAAAGATCACGAACTCCGGAGTCTGTGGAGTGGCTAATTTAAATAATAAAAAAAAAAGTATCGCCACTCTCTCCTCACTAGGAACCTTAGAACATAAGACAATCTCATACTTGACATTCCTCAACACAGCACATGTTACTACTCTTCCTCCTTCACTGTGAAATCAGTCAAGTTGTGGAATTAACTACCTGTGGAGATAAAACGTGCCCAGTCGCTTGAAGTCTTCAAGCTTAGGGTAAAGGATCATTACCTGAACTCATAGTACTCAAGCTGTCTCTCTATGTTTTTTATTTTTCTGTATATTTTATACAATTGCTATTCAACAATAAGGTATTTTATTAGTATAAATATAGTTTTCTATAGTATATTTGTTTATGGTATAGGTATTTAGTTTATGTACGTTTATGTAGTATTATTCGCAGTAGGTATATTTTATGCAAGGATATACATATCTAAACTAATATTATAAAGCTGAAGAGTTTGTTTGTATGAACGCTAGGATCTCGGGAAGTACTGGTCCCAATTGAAAGATTATTTTTCTATTGGATAGTCCATTTATCGAAGAAAGCTATAGGATATAGAACATAACGCTACTATTAATAGAAGTGGAGGATGAATAAAGAATGTAACAAAATCGGGGAAAAATATTCCCTTTTGAGAGTTTTCGTACGTTTCGTGCTTTGACATGACACATGACAGCATGTGTCTAAGATTGCGCTATTGAATATCACAGATTAAACACCTCTTGAATAAAAATTTTTGCTAATCAAATTTGTTTCTAATTCTGAGTTGGTACGACCAATTTCCAACAGGTGGCGTAGCAGGTAGCTGAAGAGGTGTTTTGTTTGAAAGCGATATTGTCAGGAATTACTGAACCGATTTTAGTCATTCTTACACCGTTGTATATGTACGGGATCCTGATGAGTGCCATATAATGTACCACGGGCGAAGCCGGGGCGGACATCTAGTATATTATATATTTATGTCGATAGAATAACGTATTATATTATGTTTTTAGTAGGTATAGTATGTTTTTTTGATTATTTATTGTAAGTGTGTTTTACTTTTACTATTTATAATAGTGTATAAGGGCTTTTACTATTTATAATAGTGTATGCCATCTCGGGTTGCCTGGTAGAGATCGCTTTAAGCGATAAGGCCGCTAATTAAATTGCTAAGAGATTTTTTTTCTGTTATGAACTATTTGATGTTTTTTTTTGTGGTTTGTGGCTTTATAATAAAGAGTTATTGTATTGTATAGTTTACAGGGATAAATGTCGTCAATAAACAAACTTTTCCACTTTCTTAATTAATTAATGGTTTAGTAACATGTGATATGGCCGTTCCAATGTGACTTAAGTTTTACCGCTTCCAGCGGCCTTTTTAACCGACTTAAATAAAGGAGGTTTCTCAGTTCGACCGTATTTATCCATATTTTAATGGAACTGTTCATTTCACTTATTTTACATTGGTTTAAATGCTTTTGGTGTTTTCTTTTTACTTACGTTTATACAAAGCTCTACAAATATTAAAATCTTAATCACATGACTACAAGTCAAATACCGTAATATCATAGTACAAAAAAGTGCAATTTATGAGAATATATTTCAGCTGTAACTTATTCCTAGATACTCATGTTTTCTTAAATGAAGTAAGTTCTTAATGTACCTACCAATGGAGTAGATGATAACATTGATAAATGTTATAATTTGCTGCATCATGAAGGTTCACACGGCTTCACCCAAGAAACGTGTATAAATACTTAGTCTACAAATAATTGAACAGTTGAGATCATTACGTAAAACAGAAAGGTTCATTTGAAAGATTTTTAGCAAGTTGAAAATGCTGTTATTCAAATGTGTATTTTTAGTAGTTTTAGCTGTAAATTTGGTTGGAGGTTACAAAATCCTTTTGTTTTTTCCGTTCCCAGGAAAAAGTCACACGATTTTGAGTGAAGGATATGTGAGGAATTTGGTGAAGGCTGGTCACAATGTAAGTGTAAAATTGTATATTTTTATTGAGTGAGTGTTTTGAGAAAATAAAATAGAGAATAAAAATAAAATAGCAGTACCTACATTTTTATGCAATACAATTCGGAAAAAAACATAAGCAGAAAATACATACGACAATAATCATGCTCTGTAATCATATATTTTTGATAGAAAATACGATGTTATGGATAATATAAATCTCTTCCAGATAACCTTGTGTTAGTAGTAGAAAGAAAGTTAGTTTATTGTAATTTTTTTGCTAAATAAATGTTTATTTTTCGCAAAATAATTTAAATTTTCCTTCAAAGTATTCTTTAGAAGATAACAGGACTGTAAAATATTTATATATCATAAATTTGTTCCATGTTAATGTTTTATTTACTTAATTATTTAAAATAACATAGACATTTTAAACAAGGCAGTAAAATGAAATATCAAATGATAGATTATACAACAATTATTCAATTTAAAGTATTTACATAAAGTTACTCTATGCAACCGGTACCTCTGAGAATCATCTACAAAATGCTGTCGCCATTTCCACGTTGAATGTGAATTAATGTTGCACCGAAAAGACGTTTACATATACCTATGTACATACATATATCCGTAAACACCCTCAATTTATTAATTTAATAAATTTAATAAAACTTTAAAATTGTATTGTGCGTGGATTTTTCCCATTTTCTAATATTTATACATTAATATTGATTATAATGGTTGGTTCTATTATTATTTGTTAGAGTAATTGTTAGATAAAAACTAGACTACCTTTAGTTGTCCACACCAAAACAAATATAATACAATAAAAGTATTGTAGCACTTTTGTTTGGAACACAGCGTTACAATTAGTATGTGGAAATTGTCTAACATTTATTATAATAAGTATGTATTTACAATTATTAGTAAACACGTTCCATCGTAAACCGCATTGTCGCTTAACATCATCCGAGATGGCGGTCAAGTAAAAACCTATAAGAGTTAAAAAAAAGTTTGGGGTCAGATGGTGTTGTGTGTAAATTGTTCACTTATATTTATTTGTATATTATTCTTATTATCCTTCAGTGTTAATACAAGTAATGTAAATGACGACACACTGTAGAAAATTATATACCTACAGCTTTACGTAAATAGATATATATTAGAAAAACCATTGTTGCGGAGCCTAGATTTTGCACTAGGTAGTCCCTGCGTTATAAAATCTGGTCTCTTCCATTTTGATAGCAAAACCAAACGCCTAGTTATGTTCTCGTAGATGTATGTACTTCTACTTGATGTGTTTCGATAAATTGTAGAAATAATAATCAGGGCGAGGATCTAACCAACATTTTTCGTTTAGAAGATGAACATTCACCTGCTTAATAATTACTGTTTTACTGCTAAACAGTAACTATTTCAAAACTGATAAAACATTACTGTAAGTTTAAATGTATTTTTTTAGGTCACATATGTGTCTCCAATCCCAATGTCGTGGAACCCGCCCAACCTTCGACAGATCGATGTATCGTCCAACTTTAATCATTTTAAATTGGGTTAGTATGCATTTTTACTTTTTAGACAGTAATATTTAAGTAGAAGTTTTAAGAAATGTCTTTTAGAATAAATCTAGTAAAATTATCATAATTCAAATATTTACACGAGTAAAGCTTGTGTTATTTTTTTTTGTAAAATCGGTAGGTATCGGTAGGTCGGTAGGTATATATGTTACTGTAAAAGCTCAAACTATAAAAATAAAAGCTCGTAAGAATCGTCCTATTTTCAGAAATACTTACATTTACCAATTCATATAGGTAAATCCTAAAATTTACATCTAAATCTTAAGATTTACCGTAGTTCGGAGTTTTATGGTAACATATATTGTATGTTTGATGTAAGTGACGTCACATGTAGTCGTAGGACTCTTGGCAGAGTCCGCCTATCATGTCAAGTCATAGGTTAATAAAGTAATTAATATCTATATACCAGCTATAGCTCCATGCTGTTGCTAAAACATTTGATTATTTTTATTACTATTTAAATCGTACCATTGTTGAAGCAATCATTTTATCTCTATGGTAGCTTTTAACAAATTTTACTGTAAATTATTTCCACGCACTTCAGGCACTATATAAAGTACATTTGTGTGTGAATTGTCCACCGCCAATGTATAAAGTATGGACAATGAGACTATCAATGCTAAACTTAAATTATTTGTTTTGAAACACATTTCAACACAAGAAATCATATATGATTTAAAATGTATTTACGAGTGAATACATAATTTTATTATGCCTGGTTTGTTGTTAATTCCTTTTATTGTCAAATTTATTATACCTACAATGAATACTTAAAAATAGGTAAAAAAAAAGTTATTCTCACGTAGCATAACAATAATAAGTTGTTATTTTCAGTCGTAGGTTACTTACTTAACGAATGGTCACATCCAACTATTTGGTGTATATTTGTTGGTCGTTACTCTGTAAACAAACAAGTCAAGTTTCATGAATATTAAATCATTATAATAATCTAATAATAGGCCAGATGTGATAAGAATTATCTGTCGTGACAAAGTGTTTATTGTATACATACAGATATTTATTTATACATTATAGATAGCAATTCACACATCAAATATTAGATACATTACAGATACAATAAGATACATGATATTATCAGGAAAAACTTAACAATAGAATGACGTACTGTGTGACGCAGACGTCGCGCTTGGTTGGTGAGACGCATGGTCAAATTGATGGCTAAGCAAAGCTTTGGCTAGTTCGGATCATCACTGTCTTATCGAAATCAAATGCAGCTAACTTAAAAAAAAACGGTTATGGAAAACATCGTGAGCACACCGGCTGTTCCCAGAATCTTTCGAGGTCATGCGTCATCCACCTAAACGCACTGGGCCAGTGTCGTGAATTGTGGTCTTGACTCTCTCCTTGCGAGAGAAAGCCCCGAGTTCCAGCTTTTTTGACTCAACGTATCCCGTTATAGTGGCAATGCCGTCACCATACTGGTTAAACTTCCACCTTGCAAAAAATTGTCTGTGTTTTGGCTAGCTTTAATCTGGAGTCAATATTCGGAATAAGGAATAATCGCTAAAATGGGATCAAGACCGCAATTCAAATGAACTTCTTAATTTCAGTGGAGTCATTGAATCTTGCGAAATTGCTGAATAAAGAGGTCGAATTAAGCGACGCAGAACTTTTCTACAAGGAAATGCACCATATAACAGACGTCGCTCTCCACCATCCAAAAGTACAAGAATTGTTTCTAGATACGACTCAAGAATTCGATGTTTGTATCATTCAGTGGCTGTACAGCGATCTTAATGCAGGGTAACTTAAAAATCCTACTAATATATAATATAAATGTCAATGTTTGGATGTTTGTTGTACTACCACGTCAGTACTTCTGAAGGGAGCTGGAAAATCAATAAATAAAAAAAATAAAATTTGGAACACTGTTAGATTGTACTTTGGAATAGCACACGCCTTATTTTTAGCCCGGGAAATAAAATAAGAGGAACGGGAACTACATGGATAAAATTGCAGAGGGCCATAAGTCTGCTTAAACAAATTTATAAAAGTCAGCAATAAAACAGATTCCCTCCAAAAAACAATTCCAAAAAAAGGAAATAAATATCTATTTACTTATCTCATTACGATTTATTGAGACATACATAGACAAGTGTAATAATGTGAAGAAATGAATTGTATTAATTGAAAAGCCCTATCTAATGCCATATATAATAATCACATTTAGTAGATTCTACTGAAAGCGCAAAGACATTGTTAAAGTGTGAAGTTGTTTGCTTAATTGGGCTAATAGAATTAAATCATGAAAATTATATATTGCTAAATAAAATATGGGAAATAGGTAATAAACCATGAACTTAATTAATAGCTTGGGCTTATTTGTCTCGTGCGTTTGTTTCAGAGTGGGTTCAATATTCAACTGCCCTATGATTTGGTCGTCCACGATGGATCCACATCCGATGGTGCTACGACTGATCGATGAAATTCCCAATCCAGCATATATACCAGATCACAGGTCTTCGGTCGTTCCACCGCTGTCGTTCTACGAAAGAGCTACAGAGCTCTGGAGTCTTCTCAAACTTTATAGATTTAGATGGTAAGAATTTTGTCAGATATTGGACAAACTACGACGTTTTCCAAATAACTAAATACATCGTCAACTACACTTAACTGTTAGCCTACAATTATCACTTAAAATGTAACTATTAAATGTCAATGATTTGATGTTTGGTGCTCTATCACGTCGTAAAGTCTGAACGGATCGGGCTGAAATTTGGACCATAGATAGAAATAGTATGGAAGAACACATATGCTAGTTTTATCCTGGGAAAATAACGAGAACAACGGGAACGGGAACTACACGGGTAAAATTGCGTGTGCTGCTAGTTAAGAATAAATAAGATAAGGAAGTTAAAAAGCCAGGTACTCATAACTTTCAGTCATGGCTACGAATCTTGCGTCCACCTCTGGGAATTTTATCAAGTGAAGGTATATACTAGTTTTCATCATCACTGTCTTTAACGAAGGAAAATATCGTAAGAAAACGATATGTACCGAGAGATATTCTTTTCGAGAATATGCATTGTTTCTCAACTCGTACTTGTACGTACATGAGCAAAGGTCTCGAGTCCCAATTGTGAAAACTTAAAGTGCAACAAACAACCTTTAAACCAGTATAAGAACACCATTTTTTACTGACTTCAAAAAAGGAGAACGTTCTTAATTCGGTTGTATGTTGTTTTTTGTATGTAGGTACGTTATGCGATAGCGTCGCCCATTGTAAATCGATTTAGACTATTCTATTTTGGTAGACCGTAGTTCAGAGGTGGTCCCATATCAATTTTATCGAAATAGGTGTGGCAGTTTCTGAAATATGAATATATAAGGATTAATGCGTTTTATTGATTATTCTGATATTTCAAGAGCCACCGGCCCATTAAATGGGCCATAAATCGTAATCGGTACGTTTGACAGAAAAGTTTCTTGTGAACGAAAGATGGCAAATTTTATTTTCTACAATAACAAACTCAATAATTTTTGCCCTAAAATTCATAGTTTCCGAGATATCGGCTCAACTTGAATCTGACTGTCAGCGTTTTGTGATTTTATGCTCAGTAAGTGATCCTAAACCTCATGAAAAAAAGAAATTTGGATCGTAAATTTATTGCAAAGTTAAATTCTATTTTTACTGGCCTATGTTTGTGAAATAAAAGATTAAAAAACCGGCCAAGTGCGAGTAGGACTAGTGCACGAAGGGTTCCATACCTTTAGCAAATAAACGGCGAAACCTCTTTTATTGTATGGGAGCCTTAATTATTTATTTTAATTAATCGTTAATTATATTTAAACATAAAACTAAATATTCTGAGAATAGTTAAAGCGTTTATCTGTCACCGTTATTAGTATCGAGCAAGAAACGGTAAAAAAATCAAGTTTGTTGTATGGGAGCCCCCTTAAATGTTTATTTTATTTTATGTTTAGTATTTGTTGTCGCTATAGCAATAGAAAAACATCATCTGTGAAAATTTCAACTGTCTATCACCGGTTTTGAGATAATACAGCGTGGTGACAGGCGGACGGACGGACAGTGAAGTCTAGTAATAGGGTCCCCATGTACCCTTTAGGTACGGAACGGTACCAGAAAAATCATTTTTTTTTCATATTATGTATTTAGATGACATAGTGATGGATTCTTTTAAAATTTGAGCGAGTGTCTGAATTTATTGTAAATTGAAGTTGGTTTTTGTTTTTTTCGGAAAAAGTATTATTTTTTTTTATTTAACAGATCTGTTAAAAATAATGTATTGCCATTAGAACTAATATTGCGAGAGCTGGTAGCAAATAGTATGTAAAAGTAAAATCAGTTATCAGGTTAAGAGAGTTATGTGACAAATTTTCAGATTGCCTCAAATAACTGCCCAAAATTTGCTGCCAAATTTCAAAATAATAATCTGTGTAAGAAGTAACAAATCAATCTGGCAATGGGAAAGGGGTAAAATATCAAGTAGGTCCTAGATTTGAACCAAACAAAAGTTACATTTCAAAAGTCATAATTTTGGATGCTTCATAGGAATTTTGCAGCAGAAGAAAGTAGAGTATTCAACGAGGTTTACGGTCCAGCCATTAGAAAGAGAGGACTCGATATGCCTTGTATCCATCAAGTTAAATTTAACGCTACACTGATGTTTGGAAATTCGCACATTTCTTCAGGACTTCCCCTGAGTCTGCCACTAAACTATATACCTATTGCTGGATATCACATCAAGGAAGAAGTTCAACCCTTGCCGGAGGTATCAATTTAGATTTTTAATTTTTAGTGCTAAATCGTAATTTTTTAACCCTTTTTGTCAAACCTATTCAGTACTAAAATCGTACTCATATTATAAGTTCGAAAAATTGAATGTTTAGTTGTTTGGATGTTTGTTGCTCAATCACCAGAAAGGATCAGGTTGAAATTTGGAACAAAGATAGATTATAACCTGCAAAAATACAAAAGCTTTTCATCCCGGAAAACTGAGGGGACGGGGTAAACCATGGGGCGCTGCTAGTTGTTTTTTGTAAAGTCTCAACTCAACTTCTGCTGTAAATATTTAAGTTATTATGTTAATAATTTAGTCGAGAAAATTCACAAAGGAAGGTTTGAATTAATAATAACAGTTTATTTTGAGATGCAAGTTATGTAAAGATTTGAATTGCATTTTGTATTTTACAGTTTAGGTGGTAATAAAACAATTATCGTAATACATTATATCTTTTGGGAATCCTGTTTAATTACTTGTTACTTTGCTTCAAATAGGATTTACAACGAATCATGGACAATGCAACGGACGGGGTGATTTACTTCAGCCTGGGCTCTATGATGAAAGGAAAGACTATGCCTGTCAAAGTAAAACAGAACTTGTTGAAAATGTTTGGAGGACTGAAACAGACCGTCATTTGGAAACTGGAAGAGCCCCAACCATTTGTTCCGCAGAATGTCCACATTATTGAATGGGCACCACAAGCCAGCATATTAGGTTTGTATGATGTATTTAATAACTGTTGAATTACTTAATTACAGTGAAAATGCTGTTTAAAACTTGAGCGGCAATACGACTGCGTTCCGCCCCGCTTGCATTTTTTTATAAAAGGATGGAAAGTACTTACGAGGCTCATTTACTGGGTTCAATGATTTCGTGGGTTTCTCAAAGTTTTTATCGAGTACAAAGTATATTTATGACTATGCAATTATAACTGGCTTTGAAAATATGAAACCGAAAAAAATATGGGGAAAATATAAATCAAACACTTTTTTGTAGCAATACAATCGTATTCGAAGTTATCACCGTGATGAAATGCAGTTCTTACGACCTGTGTTGTAGTAACCGACTCCAGGTGGACATTAAATGAATTAAAAGAAAGAAAAGTGATCAAGCTACCTGGGGTAAGGCTGCAAATATAATGACTGGATTCGCATCTGTTCTGCTTTAGTAATAAGATCACATCGCAACTCATTGTATTGCAAAGTCATAACGCATTGTATAGTCTGCTCCAATGTATTATTAGAAGTTTAAATTTGGAAATGAACTTAGATCTAGAAATGTTTCGTTTCAGCTCACCGTAACACCGTATTATTCATCACTCATGGCGGCCTACTCTCGACAACGGAGACGCTGCACTATGGTGTCCCGGTGATCGGGATACCACTCTTCGCTGATCAGTTTCTGAATATAAGGCGAGCAGCCAGCAGAGGCTTCGGAATGCACGTCCCGCTTTCTTTCAATCTCTCTGCAGAACTGAAAGCTGGAATTGACGAAATCCTTGGCAACCCAAAGTAAGTTGTTGCTAAAATTTAATTTTGTTCAAAATTAATGATTTATAGCGTGTAAATACCCTCGTATATTTTAGCATAAAGGTCAATATTTTTTTTAGACTTACCACAAACCCAGAAATGTTTTTGAATGTATCATTTAATAGGATTAATTCCCGTGTAAAATAAAACATGATTTGATATCAATTTTTATTTTTTAAATTCGTTCGACCTCTTTGATTTCTAAAATTTGATACTGACCTGATTTTGCAACAAATTTGGCAGGGTTTTTGGTCGTCTTGCTTTTTTTATCTTGAGTCAATGTTTATTTATAGGTTGTAGGTTGCGTGTTAAAATTTTACACTATTGCAACATGTAGGTAGGTAGGAAGCAGTCAATATGAACTAGTTCTTAGAAATATAACGTAGCAGAAGTATCTAAAAGGTTTAATATATTATTTTCAGATACAAAGAAAGAGTAAAGGAGCTTCAGCTCATATACCATGACCGCCCCGTTTCTCCTGTGAAGGAGATGATCCATTGGGTGGAGCACGTGGCCAAGACTGGAGGGGGGGAAACATTTGCGTTCCATAGCACTCGTGACGCCCTGGTACCAAAAATATTATGTAGATCTATTAGCTCTCATTTTATCGATCTTTATTGTTGCTATTATTGTTATCAAGAAGTCTTTTCCTATTGTAAAAAACACAATCGTTGTTATCTTAGATCTTTATTTGTCTAAGCCAAACAAGCGGTCGAGTAAAAAAGAAAATTAAATCACTTAGGGCCTTTCACCAAGGTTTTCTCGTTCTCCAATCGTTAAGATTTTTACAAGATTTTATTTAGGGTTTCATAAAATCAAACATTGGGTTTCGTCAGAAATAAATAAGTACTTAAAACCAGAAACGACATAAATATCATTTGAAAAATAATTTTAATCAAAGTCTAAATAAGAAAATGTTTGCTTTTTTATTTTTCCAAAGTAAATGATAAAATCATTGACTTTTGTAACAGTTCAACACGTGACACCGTTACTGTAGACCATATACCGTGTCAAAGTACATATGTATATAGCGCTAAGGCTAATTGATATCGAAAGAACCTTCAAGTTCAACTCTTGATTTATACCTTTTATTGTGGTTTAAGCTCACAATTACGTCAATGTCTCGTAGAAAAGACAGAACCTTCGATTTTGATAAAATGTGTTTATAAAAAATGTTTATGTCAAATAGGTGTCATATCAGAATTTATGGGCCACTTACATATTTTTGTCTAAAAACGTATAATTGAGCAACGCGAGGTGCAAAAAGCACGCGTCAGTGAACAATCAGTTTCGGAATTCGTTTATTGAAAAGTACTTGTATATCCTGTGCTGTTTTGGTAGTAGGTATGCTGAAAACTAATTAATCACTTGTTTTGAATATCTAAAGATATACTGTCAGAAAGCAATTATATTTATATAATTATATATGTAGTTCATAAGGATGATCAATTGATTTTTACAGGGTTATTGAAAAAGTAGAACAATTGTTTTGTAATTTTCTCATTACTGCTAGTTTTTTACATAGACAATAAATATGGAAATATTACTAATGGTAGTAGTAATAATTTATTTCGCCATCTAAAAGGAAAAAGAAAAGGCATTCCTTTTATGAGGTGGTCTGGTCAATTCTGGACTTTCCTACCGATGGTATTTCAAACTGATCAACATCACATAAGGCATCTTTTTTGACGTGACAACGTCTTATAAATTGGTTTGCCGGGTGACACTTCAAGAAACTGCGTTACGCTCCGCTCACGTTATGCGCTCACAACGAGAGCGAGTGAGAGGCACGCGTCCCTTCCACTCGGGCATGGTTAGCCCGCCTAAGAGCGAGAGAGACAGACATAAAAAGTGAAAGGCACGCGTCCCTTCCATAAAATTATTTTACCACTCAAAGTCGTTGTCACGTAAAACTTTCGCCCGTATACCGACTTTACAGGCAACCAATTTTTTTTAAATTAAAAGTGACGTGACGAGCAGGACATGTGCCTGATGGTAAGCAACATGCTTGCCACATAGCAGCTTAGTGACACGCAGCTATTAGAACATGAAGAGTCCAAATCATTACCTAGCACTGCACTGCGCTCGTCATCCTGAGATCTAAGATGTTATATCTCTAAGCCCTGTAATTTCTCTGGAAACATTGCCCTTCAAACCGGAACACAGTAATGTTTGCACATTACTGCTTGGCGGTAGAATAACTGGCAAATGTGTGGTACTTCCCCAGGCGGACTCTGCAAAGAGTCCTACCACTATCGCAAGTGCGTCTGAAGTGCACTTGCGATACCGTCGTACGACATGTGTTGGATACAATGAATGAATGGATAAAAGGATAATATACTAGTATGTGCATCGATTGCTTTGAGACACGTTCCATTTATGCTTATAGGTGTGATCTAAATATGTGGGTAAGTTTAGGTTGGTTGGACCTTCTATATTAGCTCAAAAATTTGTAGGCAACACAAACTATGTGAGGGAAACTGTCATGGATTTAAAAAAATACCACGTCCATGGTGAGGAGCCCGACATAACCCGCCACGCCCCTGCACGGTGGACATGCGTGGGAAATGCCTTTCCTCCACATAGTAAGCTTATTTTCTAATAGAATATTTCCTCTTTAATACAACAAAATTGTTCAAAAGAATTTAAACGGGACTATTTCTATAGTGAGAAATTTTGCAACAATCAATGTTTATAGGTCCCAAAATGTATGAAATTAAATGTAAAAATATTGGTTGTAGATTTTTGGACAGGAGGAAGGAAATAAATCAAGAAAAAACTCGTTGATTTATTGTTTTACTAGCGGCCCGTTCCGGCTTCGCTCGGATATTGTCACATAAAGCCCATTAATGGAAATAAAAACTATCCTATCTTTTAAGTTGGATCAATCTACACACGGTGTCCAAATTTGATTAAAATCGGCTAAGTAGTGTAGGAGTCCATTGCGGACAAACATCGTGACAGGAGATTTGTATATATTAAGAAGTAAAACTTAGAAATTTAGGATTTTTCTAAGACGTTCAATAAATTTTGGCAACGTATTGTTTTACCCGCTGGCTAGTTTTCAGTTCGTCAGTTACATAACCCACGAAGGCAGAAACGAGTTCGGCTCATTTAAGCTTGCCCTGAGGATTAGCCAATCTGCTACGAAGCCGTAAAGCAAAATCCTTTTCTTAGTTCGTTACTTTCGAAGTTGCAATTACGCTGCCTCCAGCGGGTTGTAGGTAGACAAACCGCTTAGGCGGGTTCCATTTTTATTAAATCTCTCTGATAAATTGAAAAAATATTTTTTGTTTGGATGTTTTCAAAACTTATGAGCTATTTTTTTATACCTACAATGTAAAGTTGTTATGAAGTAGGAGTGTCCTGTTGTTTTACCCGCGTAGTTCATGCATAGTTCGTGTAATTTTCCTGCAATAAACAGTAGCCTATGCTATAACATACTTTAATCTAAGCCTTTTTCAAATTTAAACGATCTTTTAGTCGTTCCGACGTAATTGACCGACCAACATCCAAACTTTCGCATTTTTTGTATTAGGAAGATGTGAAATTTCACATCTTCCCAATACTACAATTGTAGAAGTAAGGACGAAAAATCATGCGTACCTGCATATTTTTGCATAAATTCTACCATCGGATGCCAGCAAGGTGACCCGCTCGGTCAGGCTATATTCGGTTTAGGTATCCACCCTATAATTTCCGAACTAAATTCAAAATTTAACATGTGGTACTTTGATGATGGTTCTTTGGGTGGTAATGTACCACACCTTTGCCAGTTATTCTACCGCCAAGCAGTAATGTGCAAACATTACTGTGTTCCGATTTGAAGGGCAATATTTCCAGAGAAATTACAGGGCTTAGAGATATAAGATCTTAGATCTCTGGGTGACGAGCGCAGTGCAGTGCTATTCATGTTCCAATAGCTGCGTGTCACTGTACTGTTATGTGTCAGGCATGTTGCTTACCATCAGGCACATGTCCTGATCGTCTCGTCACTCTTTATTTAAAAAAAAAATACCTCAGAAGTGTTCGATGACCTTAAAAACATCATTGAGCGCTTCGATTCTATCGGTCTATCCCTAAATTTTAATAAGTGTAAAATTTTTATTCCGGAACATGTACCAAAAAACATTCAATCTTTAATTTATCAAAATTTTAATTCATTGTGCTCTAATATTTGGAACAAGTCGAAAGATTCTTTAACACTTTTAGGGGCTCCTATTTTTATGGAAGCACTGCCACCCTTAATAAATAAAAAAAATAAGGAGTTTTCCAAATTATCACATCGTCTTTTCCAAATTAAACCACACATGGCATTTTATATACTTCGGCTCTGCCTTTTTGCGCCAAAATTCATGTTTTTGATGCGTTGCTCTCCGTTGTGGTATTTTTTATCACTAACATACCTAATCGATTTGATTATGAAAGACACAATGACAAAGATTTTAAATTTACAGTTTGATGATGATTCGTGGGCACAAGCTACACTTCCCATTGCTTTCGGTGGGCTGGGCATCCGCCGCAGTTCGAGCATCGCACTTCCAGCTTTCTTAGCCTCCAGTCACGGCTCCCAATCTCTCATCGGCATGATACTACACAATTCAATGGCTGATGTTCGAGTTGCTTGCCAGACTGAGGCTTTGGCAACCTTTTTTTGTGCGTTGTGCCCTGGTGTTAGTTCACCCACAGAAACCAATGTGCAGTGTAACTGGGACCTTCCGCTCACTAAAATTACCTATGAGGCATTATTAGAGCACGCGCCAGATATTTCGGAACGAGCTCGTCTCCTTGCTGTTGCAGAACCTGAATCAGGTTACTGGCTTTACGCCTTACTTTCAAAAAATTGGTTACTGTCCTCGACCCGAGTTGTCTACGTATAGCGTCAGGTCTTCTTCTGGGTGTTAAGTTATGCGAGCCTCATCGCTGCTAGTGCGGTAATGCTGTTGACTATTTGGGACGTCACGGGCTCTCCTGTGTGAAGAATGCCGGTCGACCTTTCAGGCACTGGGCAATCAACGATTTAGTCAAACGAGCACTCTGCACAGCGTCAATGCCAGCAACGCTAGAACCAACCGGAATGTCGACAGATGGAAAGCTGCCAGACGGTGCCACGTTAGTACCGTGGTGTCTCGGTAGAGCATTAGTCTGGGACGCCACGTGTGTAGACACCCTGACTCTGTCTCATGTCGGTAGTTCGGCTCAAACCGCTGGAGCTGCGACCGAACAGGCACAACTCCGTAAATAACGGAAATACTCCCAGCTCAGCGCACATTATGATTTTTTTGCGTTGGCTGTGGAGACTAAGCTACTACTTCGCCCAAAAACTAAGTATAGCCATCCAACGGGGCAACGCAGCCAGCGTTCTGGAAACCCTGCCGCAAGGCAGCGATCTCGACGGCGTGTTTGATTTGTAGAGAGTGTTGGTTTTAATTTATTGTTTGTTAATATTTTCCAGATACAATAGTATTGAAAGGGTGATTAAAATAAAAAAAGTCATTCAAATTGTACTGAGCCATTTAACAATACGTCGGATATTTTTTTTTAAATTTTATTAAATAATTATAATATATACTTACATGTTTTTATTTGTATAACTTATTTAACGGTGTTCTAAAACAAACCGCTAATCCGGTATGCCAAAAAATTTTTGTAATAGTCCAACCTATTTACCATTATCCCTGCTTTTGGCGAAGATTTGGAAGTCGGAGTAATCTATAGGTTACCATAGTTTTTCAATTCAAGTAGTATGGTTAGAAATCGTATTGTGGAAACTTTTTCCCACAAAAAATAAGTGTAGGTAACTGAAAAGTAAGGCAATGATGTTGTTGATGATTGTTACCAACTAAAACTTATTTTGTATTTTTACATCATTGTTTTATTTTTCATACACTAAAAAATTTCTAACTACCTCTAGTTATACCAATGTCCCGTTATGACTAACGAAAAGCAAAATTCAATTTCAGAGTAAGGTGAAGACAAATTGGAAAAAAGTAAATTCGAAATTAAACGTCTCCTTCAAGTTTAATAGGTCAAGTGGCTTGTGCTTTGCATTTGTTTAAAAGTTCGGTTCAAATACTTATACTACACAAAGAATCAGCCATGGGGAGTATTTAGTTTAACGTTCATAGTTTTTTTTAATAAAGAGTGACGAGACGAGCTGGTTATGTGTCTGATGGTAAGCAACATGCCTGCCACATAACAGCACAGTGACACGCAGCCATTGGAACATGCAGAGTCCAAATCATTACCTAGCACTGCACTGCGCTCATCACCCAGAGATCTAAGATATTATATCTCTAAGCCCTGTAATTTCTCTGGAAACATTTTTACAAGAGCCACTTAAAAAAAAGGTCTCCTCGACCTCGACATTTTTCGGTGGTCATTTTATGTAAACAAACACATTTCTACGCAAATTTTGAACAAATTTACATACAGTATAGTCTAAAATTGTTTAAACTTACTTTTCCATGATTATCAGTAGCAAAAGCAGCACTAATTCACTCAAAAACACGGAAATAACGCTAACTCGATTTGCATCTTGCACATTGTTCAATTATGTTTTAATGACTAAATTCGATAAAAAACAGATTATGAAACACGCAGAATAGACAACAATACTATAGTACGGGAATATTTATCACTCGACTTAAATGTGAAAAACAAAAACGAAAGAGTATGTAGAATAAATATTTTTTTTATTGTCTGGGCAGAGCCTTTATTAACAAAACTAAAATACAATGAGAACTACATATACTACACTACAAACCTAACTACTTACACTAAGCACACATGAATTATCTATAGACCTACAGTGGTCATCAGGTATAATCAAGATGTTCAAGCCCACTACCATGAATAATAGAATTATTACAGCGTAAAATAACTAAATATGTCAAACAAGTTATGCTCTAATCTAAATATTATTAAAACGCATTGAAAAAAACTCTTGATATTCTTAAGTTAGTTAACATTAGTAAAAACATCGTCTTTTTTGACATGATATCGTCTTTTTTGACGGGATAACGTCTAATAAATCGATGAACGCCGGCTGTATGCACGAAAAAGTGTCTCGTCCCGTTACGCTCATTGTACGCTTGTGCCGCATCTATCAATGTTTTGTAATGACGCTGTCACATTAAACTATCGTCCGTAAATCAACCGACTTTACAGACAACCAATATTTTTACTTTACAGTCGCCTCTAAAGTAGTTAAGGTTTTTGTTATGAGAAATAAGTACACATAAAAATCGGTCGGTTAAAAATGTTTCATCGCAAAAAAGTAGCGATTTCATTATAATAAAACCAGTTTATCGCACAAAAATATCGAATTTTCTGTACAAAATAGACCGAACCACGCAATTAATTAGAACACTAGAGTACAGAGGGGAACATAAGTTCGGCCACGGCGCGCGGCAGGAACTTTGCTTACTTCAGTAATGAATGCGACCGCGACGCACTTGTTTCGCGCATTGTACATATTGTGTGAACATAGTGAAACACAGTAAATTAGATTGATTCATAAATATTTCATATCCAGTATTTACCGGGTAACGTAACATGCATGTAAAAATAAGATGATTCTCATAATTAAATACTAGATTTATACTAAGTAGAACCAGTAAAATCACGAACAAAACAGCTATTTTAAACTTTTTACTGATTTCTGCAGGCAGTGATTTCAACTCTTCTTGTTCAATTAGCTCCATCGTACTGTGCTGTTGTGGACAAGCACGTTGTTTACTATCAAGCGCATGCCTTGTATTGTATGTCCCGTCACTTATATTTCAAGATATTTTTTTTTTTTAATTTGTTGTGATGGTATGTAGGATTATCTAATAGTAAAATTCGTTCATAGTTATCACTTACTTACTTACGAATTTTTTGATACATTATTTTTGTGTTTTTCTCAGTTGATCGTATTTTTTCAATGCCATCGTTCCTCACTAACACGTAGGTTGGTACCATTACACAGCCTTATTCGTGTTAAAAAATCTGTAATCGGTGCGCAAAGATGTTGAATTTAGGTTCTGACCGTTACTATAGTGTAAAACGTTTGAGGTTTCCATATTTGCTTCGGAGATAAATGTTTCTGTTAGTTGCTTTTGGAGTGGTCAGTACTTTATAGGCCGACTTTGGTTTCAATAAACAGTAAATTCTAGTTTCACGCAAAGTTGGGAAACTATGAACAAATTCTGTGGTTGTAAAATATACTAACACAAGACTAACCAATGTTATATATTTTAGTGTGAAAAAGTTTATGTCGTTCGGTGAAATAGAGGAGCTGAGTAAGGAATTTTTGGATTTAGGTGATCGCTTTTGAACAAGATAAATAGATGAACTCTGAACTAAATAAGAGAAATACTGCTTACGAAAAAAAAAGAATTAATAAGGGGTATTGATATCTACATGATTTGTAGTGGTAGGACTCTTGGCAGAGTCCGCCTGGGGAAGTACCACACCTTTGCCAGTTATTCTACCGCCAAACAGTAATGTGCAAACATTACTGTGTTCCGGTTTGAAGAGCAATGTTTCCAGAGAAATTACAGGGCTTAGAGACATAAGATCTTAGATCTCTGGGTGACGAGCACAGTGCAGTGCTAGGTAATGATTTGGACTCTTCATGTTCCAATAGCTGCGTGTCAGTGTGGTGTTATATGTCAGGCATGTTGCTTACCATCAGGCATATGTCCTGATTGTCTCGTCACTCTTTATTTAAAAAATTTTTTTTTTTTTTTAACCACCACGAACCAACCACCGTGATGAAAGTATTCCACTTTCAATTTTCACAAAAGTAGAGTTAAATCTCTTCGTGGGAGTCATTCGAACATGTATTTAGTAGTATATATACGATAGTACTGTGTCTGCGCTTGTTAAAGTCACTGACGATATACGCTTGGGTATGGATGGCGGCAAGCTTACTGTTCTAGCACTGTTAGACTTCAGTAATGCTTTCAATGCCGTCAACTTCGACATTTTACTCGCGTTATTGTGCTCTCTTAACATATCTCCACCGGTAATTAATTGGCTTCGTAGTTATCTACTGGGACGCCGGCAACGGATTCACCTTGAAGATAACTTTTCTTCGTGGTGCAATACAACTGCAGGTGTTCCTCAAGGCGGTGTTTTATCTCCTCTTCTCTTTGCAATTTTTATAAATTCGATCTCTAAACACCTTACTTCTTCCTACCACCTTTATGCAGACGATCTTCAGATATACATTCAAGCTCCCCTAAATACACTAGACGCAGCAATTGCTGAAATGAATGCAGATCTGCATCGCATCATTCAATGGAGCAAATCATTTGGCCTAAAAGTTAACCCTCTGAAATCACAAGTTATAGTAATTGGAAGTCCTCATTGGATCTCCAGAATTAGTTGGGCCACTTTGCCTGGTGTTGTATTCGATGGAGTTACTATACCGTACAGTAGCTCTGTAAAAAAATCTAGGGCTAGTTCTTGATCGTACCTTGTCTTGGGACTGCCATATAAACTCGATCAGTAGTAGGTTATTTGCAACTGGTAGTTCCTTAAGACGCCTGCGTAACTTTTTTACCCACTGCCACTAAAATTGTTCTTGCTCAGTCTCTCCTACTTCCTATTCTGGATTACGCTGACGCCTGCTTTCTTGATCTCAGAGAGGACCAGCTAGAGAAACTTGAGCGCCTTCAAAATTACTGTATAAGATTTATATTTGGTTTACGCAAATACGATCACGTCTCTCAATATCGCACACAGCTCAAGTGGTTGCCAATTCGTCTTCGACGGGATGCTCACATTCTTTCAGTTCTCTACAATATCATGTTTAATCCTACCACCCCACACTACCTTAAGGAACGTTTTACTTTTTACAAGATTGTCACCCGCTCCTTTGAGATCTAAAGATAACCTCACCATTATGATCCCTTCTGCCAGAACTGAAACCTTTTATGGAAGGTCGTTCACTTTCAGGGCGGTTTTATTGTGGAACGAATTACCTGTGTCTGTCAGACGTTCTTCATCACTAGAAACCTTTAAAAATATGTCAAGGAACTATATTTGTCAAAATTGTAGCCATAGTATGCATAGTATATAACATGGCGTTGGTGATACTATCAATTCATTGTTTTGTATTTCCTCTATTAGACCTTCACAATATAGATACATAATTGTTTATTTATTTTACATATGTATTATTGTATGTTATGATAATAATTATAAGTACTAGTTTATTTTATTTAGTAATAAATAAATATGTTTAAATAGGGTATATTTCAATTTATTTTTATAAATATATATATGCATGTATTGTATGTAAATTTTATTTATTTATGTCATCTGCACACCCACATTTTAAGATCCCATCTTTCTTTTTCCACCCTAAGGTTGCCTGGAAGAGATCGCTATTAGCGATAAGGCCGCCGTCTGTCGCACTAACTTTAAGTGTTTAATCTGTTTCAATTTGTAAATTATTGTTATTTTGGTGTGTTCAATAAAGAGTATCTATCTATCTATCTATCTATTTAATACAACGTTCTTTTCTATAAGTAATTTTCTTTGAGACAGGTAAGTTTTAAAATGCAAATATCTGGGCTCTTCACATTTTCTACTACAAATGAAGATAATATCGGAACTGCCTGAAGCAAATATTTGAAAGCTTAAATGCAGACGTATCAAGCATTTTACTGTACCCGGGACGTTCCCTAACTCTGTCAATTGGATTAGTGACAGTAACCGCGCCTCAGAGAAACTGGCACAGCGCTGGGTAACATCACAACTTTGACTTTAGCCCCCGGGTCTGACAGCAGGTGTGTTCGGTTTTAACTAAACTTCAATGGACGGGATGTAGAGCGAAAAAGTAAATGTATGTTAACTGTTATGAGAAAAAAGATAATAAAACATTTGGATTTTGTAGAAAGGGTCGTGATTTATTCATTATTACAACCAATGCCACTTGAAATTTAAAAATATCTTTAGTGTGTTGTTTAGAACAGTTGAAGAGTAGACATCGGCGCAACTGAGGTGGCCCGCGTTGTGGAGACAGAACTGTCAGTATCAATGTGCACTGCTCTTTCTGCCTACCATGGCTTTGATGGGGTCGCCACAGTTAGATGGCGATCGCAATGGGCTGCAAGGAACAGAGAGAGCCGATTCCTGTCATCTGCAGCTGAAATGTGATGGTGGCGGCGGGACCACAGACCTGGCCCCGTTGCGGAGAACTAAAAGTGTCCATACGTGGAGATTTAATTATTGATCCCCTAGGCCCACACCGTGTCTTTACTTTAGATGCATTTGTGACAAAGTGACGTGTTCAGTGAATGAACCAGAGGAGGGTCCGGAGACGGATAAGCTGCAGCGGGTTTGCGGAACAATGCGTCCCCGCGTTCTCGTCGTAAGCGGCAATGAAACTCCATGGAAGGTTTAGTCGAAACCCCATGGAAGGTTTAGTTAAAACGCCGTGGAAGGTTTAGTTTAAATCGGTCGAATCGAACTTTATCCGCCCCCTCACTACCTCCATTGCTGAAACCTGATGGGACATTGGCGCAATGGAGAAGATACACTTGTTTGCATTTCAACTTGTGGAATCTTTGCGTCTAGATGCTGGTAGCGGAAAACCTTCGATGCTATGCCAGTGTGCGAGGTAGACGGCCACCGATTTCGGTTGGTGCGATCGAGAAACAAAACGATTGCGCTAATAGAGTACTCGGAAGGTCGGATGTCGGTGTTGCAATCTCACGGTACACGGGGAACTTCACATACTACGCTGACGACACCGACGACGCCATCGGTCGGTTCGTACGGCGAGCGTTAGCTGCATCACCAAATACCATCCGAGAGTTCAACCTACAGATGGCCATAAAAGACAGAAACGCGGCAATAGTGGAGGCTCTGCGCCGGGAGGAGGCGGCTTAAGCAAAAGACAATGTTGAGTCGATTACTATCGGAATCCCAACCGGTAGTGATCGAACAGACGAAATCGGACTAGTACTAGAATTAAATGTTCACAACACCCCCCCCTATTTTCCTTTTCTTCTACTAATCCAAGAAATTTGTAAAAAAAGATAATTGTAATGACAAATGTCACGGACCCCAGACGTCACATCATCACCCTCGTCAACTACAGTCGGTGTCCAGATCTCTTTTGGATAGAGCGGACGCCCTCTGTGACCCTGAACATTTAGAAGCGGAAAAAAGATACGTTCAGGAGGTACTTAAAAGTAATGGTTATAATGTGACGAAGTTAGTGGAACACAGAAAAGGGCAGAAAAGGAAAGTGATGAATGTCGAGAGGCAGCCGGCTTTTATGCCTTACGTCAAAGGCATCACGGATAAGGTGGGGGCATTATTAAAAGAATATTCTATTAAAACTGTGTATACTCCCTTATCAAAGATGACGAGGCATATTAGGACGCCGAAAGACGTCATTCCATTTCAGACTCCAGGTGTGTATAAGGTCGACTGCAGCTGTGGTAGTTCTTATATTGGTCAAACTAAGCGTACAATTGCTGAAAGGATCAAAGAACACATCGCCGCTGTAAAAAATCGCCAGACACAGAAATCTGCGATTGCTGAGCATTTGATTGATGCGGGAACTGGCCATTGGATCGAGCTCCACGACCCGAAGATTCTCTCCACCGAACGTCATTACTACGCAAGAATAGTTCGGGAAGCCTTAGAAATTAAAAAACATCGTAATTTCAACCGGGAGGATGGTTTTCGGTTATCGGCGTCGTGGAATCCAGTCATAAATAAATGTACGCATCGCGGAGTGAGTTCGGAGAACCCTGGTGATACGGTTAGTGTTGTGTGTCGTGGTGGTAACCCTGCGATTTTCGAAGACCAAATGAGGGTAGATCTAGATCCCCTCATTTCGCAATGAGACGACCCGCAATTTCTTCAGTCTTCTCGTGACCACGGCGGTTGTAACGCTGCCGAAACGTCGAGGTATTTAAACAATGAATTAAATCGTGATTAAGTCCTGTACATTATAAACATTATGTGTTCAAATCGCGAAAGCTTAAAAACAATATACGGACCCCAGAGTCTGTGGAGCGGCAAAATAATAACAAAAAAAAAGATGCTAATAGCGCGACACCTCCTACTCCACCTGACTGCCCAACTTTTATCTCAGAGATACCCATTCGTCAAATGGAGGTTCGCAAAGTGCTACGCAATCTGGACGTGAATAAGGCCAGTGGTCCAGATAGTATTCCTTCCCTAGTGTTGAAGGCTTCTGCGCCTCAGTTGTCTCCGATACTGACGCGCCTATTCAGACTTTCTCTCCAAACTGGGCTTGTACCGCAGTCTTGGAAGCTTGCCAATGTGCAACCAGTGCCCAAAAAGGATACTCGTGGACGGATATTCTAGCGTACGTCACTCACATCTGGAGTGAAGCTATTGAGAAACACGGGGAAGCACTTGCAGTCTCCCTGGATATCTCGAAGCTTTCGACAGGGTTTGACATGATGGCTTATAAGCAAGTTTTCTAGTTATGGTTTGCCGCCTGGGTTTATTGCGTCGATATCGGACTTCTTGAGGGATCAATCCATTCTAGTCGTCATTGATGGCTGCTCGTCGGATCAAACATAAATACTGGAGTTCCTCAAGGGTCGGTACTCTCTGCGACATATCAACGATCTGTTGGAGCCCGGTATTTTTGGGTACGCGGATGATAGCACCGTTGTAGAGAGTTACATATCTAGCGCGAGAGCCAGTGGGCAGCAGACTCAGGTACTGAGAAAGAGTTTGATCGCGCGTTTGAGCTTGACCCTTGAAGCGGTGTCTAAATGGGGCGATGCCAATCAGGTCAAGTTCAACGAGAGTAAAAAGCAGGCGCGTCTGTTCTCTGCAAAAAGGAGTCCATTTCAACTAGCTCCTACTTTTAGGGGTGTATCTGTGCCGGTCTCTGACCGTCTTGGACTTTTGGGCGTTATTTTAACATCTACGCTCAACTTTGGCTAAAATCGAGTCCAAGGCTAAATTAGCTGCTAAAAACTAGGTGTCCTCTAAAAGGTAAGAAGGTATTTCAAGCCTGAACAGTTGCTTACGTTATATCAAGACAACAAGACATATTCGCTCTTGTATGGAGTAATGTTCGCACCTTTGGGATGGATCGGCTAAGTATCAGCTGGAGGTTCTGGAATCGATCGAGAGACGTGCTAAAAAGCTCATAGGCAGCGACACTCCAGTGCGAAAAAGACGACATCGTTTCATGGTTGATGTTCCAAAGACACGAACGAAGAGATTTGACTCTACTTTTTTTAAAAACGTCTAGGCTATGGAATATGTTGCCTGAGTGGGTTTTCCCCGATGGTTACAATCTTTGTGTCTTCAAATCGAGAGTGAATCGGTTTTTTTTAGGTAAACACGCTTCATCGTAGACCGCATCATCGCATAACATCAGGCAAGGTAGTGGTCAAGTGTAAACCTATAAAAGTAAAAAAAAAAACAAACATTATAAAACACTTAAAACTGGGGTACTGCCAGCAGCGTCCAAGCTACCGGTGGTTAGGGCTGCAGAGTGAGAAACCTCCTGATGATGCTCGATGTGTCAAGGATGATCGCCTTCTGCATCTGACGCTTGACCCAACCGTCTGTCGATTATTATCATTATCTCAGCCTATAGAGACATATTGCCCAATTGCAGAGCAAAGGCCTCTCTGCCCTCCCTCCAATTTTCCCGGTTCAGAGCACAGTCGTCCTATTTTTTTTCGCGTTTTTCTTTTCGGAACACAAACATAATGGTTAATATCATTTGTGTATAACAAATTCCAAGATGAGAAACTTAAATTATTTATAAAAAAACATCCAATATTTCCCTGTTAATCAACTCAAAAAGTTCAATGATGAATTTTAACTACTATTATTACTTTTTAGCAAGTAGAATGATGTTAAATTACAGAAGTACATTTATATTACTTTGGTAAATTTACTATCAAAGGATGTATTAGTTTTATGAAATTTTGCCTGTGTGACCATTAGACACTTATTAAAACAAAACTGTAGTTTAAAATGATTACTTAGCTTTAACTTTCACCTTGAAGATAACCGAATTTGCGATAAAATACTGAGGGAGAGAATAAATTCTATTTATTAGTTAGTTTGGAACCGATGGGACAGATTTTATCAAAGTTTGGAATGTAATGATGAAATTACTCTTACACCGCAGGACTATGGCTGTTACTGGAGTTAGATGAGCTACTCATTTCAATTTAATTGTGGTTCTAAAATACTATCTCTACCCTGCACACGTTGCTACGCCACCTGTAAAAAATCGGTCGTACAAACTCAGAAACATGGTCATGTACACTAACTTTGCTAAAGATCACAAACAGAAACAAGGTAGTTACAATAAGCAGATGTGTTCACGCTTATTACCCTTTATATCAGAAGTTCATCGGCCTGACTGAATATGAATGAGAACCAACTTGTTAGCTTCACACTTGACCGTTCCTGAATATTATATGAGTTTCCAACTTGAGCGCAGACTGCATTGTGATTTAAAGGTGCTTCGTGACCGCTTTGGCTGAACGTGCATGATTCTTAAATGCGCCCTCAACTGCGATAAGTGGTGTTTCACAGATATTTTTTAGTTTTCAACAATTACAAAACTAAACTTGTTTTATTTTAAATAATATATAGTGGTGAGAAAAGCAAGACATATATGAGCCTGTCATTAGGAACGCATCTGCTTATATATACAAAACTACACAGCTATTTGAACACGAAGAGTTCAAAGTACTCAGAGAAATATCTCTACGATCTTTGAATACGATATCTACGACTTACCTTGCTCTGAAGTTACAAAGCATGCTTAAACTTAAAAGTCTTGCATTTGACTCACGTGCTACGTATCTTCTGATTCAGATGTTATTTTTTTATTAAATAACGCCTGAAATACATTTGAATTGCTAGTCTTTTAGACTCGTAATGACAAAATGCAATGATACTATTAGGCGAGGGTACTTAGGTACCTACTTAAATAATTAATAATTTGTTATGTATCAAGTACTTACTTAGGTAGATACAGAATAAAATAATGTAGTTGCATAACATTGTAGTATGTAGTTGCAGTCACATAATGTGTAACTGTGTTAAAAATAGTTTTTTTTCCAAATTAGTTTTTCTATTTATGAATTAGTCTACAAATCTATACAATAAAATATAGTAAAGAAGTTAGCACATTTATTGGCAGATGAAGAAGTGGGCTAAAACATGACGGCTCCGGAACCTCTACTGGTGCACCCTGGGGATCAGTCAACAACTTCCCTGGGTGAGATCTTGTAGATAATGGTCGCTAATCTGAACGAATACTCTCTACGAAAAACGTTCTTTCGAAATAAACTCGCGACTTTCCTATTCCTGTTCTACTTCGTTTCATCGAATCGAACATTTAAACGGACGAATCGACGGATCGAAGTAGAACCGGAGCAACCGGAGTAGGAAAGTCGCGAGTTTATTTCGAAATTACGTTTTCCATAGAAAAAGAGTGTACGTGTCCTGGCCCACGGTGGGAACTTTTGTGTGCGCTTCTCTTCCTTTGAGCAGTGCGTATAGAAGTTGTGGGGTGAAATGGGACTGACTTGAGACTTGGGAACGTTACTTGGTTGATTTTATCTGGCTAAGTTACAGTCCTAAGTCTTTCTAGAAAGGCGATCGTGAGATAGAACGCGAGTTCTCGCGGATTTTTTTCTTGCAAATAACTGTAAGTTACTTATTATCTCAGAAGATATTAGGTGCTTAAGAATCAATTTAAGTGGACAAAATTTGTAAATTCTAGAATAGCAAGAGAAATTGCGAGTAGTAGATTTTATTTACAAAATTGTACAATAATGAGAAACAAGGATTGCCATATAGTATAGACTGTTGAAATGATATATTATCTGTACGTTCACACGTCGAGCAACTAATAAATTGATATTACGTTGTAGTTACTGTTTAGTGTGGGTACTTAAGATGTAGATTGATTATGTCTAGACACATTTCAGATAATAAATACCTAAAGAAGCACGACGTGACCCAGAAAAGTTGGATTGATTGATAATGCGTTGTTTATTCTTTGTGATGCTCGATTTTTTAAACAAGGTCAAACGTTGCTACCCTTATTTTAGAATCCCGTTCAAAACCTGGCATCTTATGATTGCAATTACGATGTATGTTTATTTTGACTTGTTTTGAATTATGATTGTAGTTTCTTGACTTACTGTAATTTAATGGATTATAATGCCGTAGCGAACTCTCACGGGGAAATCTTTGACGTGGTGTTGGCGCTTGAGAGCTACGATTCATAGCCACGCGCAGTACGCGTGCGCGCCAGAACCCGGTTTCGTCCCACTCGACGTGCTGTACCACCCCGCATTCGAGGTAGCGCTCACTATCTCACTGCAGAGCGGCAGAGGCATCCGACTTCCACCGAGTAGTATAGATTCAGCGCGAGATCGGAACTTTAAAAAGATGGATGTCCCTCTTTTCCTCTCCCTCCTATCTGAAATTTCATAGACCCCAGAGCTCGAGTCTAGTGACGTTTCGGTAGCTACTAAAGCTTTCTATGACATCATGATGATGATGATCATCTATGGATTGTTTAATATGTCCGCCCCCAAGATAAGACGAGTAGAACGAGGCGACAGATTTCCCGTCTGGTTTGATGCAGACATTATAAAAGACGTTCGGCGCAAGAGCAGATTACATAGAACCTGGTTGCGATCGGACTGTATTGGCACCTATGGAATATTTTCTGAGTTACGTTTAGTTAAGCTAGTCTTGAAATACGTATCTCTCAAGTGCACACGTCTCATATGTCAGTCATAGAAAATAACTTGCTACGGTGTCCCCAGAAATTTCGGAATCATGTGCACGCTATTAGGTCGAAGAGCGGTTTCGAACTCTGTGTTTCGTATAAGGGTGTCCTATGCATGGGCGTAGATACTGCCACCGCTTTTGCAGCCTATTTTTCTAGTGTTTTTTTGGATGAGTTGCCGGAGCTAGACGTGGAGTTCTGCTTGGATTTGGACGATGGTCGTGGTTCTGTTAGCCTACCTGCTGTGCTTCCTGAGATATGAGATATCGAACGCGGGTTTAATAGGTTAAAGCTTACCCCGGTAAGCTGATTTTATTCTAAAATCAGGTAAAAATTACCTTATTCTCCTAATTTTCTACATTTTTAACTTATGCCTAACAAAAAGGACATACCCAGAAGTTATCTAGGGTCACCCCTATTCCGAAGACGAGTAACAAGTCATCAGTTGAAGACTATCGTCCGATCGCAATCTTATGTTCACCTGCGAATGTCTTTGAACACATCTTACACGCTGAACTATATAGACAGGTTCAGCAACAAATAGGAGAGGAACAGCATGGCTTTAGGCGAGGTTGTTTCGTAAATACTAACTTATTGGGGTTAGTCGAATACATCTCCGATGCTATAGATCGCTCATCGCAGGTTGACGTGATCTATTTTAACTAAAAAAAAAGGCTTTTGACAAAATCGACCACGATATCTTATTACATAAGCTATCTGCCCTATTCCTTGACATATTCCTAAAAATTTTCGCGGATTATCTGAGAAATCGGCAACAGTATGTTAGACACGGTACCCATGTCTCTGAACCTTATCACACCAAGTCTGGTGTAAGTCAGGGCTCTATTGCTGGGCCGCTACTCTTCCAAATTATGATTCATGACCTTCCTAGGGATCTAAGAACTGCCAAGTGTCTGTTGTACGCGGATGGCCTTAAACTCTTTGTCGAAATAAGTACACCTCGCGATTGCCTTAGTTTGCAAGAAGATATTGACGCTGTTTATGCATGGCTGGCGAATAATAGGTAACCATTTAATGCAACTAAGTGCAAAGCTGTGACATTTGACCGCAAAATCAATCCTATCAGTTTTCAATACTGCCTTGGTGATTTGTTTAGAATACGTGATCTGGGAGTGAAATTGGATCGCGGTCTCTGCTTTCACGACCATTTCGTGCCGTCGTCTTGGTTTCGTTATGCGAAATGCTAAGGACTGCGAATCCTTTGGTTGTTAAAACCTTATACAACTCTTTGATGAGGAGTAAGCTCGAGTCGAGTGCCTGCGCTTGGAACCCGCAAAATGTCACTTACACTCGAATGTTGGAGAATGTCCAAAAAAGCTTTCTTGAGGTCACTCTACAAAAAAAGTTATGGTTTTTACCCATATATGTATCCGACAAAGTTTCTGCAGAGTCATCTCGGGGTACAACTCGCTGAAAGTCAGAAGCTGGTATACCAACTCCTAATTGGGTGCAAAATACTTAGAAGTTCGATTGACTCCCTCGATTTGCACAATTTAATGTCCACTTTAAGCGTACTAGATAAACCAGGTGTCACGAACAAACGTGGACAACTGCATACGTTTTTCCACCTGAACAGCAGCCGGACGGATTACGGCTCGCGCCATGACACCGCTAGTCCGAACCCAACGTCACCTCAATGCTCTCCTTTCTAATCTTGACAATTTTTGTGATAGTTGGAACACTCTACGAATGATTATATTTAGTTAATATAATCATTCGTAGAGTGTTATTCATTCTCGTTCTGACCGCACACCGGAGTGGACGTGTTTTTTTTAAGGAATACCTACTTTAGAAATTTAATCAAGGCGAAAACTAATAACTGATGACCCAACCGGCCAAGTGGCGAAAGGCGTAGACCATCTGCACGTAAGCCAAAACAACAAATTTATATTTACCAACGGGTCCCTGCCGCGCGTACTAACCTACCTACACCACAGCTGAGTCTTAGGGCTGCAGCATACGACATTGCCTATATCTAGTTGCTGGATTCTTTTACACCGGAACCGCACCTGACACTATGCCAATAAACCGCTCGCCACCATCGTCGCAGATTGACTCACCGTCGATTTCTGCTTACACATCACCATTACAGCACTATTCATCAGACTCCAATATTGCTATAATCGGCCGAGAACCTGGCATGAGTGCGTCGTCCTCTGCTAGTAACATAACAACCAGAAGTAAGCAATCTGCGAAGCGAAAGTACTCGGAGGACGCCTCATCTGATGACCTAAGTAGGGCGGAGATAATGAGCATGTTTATGACATTACAAAACACCAGGATACTAAGCTTGACGTGGTCCTCAACTCTATAAATGAGGTTGTATTGTCAGTCAAAACCATGTCTGCGAAATACGACGAAGCCCTAGCAAAGATTCATATCCTGGAACGCGAGAGCAAGGCTGATAAGAACTACATTCAACAACTCGAAAACAGGGTAGAATTACTGGACCGAAAGAACCGCTGTACAAGTTTGGAACTAAGAAACATTCCTCAGAGCCAAAGTGAAACAAAAACACTCTCAAACAAATAATTCTTACTACAGCTACCCGCCTTAACGTGGATCTGCAAACTGGGAATATTAGGGATATTTTCAGGATTAATGTCAAGACAGGAACAAAGCCTATTTTAGTCGATTTCTCATCGGTTTTGTTGAGAGATAATTTCTTAAGCTGCTACAGAAACTACAATAAGCAGCATCTCCAAAACAAATTAAGGGCTCGCGATTTAGGCCTAGTAACTGACGAACTTATTTATATATCAGAGAACCTAACTCAAAAGAACGAAGATTACACTACTTAGCGCGTCACTTTGCTAAAACCATGATTTTGCATTCTGCTGGATAAGTAATGGTCGTATCTACTTAAGAAAAAGCGAAGGTACTCCACAGATTCGTATCTCCAAGGAAAGTGACCTGGATGAACTGATTTCGCAGTGACTAAGTTCGCTGCATATATCCACAAGCAATCACCGGACACCAGGCTTTCTTATGTGCCCTACTAGCTACGAATCCTTAACCCTTTATCACTTTTTGTTAATCCAATTACTTTTTGTGTAACGCGGAAATATTACCTACATAAGAATATAAACGCTATTCATAGTATTTGTCTTAATATTTATCATGGTGAAATTATCCTTACATTTTATTGTTTGTATTGTTTACCCGTCTTGTCAATATCAACACATTTACTGATTATTTTATCACATATCACACACACACACAAACTAACATTGTTATATATACACATATTATGTATAAACACCCTTCCATTCTATTTACAAATTATATGTATCAAACATCCACAAAAACTTTCACACCCACTTTACAACATTAATGACTCCAAATACTATCACAATGCCTACGCAAAGCTAACCGCTATTTCCAGCGCAAGATATTTTTCACTCGAAACTTTGTTTCAAACAGCACAAATACTCCTGGTCTCACTACATCTCATTTTATCATTTGAACGAAACGCAATTTTTTACAAAGGTGCAAAAGTCATTCATGAGAATAGCATAATACAGCACGGAGCGCCAGCTTGGCGCGCCGGCCGCTCGGTGACTGCCGGCGCCGGCGACTGCGAGCCGGCCGGCGGAGTGGGCGGAGTCAGACGTTCACTTTCTCATCTGCCCGTGCAAACAAACATTGCCTGCGCGCACTTTTTTAAAAAGCCCGCTATCAAATATTATGCCTCATATTTTTATTTGGTTTTGTTTTCTACAACTAACCAAAAATACTACGCGCTAATATTCAGCTGCCGACTCGAAACTGTAATAAATTTGCTTGAGTGTTTTTGTCAATGCTCCATAAAAAATAAATTCTTTTGTAAATTACACAGGTGTACACCTGTGTTATTTATAACCTTTAATAATAAATTAAATAATAATGAATAACCTAGATCTACTTCGGAGCATTGACAATACTACTCTGGTCGACAGTTTTAGAGTTGCAGTAGTTGAAGACTGCGGGCGGGCCCTTGGTGACTGCGCTCAACAATACATAGTTTTAGCCCAAAATATTCGTAGTGTAAATGCAAACCTTGACCAATTCTTGGTGTATCTATCTAGACTGAATTTTCTACCCGATGTTATAATACTATCGGAATCGTGGATAGATGACACATTTCAGGGAATTATTCTCCCGAATTATAACTGCTATGCATCTTCAGTATTAAGAAATCAAAATGACGGCTTAGTAATTTTTACGAAGCACGGACTGGACATTGACATATGTGAGCCGGATTTCAACGACGCTAATTGTATGGTTATTAAAATTGGTTCCGAATTGAGTATAGTTGCGTTATATCGTAGCCCTGCTACAAATAACATTAGTAACTTTTTGACATCACTGGAAAAAACCATAAACACAATTTGTACCCCATCTTGTATAATTACAGGTGATGTAAACATAGACATAAAACCTACCTCTAATGACAAAAAAGCAGTCGAATATCTTGAGCTCACAGGTCATCTAGGCTTCATTCCTGGTCACTCTATGCCTACTCGTGGACGTAACTGCTTGGATCATTCATTAATTAAAACACACAACAAATCGCGAGTATTGGTAAGTGACTCCGATGTCACTGACCACGCTGTGGTACTAACGGCAATTGATAGGTATTCCCAAAAAACTGGATCCCGGTCTAAAATTATGTCAAAAACTAACCTTAACGACGTAGCTTCTGCATTAGCTGATATAGATTGGAACATGCTTTACAGCAAGAGTGATGTGAATGACGCCACTCAGTTTCTGGTGGAGCGGATAGGTAATACTATAGAAAAGTGTACTACCCAAACCAAAACCAAGAGTTCTGATGTCATCATAAAACCATGGATGACTAAAAGTCTTCTGAAATGTGCTAGACGAAGGACCATTTGCATCTTGAATATAAAAAAAATCCTGATAATCTCAATATAAAAGAAAAATACAAAAAATACCGAAATATGTTCCTAAAAATTCTTCGTAGCCAAAAAACTAAGTACGATTCGGACCAATTACTAGCACACAAAAATAATAGTAAAAAACTTTGGACTACACTAAAAGATATTTGTAACATAAAAGTTGCAAAACCGAATCGACAGATCTCCTGAAAATTAAAACTACTGAAATTGATTCTTTAAATCACACAAATACATTTTTCACGTCAGTTGGGAACGATCTTGCTCAAAATACATTAAGAAAACTTAATAAATCTGAACAACAATTAGCTGACGCAATCTCATTTAAACACACTCCATCGGAATCTTTTTTCTTTCACCAACAGACACATATGAGATCAAAAATTATATCAGGACTCAAATCTTCCTCCGCTACAGGGTATGATGGGATTGGTAACGAGGTCTTAAAACGAGCTGCTAGTGCACTTGCGTCACCTATTGTACACATTTGTAATCTGAGTCTGATACAGGGCGTGGTTCCGAGCAGTTTCAAGTTGGCTGATGTCTGTCCGATTCATAAAGCTGGTTCTTCTGTGGTTGTTTCAAACTACCGTCCGATCTCACTATTACCCTCTCTCTAAAATCTTGGAAAAGTTGTGAATCACCGGCTTCGGGGCTTTTGGAAAAGAACAACATTCTTTCAGGAAACCAGTTCGGGTTTAGACCTAAAAATCGACAGAGGACGCTGTAGTTTCTCTTGTGAACCATGTCACTGCTAACTTAGACCGCAAAAAAGTGTGCCTGGCCGTATTTTTAGACTTGGCAAAGGCTTTTGATACGATCAGCTGGCCGATACTCCAAAGGAAACTGGAATTGAGTGGAGTGCGAGGAATGGCACTGAATTGGTTTTGCTCTTATCTGTGTGACAGAAAACAAAGAGTTCGGATCTCAAACCAATTCAGTGACTACGCACCCGTTTCTTTTGGGATTCCCCAAGGAAGCGTGTTAGGACCGACGCTGTTTTTAATCTACATTAATGAACTGTGCAAACTTGAACTCACCAAAGGGAGGACATTCACCTTCGCTGACGACACGGCTCTAGTTTTTCATGGAGATAACTGGAATGAAGTGGTTGAGCTGGCCCACAAGGGCTTAGAAGTGGTAGCAAAATGGTTAGAAAGTAATTTACTAACATTAAACGCGACAAAACTAAGTTCATGGCTTTTCGAATAACCCAAAAAACCAGCCCTCCACCCATTATACTCAGACTGCACTCGTGCGGATCCCATCTAAACCCATTATGTGACTGCCCTGCCCTTGAGTGTGTCGACAGTATCAAATATCTGGGTATGGTGATTGATCACAGATTAACATTTAACAATCACATTACCACCCTGCGATGTAGACTGCGAAAAATGTTGCACATTTTTAAGCGCCTACGTACTGTTGCTGATGCTAAAACACTGCGTATGGTCTACATCACCTTGTGCCAGTCTGTGATCAATTACTGTATTGTCTGTTGGGGCTCTGCTGCGAAAACATACCTGATTAGTGTAGAACGAGCCCAAAGAGCAATACTGAAAGTAGCATACAAAAAGCCATTCAGGTACCCAACAGACAAACTTTATGAGGTGACTAATTATCTATCAGTACGAAGGCTATTTATACTCTCAGTCACTCTAAGGTTCCATAAAACATCATTATTCACTGCGATACACTCAAAAAGGAAAGGTCAGAGACGTAACACATGGGCAATACCTAAAACGAGGACCGGTTTTGGCCAAGGTGCATTTTCTTTTACTGGACCATACCTTTACCAACTTATTGACAAAGAGCTAGACATTATAAATACATCACATTACGAGTGCAAGAAAAAGGTCTCGGTTTGGCTATCTACTCAGGGCTACACAGAGACAGAAAAAATTGTGACATCGTTCAATTAACCCAAATTTCCCTTAGTAACGTTGGAAAGTGTAAAATTATAACAAAGACTGGCAAATCCATTTGGGCGTCAAAGCTTCATACACGCACACATTAACACATCCACTCCTGCACACACATATTATCTCTCTGACTTACACACACACCTACACCGACACATGTACGCACCCTCACACACACACCCTCACACACATCCACATATAAAATAAATATTATTTGCACACATACCTCACCGCACATATTTTCACATATAATATAAATATGTATTATTCAAACACAACCACATCTATAATCTTCTACTATTTTCATATGAATTCCATATTAGTGTAATATATAACTACGTATTAAATATATATTGTGTATAGATATATAAGTATGTATATTAGTTGTCAGTATTCCTTATATGTTTATTCTTCGTCTGTATTTTGTAGCTATACAATACAATTTATGTTTAATAATGTTTTGTTTTTTCTTATTGTTTTTCATAAGTTTCTATAAATTGTTGTTTTGTAATTGTTATGCCTGGTACCCACGACACAGGTTGCCCTAGTGTGAGTACCAGTGTACATTTGTTTAAATATCTTTGTGTTTATGAATAAGTAGATATTAACCTGTTTTTTTAAGTAATAGTGCTCTTGAACCAAATAAATTTCATTTCATTCATTTCATTTCATTTCAATAAAAAATCTTACAGACCAGTGGGATAAGCATGAAAAAATCGACAGATCAACTGACAACTATAATTTATTATTTGAATGATTGGCTTTTTTATGTGTTGACTTGTTTCATTTATTATGTATTGACTTATCTATTTAATAAAATAATATAATTGTATGTCAATCTAAAATATAATTTTAAAGTTTATTAATATTGTGTGAGATTATTTTAATTAGAATTCCGTTTTTATCTCAATAAATTAAATAAATAAATCGCCTACTTCATCGGTCAACATCATCGGTTTAATCAATAATTGCGCGGGCGATGACTAAAAAATTTACGTTTCTACACTTCCGTCTGTCTTCCTTTACAAATTCCATGTCTCCAGTCCCTCTAAAAGCGAGTCCTGCAGCTGAAAACCCGTGACAAAGATGAAAAATTCTCACATGAGAAAGAGTATCGCCAAAACCATGTAAAGCGGTAAAAAAGTTGTTTCTTTTTTGTGTATGATTTACAGACCTTAGCCTACATTTTAAATGCTTCGTTAGAAGAAACATAATTTCTTTTAAAGAAAAGTTCGGAATGTCTCGTTGACCCTAAAAGTTTCAAAATTAACGAGTTGGAATAATTAAATACCGGGGTTTTTGAACGGAATTAGCGTCATGATTTGTTCCATTTTTTTGGGATTCCAGTTCAAGAAACGAGACCCTGTTAACTATTATTATCATAAATATAACAGTTGTGTTTAGAGTATTTGCTCAATTAAACGAGCTAAAGATTTGCATTGTTTTTTAGTAAGGTCAAATCGCTATTGACATTATCGACGTTTCCAACGTTAAAATAATTCAGAGACAAAATATAAACACGTGTTTTAATAATATAATACGGCGGTATGACTCCTGTGTTTATCTGTCTGACTATGACATCATCTCCTCTGTACCATGATAAGCATGCGATCGCTTTGTGGTATTACAACATGTTAATCAGATCTTCGGAGAAAAGTACTCATTTAATAATGTTGGAACTTCACACAGAAGTTTGTTTTATTTTTATTTGATTTTTAACAAAGAACCTGAATAAATAAATAACGAACATTAAAACAGAGAGAAAAATCAATTATTGAGCAATCCTAAACTAATATTATAAATGCAAAAGTTTGGATATTTGGGGCTTTGTCTTGCTCAGCCACGGAACGTCTGATCGGATTGAGTTGATATTCGTTACAAAGTTAGATTATGGACATTAAGGTCTGAAATAATACATAGGCATTTATCACGGGGAAAAAACGGGGAACGGGAAGTACGCGGGCGAAACCGCGGGGCGCTGCTTGTCATCATGTAACAAACAAGGGAAAAAGCTACCAAATAGGTAGCTTGTAGCTTTTTATAGAAAAAAAACTCTAACTTAACTCTATAGAAAAAAATCAGAACACAAACTTGACATTTGGTAGCGTTCTTAAATTGATCCTACCTTCATGTACAACATTTACATGAAAACTTATGTATTTTGAATTCCGAATATACTGTGTGCATACGTTGGTTTCACATCATTAATATTATACGCCCTCAATGTTGTAATTTCAAGCTTGATTTAAAATGTTTTTTACTCTATTTATAGAAGTGCTAATGTCATATCTTATAGAGTTTAATTTCAACTCTGATGTGTGTTTTGAAATTCAACCGTACACGGTTGTTTCACGTATCTGTTGAGCTGAAATTGTGCTTCTCTATATTACTAAAATAAGTGCCATATTGTGAACACAATTTTAGCTTGACTTTACTTGAACAAATATCATAGTTTAAGTGTTAAGCGAAAACATGAATATCAACAATAAAACATGAATATCGTACAAAGTTGTGCTTATTAATACAAGCCCTTTATAAGAAAAGTCAGACTTACACTTAACCATTTTATCGATATTTCCTCATTAAAAACATCTCTGTCTGTTTAATATTAATAAGCGAAACTTATTTTAATCAAAAGTCCGGGTTAACTTTTGAATATTATGCCGCGGCATGCCGTAGCGGTTTGATAATAATAATTTTCTAGAAGAGCCCAAAGTTTTGGATTTTTGTATTGGGTGAGATAATCATTCATTTAACATTAATTGTAAAATAACCAAAATAACACATGATAATGCTATTATTAAAAATATACCTACTAAATACAATACAATCATATTTAAAAAAATTATGTGAGGTTCAGTTTCAAGGGAGCTGTTGTAAGCATTTTTTTTTTAATTAGTTTTTTTTTTAAATGAAGAGTGACGAGACGAGCATGACATGTGGCTCATGGTAAGCAACATGCCTGCCACATAACAGTACAGTGACACGCAGCTATTGGAACATGAAGAGTCCTAATCATGACCTAGCACTGCACTGCGCTCATCACCCAGATATCTAACATGTTATATCTCTAAGCCCTGTAATTTTTCTGGAAACATTGCCCTTCAAACCGGAACTCAGTAATGTTTCTGCTTGGCGGTAGAACAAAGGTAGGTACTGGCAAAGGTGTGGTACATCCCCAGGCGGACTCTGCCAAGAGTCCTACTACTACACTACTATTTATATGATATGGAGTGACGGAGCGAGCAGGACACGAGCTTGATGATAAGCCACACGCCTGCCCATAACAGTATAGTATCACACGCCTTTTTCATTATTATTACTCACAATGAGGTGTTTTCCAGACGCAAAAAGACTTGTCAAAGATAGTTCTAAATATTGTCAAGTGTGGCACCATGTTGATTTTTGTGAAATTTCTCTAAAAATAAAACAGTGGCGCCACCTACGGCGAAATTGGAAACTATACTTGACAGGTCTTTTTTACGTCTTGAAAAAGTCCCATTGAGTAATAGACTTTTTTTATTGGTTGAATTGGTTTGTTCTAAAAAAGATTCGATACAAAAAAGGTCGTGCTTAATAGGACAAATGAATTCATGTAGCTATTGCTTGCTCACTTCAAGTAACTTCGTCTTTAAATAATTTGAATTTGTGCGTGCCATAAAATACATCACTCACTCAAATATAACTTTTGGTTTTTTGTAATAAAGAAAAAAATGAATTCCACATTTTGTAAGTGGCTAAAAACACGCTATCCACAGAGAGCGAAAAAAAACTTATTTTTTTTAGTCTGTGGCTTAGTTGCGCCCATAAGATGACAACTGATCAATTATTCCCGTCAACACGAAAAAAAATTTATAACTATTTTTCAATGTTGAAATGTTTTTTTGTTGTTATTTTTTTCGCAAGTGTGTTGAAAAACGTTGTATGATACACGTGTGTATTGATGATTACCGTCTTTGGCTCTCTTAAGACCCTCGCCTTCGGCTCAGGCCTCAGCGGTAATCACCAACTTTACAGAATTCTAGTATAATCTACTATTATCTTTACGGCCTGTAACGTAACTTTGGATTTTTTATAATTTTAAATATAGAATAACGAGTAGCAGGACATGTGCCTGATCGTAAGCAACATGCTTGTCATATAACAGCACAGTGACACGCAGCTTGAAGTGTCCAAATCATTACCTAGCACTGCGGTCGTCACCCAGGGATCTAAGATATTATATCTCTAAGCCCTGTAATTTCTCTGGAAACATTGCCCTTTAAACCAGAAACACAATTATGTTTATACGTGACTACTTGGCTATAGAATATCTGGCAAATGTATGGTCCTTCCCCGGATGGACTCTTCCAAATTTCCTGCCACTACAAAAACTATAGCCTACTTTTAAATTATATTTATCTTTATTTTTTATTTAGGTACCTTATTTTGTTAAGGCTTACAATCTAAAGTATCATTTGATTTGTAGATGGCCATGCAAAGAAGCGGTGTAGATCACGTGACCACCAATTAGTGTGCTGTGATTGGTCAACGCCTCGGATTTTTTGCAGTTTACGTGTAGTGTTTTTGCACTGTCTTTTAAACTGAAATGGATTGTATGTTGAACTGATTTATTTACTCGCGTATGATAAATAATCAGAGTAACATTCCTACAGTCATAAAATATATCTAATGCTGCTTCTACTTATCTTATATTGCTAAGCCATACAATCCGGCGTATCGTGTGATTTCTAGAAGGCCATGCTAAGAAACGTAATCGATCACGTGACTACCATTTAGCACGCTGTGATTGGTCAACGCCTCGATTTTTCTAGGAGTTTACGTGTAGTGTTTTGTCACTGATTGTTTGTATTGAAATGGATTGTATGTTGAACTGATTTATTTACTCTATAATCATCAGAGTACCATTCCTACGGTAAAATAATGTATGAAATCTTTGGTTCTCTAAAATTACATCAGCTGGCATCTTGGTCTTCAAGCTGTCTTTAATGCAGTTCTTGTACTTTAAACCCCTAAATACTTTAATTCTACTTTGATTCATCAAGGACTGTGAAGCTTACCTCAATGTTAGGGCGCGGATACAAACATAACACGGTCATTACTATAGACCGCTACAATAATGTATACTCTTTTTGCGTAATTAAGTAAACCTCCTTGGTCGAATACTGGCCAGCAATAATTTTATAGTGAAAAAAAAACGTCATTATGTTTTTCATCTCATTGTCGAGTTTTGCTTGGTTTTTTAAATAATATTTATATTTATTGTGCATATTTAGTCGCGTTTTCATACGCTGATATAAATAATACCAATTATCGTTAGTTTCAATAAGTAAAAGTAAATTTCTGACTGATGAACCGTTTTCAACAAATTATTTACTTTTTGGCTCCTTGAAAAATGTCTTCTCAGATCGAAATACGATTAGATTTCGATGATGTTCTTCTCTAGATGGTATGTTTTTCGGTAAAAGCGTCCCAAATTTATTATCTCAGCTTGTCTTCAATGGTACGTTTTGTCAAAATTACGTTTTCTAATAGGTGTGCTATGACGAACTTATATTATTCTGAATTTCGATGAGTGTCGAGTGATAATTTGTAATAGTTTTTTGTATTAGAAGCGATGGCCTCCTCCCATCCTCCTTCCTGAGCCCTCCTGATAGACATTAATTTTATCTTTTATTGATCAAGTGCCAGTTTATTTATAAACTTCCAGTCAAGGTTTATTGATAAAATGTCAAGAGAATTACTTTGCAGACAATGTAAGCAAGCGTTAGAATGGGTTGTGTTTTATACAATGTAGAAAAAGAACAATTGATCTAGAATTGTCTACCTACTCTGTATATTTTTCTCTTTCTCTCTAATTTGTTTCTCCCTCTTCGTCCTCTGTTTAGTGTTTGGTTATTTGTATTCCACATTTCAAATTTCAATAGCCTGTTGTGAGAGTACAACAAGAACTATTTCCTAAATTGTCGTTTCCTACTTAATGTGCGAAGGAAACTCACTATGAATGATTAAATATAAAGGTAAATTCCATTAAATTTATAGGATTAGTTTTTGATAGATTCGTTTGAAGTGAAAGAGTAGGCTGCCAATTTTTTTGCCTAATATATAAATATCAGTGCAGCAAAATGTCATTAGGCTTTTGATGGGTTCTTTTGGTTTTATTTCGCTTTCATTGTTTTCAATAAATTTCCAATCTTTGGGGACTAAGGTATGTCATACTCCACCTAGTACACCGAGGGTTAAAGGAATATTAAGAGAGTGTTGTCTCAAATTTCAACGTTGTATGTTTTACAAGATGTAAAATTATTACGAACATGCATGGGTTCCTTTGGTTAGGGTTGTATCTTATTAGAATTTTATTGTCTATAAAAAATGTGATGCGTTGCTGCTCTAACGATTAATGTGACAGCTCAGTATCAAAACGTCTGTTGTACCAGAGCTATGTAAGGGCGGTGCTATGGTTGCCTCGTAGAAATCTCTGGAAGCAATAAGACCGCTTATAATGTCTATAATGTTTATTTCTTTTGAAATCTTTTTACTTTTTTAAAGTTTTAACGAACAATTAAACATTATTTGTGAGAGTTATTCTAATTTGCATTGATTGGGTTTGAATGTTTTACCTACCCTTATGAAGGAAATTAGGCAATATGGGAATGTAGGTATGTCATCATTTTTTTGCAATTTAAACACGGTTTTTATATATCTCTTGTTTAGACTGCGAAACATAATCTTACGATTGAAGTTTATTTTGAGAGTTGTAATATGCGTAAAGCTTGTTTTATTAGTTAGATTTGAACCAAATATCAAATAAACTTACTTACATAGGGGGAGTGAACAAAAACAACTTACGTTTTTCTAACAACTTTTAATTAGATCACCTAAAATCAGCTAGTTGACGCCACGCGATGTAATAACACTGTAAAAATCTGTTCTAACATTTTCTATCATCATTGAAAAAAATTGAAAGCTCTAATATTTTCATTTTAGTCTATTTTTTTCTTAAGACTTACTTTGGAAAACAATGTTTTTAAAATATAAACTATTACAAATATGGCAACTAGAACTAATGCTAAAAGATCGAGAAATAGCTTCTGGTACCAGGGTACCAGGAGTGCTAAGGAGCGCAGTTGAGGTGCTCCTTTGGTCTTGGCTACGTGTTCCACCCAGTGAACCACCGCGTCTCCAGGGGTCACTGGACGGTCGTGGTATACCAGAGACAGTTCTTTAACTTTTTCACGGTACCTGAAAAAATAATTATAGTATATACTTTAAGTAATAGTTTATGACCCTATATGTGACGTATTATTTGTACTAAGGAATTAAATTTGATTGTTTTGTAATAAATAACAAAACTAATTAATTTGATAATTAAAAATTTCCTTTTAGCCTAATCTGTCAAGATGGAATCACTGCAATACAAGTTTTATACGTAATGTATTAATCAATTATAATTATAGATGCTGCAGTACTTTATTTTAATACTTTAACTTCTGCTTAATTTTATATGACATTTCGTGTTTTTTTCTTGAATGAGCATAGTATAGTGACATTGTCTGGACCAAGTATTGAAGTGTAAGTTGGTTATGATGGCTCATTCGCTTGCTCGCAACATGAGATTCTTAAAATATTAGATTATCATAATAACAGGTTCGCCGTCATATAGCTAAAGTACAATCAAGAAAAAACATTAAATTACTTTGCAAGTTTTATTTCTAGATATGTTGCAAAGAAACAAAAACGAATTTATTTTCCAAAAAAAAAAACAACTGTTATTTAAAATTAAAAGATCCACTCGACCAAATTAAAAAAACTAGATAGTCTAGTCAACAAGTGCTTTTTAGCTATTTTTTTTCGAATTCTCCTATCATTATGATTGAGGTGTTATTCGATTTGGAATAAAATCTTTATATTTTTTGCAAAAATTCTTAGCCCGGTCGCAAAAATTGCAATAGTTATAAAAGCCTCATCTTCAAAAGCCTATCCGAGCACTTGGTCGACGCGACGCGTGACCAAAATGCTGGCGTTTATTTGGCCCAACGCATAAGCATTGCCATTTAGCGTGGTAATGCCGCCAGCATGCTGGGTACGCTTCCGATTGGTAGTGGGCTTGAACATCTTGATTATCTGTAGACCTACAGTGATCTATGGATAATTCAGGCGTGCTTAGTGTAAGTAGTTAGTTAGGTTTGTAGTGTAGTGTATGTAGTTCTCATTGTATTTTAGTTTTGTTAATAAAGGCTCTGCCCAGTTAAAAAAAAAGTTATAAACAATTTGTTGAATTAAAGCAAGAACAAAATTAAAAATTTTGACTAACCCCCGACTGCCTCGGATTTGTTATCTCTACAACATTCTACTAGTCAAGCCTTTTCGTTTGACATCCATATTGAGGAAGTTTTTTTTTTCTGACCATTGGCCGTTAAAATATTCAAAAATAATTTCAGACAATTCCTGTCTGGTGGCATATTTTGTATCAATCAATCAATAATCTTCTGGGATTATATTTGGTGGTAGCAAAGCCAAAAGGGTACACAGATGCGTAATTTTGCGGCCTTCCCCAATTTTATTGCAAGTTAATTTTTCGCTCATCCTGAACACAGCATTCATAAAATGATAATACGTTTTGATGCTATTATAATAGCATCCTTTAATATCAAGATCCGGAAATACTTGTTTCATTGCTTGAATAGCTGTGATAAATGTATATTCACATTTAAATGTCTGTCATTTAATTGAAATTGTTTTTTTCAGTTTACTGAATAATCATTTGTAAGTATTTTGGTGCTTATTTGGCATTACAGCGTCGATAATACGAACAAAATTAATGTGTGTTGAACAAAAAAAAGTGTTATAGCCATTCAATAAGAAAGTCTTCTTTCTACAAGATGTTGCGGCAATCGTACATTTTTTTAATTCTGCTAGTTTTAATTTCCAACGATCATGAATTCATTCCGGGTTCTGTAAAATATAATCTTTATTTGATGTAAAAGCCGGAATAACATATTCTTCACCTTTAAACGAGTCGTTTTTCAACAAATGCTTTACATACATTTTTGGAATCGATTCTAAATTATCACATACCTCTTTTTGCATGTGTACATTACCTACCTACCTACAAATCGATCAAATTCAGTTAAAAATAATGGGCACAGGTTTGCTTGCCCACGGCAATTCCACATATCCATACTGATGTATCCCTACTAGTAGAGAAAAATGAATTTTATTCCCACCTATTATACTTCTAGGGGGGAAACGTGGATATTGATATGATCAAGTACAAATAGCAAGAAAAATCAAAAGAAAACAAAATTTATTAGGGTTATTATATTGTATAGGTTTTGAATTTAATAATTGTAGTCCCAACTAGTTTATTAAGAAATCAGTAGAAATGTAGGTACTATTTTATAAGTAGGTAGGTAATATTTTATCTTAACGTATCTAACATAAATGTCCAACAGTGATATATTCTGTGATCCGTTGTATTTATTAGTTGCATTTTGTATCACGTTATCACGGGTCACATACTTTTCCTCTCTTTTTTGGTGGATTCAGTTTCAGCTCGTTCCTGATGGACTTGATGCGATTCTTTTCAAAGACGGGCTGATTGTAGAATATTTTTTATAATTTGTGTAAACTTGGTTTCCTGTTGATGTATCACTGATTTTGAAATATGTACCATGATTCCGCGAAATTGTTTGTTCTGTGCCTTGTACGCACCAATGTTTCTGCAACTTGTAAGTTTTCATCCAAGTTCTTTTAAAATATTTTTTAAATGCTTCCATTTTAGATTCATCTAAAATCTGACTCTCAATGAATTACCATCCTTGTTGTATTTTATCCAAAGGTACCGTTAACGTCAACGGCAACGTCATGGTAAGTGCTAGTATTCTTCTCTTGTCTCTGTTTTTCGTTAGTTTCAGTTGTTTCCCCTTTTCCATATAGCTTTATGAAAATGATAGTAATACCCCTCTTCAGTATTTGGAAATACGATTCTGATGGCTATTGCTACCTCAAAATCAGCCATGATATAGGATTCCAGTCTATATTAACATTCTGTTGCATTTCAGATTTAATAAGCTGAAACATTATGACATACGTTTCAGTCTTCTTGTCTGGAAGAAGTGCGTAAAGAATGGAACTATATTTGATATACTCCATCGTACTTCCAATATCGAAGTGAATTGTAACTAGCTGAATGAAAGATCCAGGACAAATGTTAAAATGAAGGTTTTAACATTTGTCCTGGATTAGTCTGTAAAGAAAACTTTCACATCAGCTAATAATTTTTTGGAACTTTCATCACCAAATATTAAAATTTGATTACCATTGAAGATGTGCTCAGCAAACAGGAATTTCCGATAAACTGGTGGCACCTCTACCTCTTCAATATTTGTGAAAAACATGTTAATTGATTGTACCTACTTCTTTGTTTCTACAATTATAAAAAGCAGACTTAACATTTTTTAAATTAGGTGTTGCGATTATTATGTCAAAACCATCGTTGGATATCCCATTAATTTATTTTTCGCTTTTGAGTGCCTATTTGTGGTTTTGTAGTCGGGTAAATTTTTTGGGTTAAGTGTTTGTCGGGTTTAATAGTTTATTTATTCACATAATTTCAATAATTTGGTATATTTGAGGCAATAAATTTCAAAGGTTTCCTGATGAAAGAGTCTTCAGATTTCATACTGAAGGAGGTTTTATTGTTTTTCAATAGAATAAAATAAACAAAACACTTAATGGAGCACTTATACATTTTCGATATGATGATACTTATTTCTGGATTGATTATGACAGTGAATATTCGTGTTAAAAGTATCCTCCCTAGTATAAGAAGATAAGATAAGAAAAAAAAATCCATTCTGCTCTACCAGTAGGGATAGATCCGTAAGGATATGTTGAACTGCCGTTTGCCCACACGTGTGAATGACCTCTTTTTTACCGTATAGCGTAATTTATGTACAAAATTCATGTTAGGTACAACAACGCCAGTTTGTGGTGCCCGATTTAGTTTTAATATAAAAATTGTACTTGTAGCCGGCATGTAAAAGGGCCGCGGCATATAATGTAATTGTATCAGAAACACTATCAAAAACATTTTTGATATACCTACTAATAAAGCATTAGGCTCTCATCGTATAAAGCTAGTACTTACCATAGAAACTGCATATTTTATAATAATACTTTTTGGCCTATTTGTTCTAAATGCTTTATTGAGCCATGTTGAGCTCTATAATGACTTTAAACTAACGGTCTTATTCATAAAAAGTTATAGCATGTCTAAAGACTTGCTTACTTAAGTACGTCTTAGGAAAAATGGTATTCATAACAGCATTTTAGTGCTAAAACGTGCTAAAAGCCTTCTATAAAGTTATAGAGCCGAGAACCCTACTTTAGCGGTGTTTTAAGTCAAATATGGCCGACTCTTAACAGCTGATTAGTGTCAAAATGGCGTTGTGACATAGTCAACTTCAACTTTTTTTTTGTTCCGATTCGGTTATGTCACCGTATTTTCGCCAATGTCCAGCATTTGAGCGTTGGGAGTATCTTTGTTATATTATGTTTTTAATTCAGGTGCTCAGTCTTCCATCTTCTTCATAGCTTCTCAGAATTATGAGCTTGATTGTCGGAAAACACGTGAAATCGAGGTACCTGGATTCTTGCTTCAAATATTCCAAACGTTTAAATGTATGTTAATTTAGTGAGTACTATATATTATGTAGTGTATAAAACCAATGTAATGTTTGGTGTTGATGGTGAAAGAATAAAACATGTTGACATGAAAGTAATCCACATCGACGAAAGGTGTATATACTCGTAAGTAGGAGTGATACTTTTACTTTCGGATTTTATTTCTAATTTATTTCTTTAGCAATTTTTCTTGTAAAATACAAGAAATTAATAAGAGAACGAACGAACACCACTGCGTTTTTTTTTAAATTCTGTAATATTGTCTATGGCTCCACCATCTGAGGACGATTCTGTCAGTTTGTCTATAAAATCGATCGACATCATTATAATGGGAACATTTTGATCCTAAAACTGATATTAGTAATGCTTTAGTTATAGAAGGCTTATAGAGCGTTTATCAATACGGAATTTTATAGGACGTTTTATAAGCTTATCGAGCGTTTTAACTAATGAGTGTTTTAAGTCTTCTATAAGCATATATTATGAATAAGACCGTAAGAGTTTACTCACTTTGGTACTGTAAGAATTTCTTGAATCGCTGCTTTGAGCTCTACAGGCGTGTTGTATGAAAGAGGAACATGTAGTGCAAAGCCTTTTATAACTGCTCTTTTGATGTTCAAGAACTGATCAGCAAACAGGGAATCCTGATGACCGGAACGCCGTAGTGAAGGGTTTCGGTAGTTGAGAGCAAGCCGCCGTGTGTGATGAAGAGAACCGTTTTCGGATGAGCTGGGAAATAAAAAACAAGTAGTAAATTTGGGTTAGAAGCTTTAGGACTAAATCTCGATTTGACTAGATAGCGGGTTGACTAAATAGATTTAAGACTAAATCTCGATATGACTACATCGCGTTAGGTCCACATCGCTTTTGAACTAGATCGCGAAAAGACCAGATAGTGTAACAACTAAGTTGTGGTTTGTTGTCTAAAGTACAGTTACGTCGATAAATCAGAACAATGCAATTTTTTTCTAAATAGTTGCTTGTATTAAAGATAAATTTAGCACGGGCATTTTTTGAAACCACGAAAGGTGTAATGTGGTGTGTCTCGAGATTGGTTAATTCCGTTTTATATTTGCGATTATGGTGTTCCTTTTCGGTTAACTACAAATAACGCATTTTGGCTTATTTTGCCTGAATCTGTGCATCCTTTTTAAATTAAACAAAAATAACAGCGTATAATATTTGTCGTGCATGCGCATTGCGCACGTTGAGGCGACGATACCATGCCTCATCAACAGTTATTTGTCGTGTGTTTCTCGTGTGAACAGGACACAAGCACAGTAAATATAGCTTGAGAATGCTTTCATTTCTGGCGAAGTTATAGAATTCTCCACAAAACCCGACCACGTCTTGTGTATAAGATGAACGCAGCAGAGGCAGATTCGCAGTCACCCTTGTGATGTCTCGGCCTTCTTTATTTTTTGTCAGACCAATAAATATCTTATAAATGCATGTAATCCCTCATTGTATACAATTCCTAGGAAATGTATGTAATTCCTAAAATCCCCTGGATATGTGTAAAATAAAAAAAAAACAAAATAAATTATATTAGACACATTTCACATAAATGTAGTGAAACATTCAAGATCGCTTGACTCGGAGCACCTCGACTCCATCTAGTCCTGTCGCTACTATCCCAAGAGTGTATTAAAAAAATCCGGGAGCCAGAACGCCTAGAGAGGTCCTGAGTGGAGCTAGTATGGATAAGCGATATTCAGGGCTGACCGCAGAGCGCCCACCTGGCGTCAAATCTCAGTGATAGACCCAAATTGGACATTTGAACAACGTGTTTTGTTACAAAAAGCATTATTTTGATACATTTCCTAGTGGGATATTGAAATTATATACATTTCCTAAGAAATGTATACATTACCCAGGATATGTATGTCTTAAATAATTTTGAAAACCATATTTTATACTTTTCCTAAATAGCTTCGGAATTGTACACATTTCCCAGTAACATAATATATACGTGTTGTAATGAAATGTGAGGTTGACCTAAAATACAACTTTTAAATATCATTGTACGTCATATCGATAATAAAGCGTAGTGATATGTGGTCAGACAGCTACTTAACCCTAACGCGTTCTAGTCATATCGAGATTTAGTCAGACCCGCTATCTATCTAGTAATATCGAGATTTAGTCCTAAAGCTTCTAACCCGTAATTTTTTTGTTTTCGGAAGAGCGGTATCTAACAAATGTTCTCTTATATATTATATTATCTCTGACTATATATTGTCTTATTGCAGAGTAAAGGATTCTCTCTCTTCAATGCATTTTTTCTGGATCAGAACAATATTTCTTCAATATTCCCTAAAAAGTATAAGTTCGGTCCACCATCTCTTCCTGGGTCGCGCCGTCGTACATGTTGTGGGACTGAATTAGTTGTTCGCTTGGCCCATAGTTGTTTATTGTTGGCATTCGGCATATATGTATCACCCGCCCAGTCCCATTTGATTATAGCCGTTTTTTGAGTGACATTTATTATTATTGCATTATTTGTGTTGCAAATTTTTCTTATCGTCCAAAAGTGATTATTAATAGTTCTGCTCCTGCTTCTTTTTCGCTATAAGTTGTACCTACATCTTCCAGCTGTTCGTTTTATTTCAGAACACTGCTTGGTGCTGAACTATCGACAGTAAATTTGTACACAATAATTAATGTCATGCGCCATTGCATAGGTACGTTTACATATGTATGTTAAGGTAAATAAGTATCATAATTTCTGATATTGTCATATGGTAATTTCCTAGACATTAAAGTATATTAGGTGTCACTAACTTTGGCAGACATATATTCTATCATGTCAATAATTGCCTCATATATCAAAAGATGGCCAATAACAGACAACTGTACTGTGACCACACGATCATGTGACATTTCTTGGTATGACCATAAAGATAAGGAGAGAGGTGCAAGAACGATAGTAGTACTTATGTATGGAAATAAGATTAGTAAAATGGAGCTACTATTTTAGAATACTGCTTGGTTCAATTCTAATGGATTTACACGTAAACCTCACACATAGGCTTCATAAAACGTCGGGCGACCTTTAAGTAATTTTTGGCTGGATCGGATTAGGAAAATAATAACTTTCAATGAAATAATTTTAAATGCTCTTCTAAAGTGTAGATTTGGTTCGATTTAGGATGGTTATGCCATATAAACCGTGATATGAAAACTTATTTAATTATTTTTTTCATGTCAATGCTGCCAGCCTACTTACTATACACCCTATTAGTAACTTAAGAAACAACTATAAACTGATATAATTATTGTATGTATAGCAAATGGTATTTGTGAGTGTGAGTAAGGCAAAATAATAATTAACCACTCACAACATATATTGGCTCGTAATATTTATACGTTTGCACTCAATTTTTAATTCCATTTACCGTCAAATACATATCTTACAATTTTCGTAACAAAAGCAGACTTACCTAAAATGCTTTGTTGAGGAGCCCAATCAACGATGTGAACGTTCGGTGGCAAATTTGGTAGTTGTTCTTCCAACTTCCATATGACCACTTGTTTAAGTTCACTAAATGTTTTCAGGAACCCATCTTTCAGTTCTTGAGGCATTGTCCTCCCTTTCATCATTGTCCCCAAACTGAAGTAGATTATACCATGTTGAGCGTTATCTATTATTTTCTTCAAATTCTAGACAGGAAAAAAAGTACATTAAATATACGAAAAAAAATCGATATATTTCGTAAGTCTTGGGTCAAGATCGGGCGAGTACACGAAGAGAAGCCTCTGCTCAGTACTAGACAATAATAAGCTAATAATTATAATGGTGACGATGAAATACAACTGTCTCTACAACAATAATACAGTAGTAGGGCTAACTGTGATCACTTTAAATTGGATCAAAATAATTATATTCCTTGCTTGTATGGCTTAACAAAATATTGTAATCGCGTTTTGATTTTAATTTCATTATCAGTGCTCATAATTTTGATTTATTTTTCCTGTAGTAGGTTTTCTTAGTTTTCCATTTGTCAGCTTCATAAGTCCAAAATACAGTGAAATACCCAATTACGTTGGTAAAATTACATTGTTTCAAATAGCCCCCTCTGCGCTGATCCCAGAGCAAAGATATCAATATGCACTGCCGCGCTGAAAGTCGATAATTCAGTTCAATATTTTCTTAATAAGTACGACGTGTTTCCTGTTTTTTCATGTCAGTCTTCAAAACCCAGATGAAATATTATTTTAAAATTGTTGCCGCTGTGAAACTCAAATATAGATTTGTGCTGTGGGTAGCATCAATATACCCTCCACCTATTAAATCTTTCTGTTCTAATACACTATTAACAGTTTATACGGTTCACTAAGAGTTTATAAACTACAAAATATAACAGTATTATGACATTGATCAATATATGTATGTTACTCTATTATTATAATGTCTTCAGAGTCAATTTTACGGTGCTTGCTTTAGTATTTTTATAAACGTGACAAGCGTAGCCATTTTTTAAATAAAAAAAAAACAATTTTGTTGATATTAATTAATTAAATAGTTAATTTTGATGAGAGAGTGAATCGTAGCAGGGGGAATGAGCTGCATAAGTTATACTTATAGACAAGTATGTTTTTCAAACCTCTGGTAAAGGTGAAATCTCTGTCTGTATGTGGTATCCAGCGACCGGAATGTAGTTCTGCGGGAGACGAACTGGCAATCCTGACGACACGTGAGAGTTACCCAGCATTAGCGACGCGTTGAACTTGACCTCATCAAAAGACGAAATTGGACGTCCTCTTTTTCTAAATGCTGGTCCGTAGGCTTCGTTAAATGCTTTATTTTCTATTTCAGCCTGATCCCTAAAAAAGTGTAAAAAAAATTCTGAAATATTTGTGACTAAAAATTACTCAGGAATTATCCTAGATAATTTTTTAAGACATATTTCAACACAGTTGCTCATAAAGTGGCTCTAATTTCACCGTAATCAGGCATATATAGTAACGCACCTGTAATCAAACTTTGACTTTTTCATTGCTATTATAAAATTTACAAGTTATTCGTTTTTTTATTGGTTGTATTGATTTGTTCTTAAAAAAAAATTCGATACAAAAAAGATTGTGTTCAATGAACACATGAATAATGAATGTACGTATTGCTTTTTTTTTACTGGGCAGAGCCTTTATTAACAAAACTAAAATACAATAAGAACTACATTACACTACAAGCCTACCTAACTAACTACTTACACTAAGCACACCTGAATTATCTATAGACTACTGTAGGTCTACAGATAATCAAGATGTTCAAGCCCACTACCAATCGGAAGCGTACCCAGCATGCTAGCGGCATTACCACGCTGAATGGCAATGCTTATGCGTTGGGCCAAATAAACGCCAGCATTTTGGTCACGCGTCGCGTCGACCAAACGCGCGGATAAACTTTTGAAGATGAGGTAAGCTCCCGGCCCCCACGGGCCCAATGTCTCAACCCCAAAGGGCTCAAATATGTAACCACTTCCGAGGGTTGCATATTTGCGCCGTTTGAGTCGCTCAGCTGAATTAGCCGCTGCACCGGCCCTACTATGTGTCTCTGGAAGATGTGATGGTGCCAGAGTATCGACGCAAGTTGCGTCCCACACTAGGGGCCGACTACGTATTGCTTGCTCATTTTATGCAACTTCGTATTTAATAAGATAAATTGAACTTCTACGTATAAAACATTCACTTAAATAGCTTTCATTTTCTTTGTAATTAAGAAAACTTTATATTGAACATTTTATACGTGGTCATAACGCTATCCGCAGAAAGACAAAAAAGAAACCAAATTTGTTTAGTCTGTGGCTGGTCGCCATTATTACTTGCGCGCGCATTTTTTTGACAACACTGATTTTTTGACGCCATTACTAAACATTTTTAACAACTCGTTTTATTTTATTCACAAGTGTGTTGAGAAAGTCGTATGATACACGTATGTATTGATGATTTCCGTCTTCGGCTCAAAAGTGCCTCAGTGGTAATACCAACATTACACACATGTCTTGTACCTCAATCTTATTATTATTAAAGATCTACGATCTATCATTATTATTGGTTATTACACCTTTGCCACAATATACGAGAAATAGCATCATGAACAGAAATCATTTAAAAAGTATCATGTAGATACTTTTTGAATAAAATCGTGAATAAGGATAAAATAAATTTTAAAATGTATTAAATAGTTAAATACAGAATTACTCCTCCTCCTTGCGTCGATACCCCAATTACTGAGGGTCGTGATCTCTCTTGAGCACCTTCTCTCTGATTGTCGACCGCCATTGGTGACGATCTGCGGCGGTGTGGACTTTAACGAGACGAGAATTACTAATATTACTTATAAATTGTGATAATATTACCATCTAACTCTATACGTTGTAACAAGATTCCATAGTTCTGCCACTCTCTGTGTGAAAGTCAAAGGCGGGATCTCGAGAGACGAGTAATCGGGTACGTAGGCAGGGTTAGAGACTTCGTCGATGAGTCTCAGCACCATCGGATGCACTTCCATTGAAGATGACCAAATATAAGGGCAGCCAAAAACAGCAGGAACTCTGTAAATCACAGCCCAAAAAATGGAAAAAGTCATAACAAGGATAAATAATTATTTGATCGGATAATCTATCTCTTTTCATAAATATTAATTATTAGCTAACGTGTTTTTATAAACTATCTCTACACTTACTCGTATTTTCTTTCCTTATACGAGTAGAACAAATATACTACTACAGTCTAACTATCCAAAATAGAGAAACAGGAACATATTTTACAAGATAGATTATTTTTGCGACAGATTCTAATTAAGTCAGAAATATAATGCAAAAAAAGGCATTCGAAATGTGGTGTTGGAGGAGAATGGAGATAATCAGCTGGAAGGAAATGAAGAGCTATGAAGAAGTTTTGAAGATGATAGAGGAGAAAAGAACATGCTCTGATATAATGATGAATAACGCAATCGTTAATTCTCAACTTTTACGTACATCCTATTACGATTGTAAATGCGAAAGTTTGGCTCAATCACGTCACAACGGCTGAACAGATCAGGTTGAAATTTAGAACACATCTAGTTTATGGTTTAGTTTTGCTACTTTGCATAGCGGTAAATAAAATTACGAGAACAGAAACTACGTTGGTAAAACCGCGGAGCAATGCTATGTCAACATAAAACTGATTGGCCATTTGTCTGCTTCCTGATACTATTTGTATAAGGAAATTATTTTCTCGAATCATGATACGATAAGATAAAAAATCATGCACGATAATTTCTTGTTAGGTAAAAAAGGAAAGCCTACTGCACAGATACACACAGTACAGTGGAAAATTTCAGATTGACTCCGTACTATACATACTACATGCCAAATCATCGTGGGTTCGATGATTTGACATGGGCCCAGTGCAAATATTTGTGTGATAAATACAAATATTTCAAAAAAATCAAAATATTTATTCGTATAAATAGCTACTCTTACGAAACAAGTATTATGGAGTCTCCTTTTAAGCATATGTATACCTGTAGTAGGAGACTAATATTTGTACTGTGCCTGGGTGTTTTTATGTACTTATATAAAAAAGTACGTATTAAAAAAATATATAAATATTATATCAGCTACCTGGCTCCCATAGTACAAACTTTGCTCATTTTGAGGCTATATAGTGTTGTGAGAGAAATGTCCACCAAATTTTTTATTATTATTATTTACATATGTACCCTGAATCTGCTATGGAATTAAGTATCATCATGACCTGCTAAAATTACGCGCTAAGTAGATAAGATTGGGATTTTCCGTCTATTCCTATTCTCTAGTCTGTCTATTGAAATTCGTATTTGCCGCCAATGCGTTTGTTTTCAAAATCTGCCATTTACAAGTGCCGTTAAAAACCGACGTCAGCACGCTTCAAATAATTATTCAACGTTTTTGGTTCGATAAAAACCTATCGGGTCGATATTAAAATTAATAATTCGTCATCGTGTGAAATACTTATATTGTGTTAGAAAGAAAACCATCAAAAAGGACCATCAGAGGAGGCTGCGCAGCCACGAGCACACAGAAGAAGCTAATTGTGATACTTAATTCGAACAAATGCATTGGGGTCATATTCGAATTTCAACCAACGGCACCGTATCAATTTTTGTATCCCAATTTCTCCCCAATGGGGCGATAACGCTCCATTTTTATGTTTTCAAACGGCCGTCTTTTGAGATGGTGGAATAATATTTCCCGTCTTCGGAGAACGCTATTTCTGCCATGTTTCATTTATATGGTGCCGAAACCCGGGAATGGAAAACCAAAATTCAATTCAAAATACGTATTCTTCATCTAAGCTGCGTACCTTTAATCTGAATTCGAAATCGTAAAATTTCTTTCTCGTTCAGAATTGTTGTTCTGTCCGTTTTAGTATTTGTAAAATACCGTTTTTATTATTCAGTACCTTCATCTAATAAAACGCGTTATTATCATCACAACAATTATCATGCCAAATATTGTTATATTATTTACCTAAAATTCGAAATCGTAAAAATTTTCCATTATAAAGTCATTTTACAATAATTCGTAGTAAGTAGATAAAATAAAGCTTCTTCAAACTTCTCGTCTTTTACTCAATCGTAACCGTAACTAACCTACCAACGTACCAACCTACCATCATTTTAGAAAATCAATAAATTTACTGTTGACAGATCTTATTAGCATTGTATAAATTCAGACCAATGGAAACTGTGTTGCCAGGCATATTGTATGCCTCTAGAAGAAGAAGCCAGTTTGTATGGGTCTTTTATTAAAATGTTTTGTATCACCTTATCTTACCTGCAAACAGCAATAAGATATTTGTATTTTGTATTTTAGGATTTTTTTTCCAATTAGTTCTGTGACTTGGAAGACTATGTTTTACATCAGACTTGTATCTACTATTCTCATCTGTTTCGTTGACAGTACTAATGGTATTTTCTCCCATTATATATATATATATATATGATGACGACATAGTCATTGCCGCGGAGTCGATGGAGGACCTCGGTGCTATGCTCAGGGACCTCAGTAGAGTAACAGGTAGGTTTGAGGATGAATATGGACAAGACGAAGGTCATGTCTAATATTCATGTCTCACCGGTAGGTATTGGTTATTGTTGGGAATACCACACTCGAAGTTGTTGACGAATACGTCTACCTGGGTCATAAGATCCAATTAGGTAGATCCAACTTCGACAAAGAGGTCCAGCGAATGGTCCAACTCGGATGGGTAGCGTTCGGGAAACTTCGGTACATCTTTGAGTCCAAAATAACCCAATGCCTAAAGATGAAAGTCTTTAACCAGTGCGTGTTGCCAGTGATGGCTTATGGAACTGAGACGTGGTCCTTAACTATGGGCCTCAAAGCTCAAAGTCGCACAGCGAGAGAGCTATGCTCGGGTCTTTGTGCGCGACAGAATCCGTAATGAGGATATTCGCAAAAGAACGAAAGTGGCCGACATAGCTCAAAGAGTAAGCAAGCTGAAGTGGCAATGGGCAGGCCACATCGCTCGCAGAACTGACAACCGATGGGGAAGAAAGGTTCTCGAGTGGGGCGACTACGAACCGGGAGACGCAGTTTTGGATGGCCTCCCACTAGATGGAGAGTAGATCTCACAAAGGTCGCTGGACTGAAAACCGCTGATTGCAGGTTGCGCAGGACCATTCGTTGTGGAAATCTAGGGAGGAGGCCTATGTTCAGCAGTGGACGTCTTGCGGCTGATGTTGATGATGATATATGTGATTTAAATGACTATAATTTACAACGGACCGTATCTCAATCCTCATTTTGAAAAAATAAAACATAGTAACATTGCAGTTTCTCTGATATCAAATACATTCTCCAGAAATAATAGCACATCGAATGACAAGGGAGCAAAATAGTATTTTTGTGGCGAGGGAGCTACTTTGAACCTCGTGTTGCTCTACAAATTCTAATCGAGAAGCCTTGGCTGCGCTCAGGGAAAAACATGAGTGGTAGTAGGCAAATTTTGAAAGTGCCATATAGGTAGGAAGATTTTTTTGCGAAAGAGAGCTTTTGCTTCATTCTCGCAAAAAATAAAAATGCTCGTACTCTTTGTAATCTGCTAACATGAATTTTAAAACGGTTGCAGGTTTTGCACTGCATATACAGTCTCATTTAGGTTATTCATTTCCTGAACTTTATTGAATTCATTTCTACTCCTGTAAATCGACAATTTAATTTGATTGAAACTAGGAAAATCTTTGATAAGACCTATTCCCGTGTGTATCTTGTACAATGCCGGTATAGTCTCATTGCTTATCATCATTTCACTAACACTGTTGTGATAACGGACATGGCTTCTTTGTTTGTATCAAGAATTTAAGTATGTAATGATGTGTTTAATGATTTTTTGTCATCCTAAAATACAGAAATAATAAAAACAAAATTGCGGTCTTGGTACTGCCGATAGCTAAACTGACGACGCTGTGATAAAAGAAAAATAAAATTTTAGAAAAAGTTTCAAGCAAGAGGATGCCATGATTTTTGTAACTCAAATTTTAGTGTTAGGTGACGATGACGTTACCGGTTATCGGACGGTAGTTTCATTATCTTTGTTTACCCAAAAGTGCTCATAAGCATAAAAAATTATCACTTCAGTTTTGAAGTGATAATTCTTTTACTTATGTTGTAAAAATATCATGCAATAGCCAACATCAGCGTGATGACGCATTTAGAATCAACTTATAAAAAAAGAAGGGATTTTGATTGTTTTAAGTGCATGGTTCGTTCCATCGTAAACTTTTAAAATTTTAATAGGAGGTTAATACATATCATTAAATCCCGATCCTGATTGCTTGAGAGCATTCACCTGAGAAAATGCTAAACATTACCTGGTTTTTATTAGTTAATTTATACGTATATCTTAGACCATACAGATTCTACACGTCATGATCTCTTACCTTTCTCAACTATGTTCCGAAATAACGAGCAACAAGATTTTAAAAGCCTCCTGTCGTGGTTGAAATATTCCTTTTGCTATTAATTCCACAAATAATAAAAAACCCTAAGAAGTGTCCACACTTCTCACTTTTCTCTTTCGCCATATTTTCGCTCGAATTATGTACATATGTCAGGTATATTCAAATCAGGGAAAATGTGACAAATGTCTTTTAGGTATACCTACGTTTTAAAATCTCGAATTAATATTTCAGATAAAACTTGTACTAGCTTCATTGTACTAATTTCATCAATTAAAAATACCCAACTCAAGTACTAGACTACAGGCCCGTGAACAAAATGTATGGGTAAAATGAACCACCAGGGAGACTTATGTAGGACGATAGATGAAACGTAGAATTTATATTCAGCAACATCATAACGTATAAATTAGACTTCGAGTAGAAGGGATAGCCATCAAAATGTCCAGTCCAGTGTAAGACTCTAGTGGCCTATAACTATGTACAACTGAGTGTACCGTGCAGTGTGGACCGATGCTGGAAACATAATCCATACACAATTAATATTTTACACACTTAGATTGTACCTAATTTGATTTCGATTACAATGTCATTTTCTTTTTGTTTCGGTTTGGAAGACATCTGCCGAGACGGCTAATACATATTTACTACCGATTTATGTAAATAATTAATCATAAATGCTTACCCTGAATAGAGTTCGCTATATAGCCATTCCACAATAGCTACGTCAAACTCTTCATTTGTGTCCAATAATAACTTCTGAACTTCTTCGTGTTTAACAGCAATTTCGGCAATCTCATGTAAAGCGGCGTATAGAGCTTTTAAATTCGTAATATCTATTTCCTGATCCATAACTTTTTGATATCAAGACTTTTTCTGAAACATTATTGTACTCTTAGTAAATATTATCAGCTTCATAATATAAGTTATCCACAGTATTGAAAACGCCGTGTCTTTTTTGGCATAGTACACGTAAGTATTTATGCTTTTATACATACATAATTGTTGAGCTGTAAGCCATTTGGATGGGTTAGTAACAGTATTACATTGTTAATTGTTAAAAGATTAGCAACCAAAAATGTTTTGTAATCTTTGGTCAAACTTTTATATTTAGTCAATAAAAAAACATAACACCTATTGGAAGCCAACATTTTTCCAAAATGACGATATTAAAATCCCAGTATAACTTCACACTATCCCCTCCTAAACATCTGAAAATAAAATTGCATTCTCTAACTAACGCACGTTATGCTCTGAATATAACATAATAATTTCAATGGACAAATTACACGAAAAAAATCACTCATATCCATTTTAACTAATAATTATTAGTTGACTAGTACTCTTGAAAATATACTGTTGAAGTTTGGGATTGAAATTGACCAAATTAATTTTGACATGAAAAATGACAACAACTGATGATACTCCAAATACTATGAAAAATTTAAATTATACATACCTAATGAAAAATTATTAAGATTGGATCGAACGTCGATTTGTCGCAGATTAGGCGCCGTAATTTTCATAGGAATGGGAGTAACGTACGTCACCTGGAATCATAAAAATAATAAAATAACGATCAGTCAAAAGCATTATAAATAAGATATAGTCGCCAATGAAGGTAAAATGTATAAAGTAGGTAATATTTCGATCTGGGCTTTAGATAACGTTCATTGAACAATTAACAAGTTATCACGTTATGCCAGTCAAACTAGGATTTGACCCGGAAAACCCTGTTTTACAATTATTCGTATAAAATTTAAAGTAAACGTGATAATGTAATGATATCGTTTTAACGCCACTTCTTTTGGGTATAATTTCAAAATACCAAATCTGACATTTATGTGAATACAAAAATTTATGTGAACAAAACAATAGAAAAATCTAATTTGATAGACAACTTTGTTCATAATTTTTTTCATGTGAATTAAAATATAAAAATATGTGAAGAAACTGAAACATAAAATAAAATGAATTAATTTTTCCTAATAAATTAGTTGTTATTCATATAAAATTCACACTATTTCGCAAAAGCAAGTTCTAGGAAACAAATTCCGCATTGAGATAAAAAAAAACTCATAACGCCATTCTAAGTCTGTTAATGAAATCAACAAAACAATAGCAGTTTACTTTATTTATCACTGCTAAAACTCAAGGAGTTGTTTCCCTCACAAAGAGAGCATCCATGTTGCCCAAATTTAAAAATAATTGCTCCCCAAAAACAATCCCCAAATTCTTCTGCATCGCTATTTTAGTTGAAAAGACAGGGACGCAGGCTCTCTTAAAGGAGGCAAGAAGTGAGAATTGGAATACGGTAGTAAACAAGGATCTAGTTAAGGATCAAGTAGCCATTTTTAACTTTTTAATCATTCAGCTTTACGGCTTTTTGATGTGCATACACCATATATAACTAATGCATAATATTAAATTATTTAAATCGGCATACTTCAATTCGTTTACAATAGGGATGTTAACAATTTTTACAACTGCTTTTATTTTGAAGATTGAGCCTTGTTTACAGTAAAAAATAACATTTTATTTCAAAATATTAGTATTTTCGATGAGTAAATATACAATATTAGACTAATTTTAAATTTTGCCACTAAAACACTAACGACTGACATGACGTCACTAGTTGCAAAACATTGGTTGCGATTCATGACTGTATGTCCAGTTTATGTGTTTTCTTATCATTACTTGAATACAAACAGTCAAAATCGTCGTCGCGAAGATCGCAAACTATAATAAATACAGAAAAGTAAACAGTTTAATCAGTTTCGACAGCTTGTTTTGCGACTAGTGACGTAATAATTCATATTGGTTTTTCCAGTCACGTGACAACAGATTAAAAACATAGCATTTAAAATCACTTATAATAAATTTTCTACGTAATATTAAATTATAATAATGTGATTTTTGTTTTTCTATTAATGCATACTATCATAAAATTAACATTAAACATTAATGTGTGATTAGTGTTAACATCCCTATTGTTTCATTCCTAGCATTTTAAATGTTCTACCATGTCAAATAATATTCCTTACCTTTATCCTTCATACGTGAAAAGAAAATTGCGCGCAAGGTATTTAAAAAACAAATGCACCAAGAAGGTCAGAGTCTTGAGTTTTTAACAAATAAAAAAATATATGAATTGGACAGCAAGATGGTAAAAATAAATAAGTTTAATTATTATGTTCTGAATTCAAAAATTTTGTGGACACGATGTTTTCAATTCAAATTTACTTTAATGTCTAGAGGCAAACGACTTTTGCGCCTTGATACCGGGAGCAAAAGTACTCTTTCCGAGCTGGTGGAATGAAAAAATATTTAATACGTTACCGAAAATATCCTTATTGTTAATATTCATTTATCAGTCGTTCCTATGGTACGTCCGTAGGTGAAACTGTTTAGTACAACATGTTATTTAATGTACTATAAATACATCACAAGAAGTAAATTTTCATTACCTAATACTCGTAACTTCGAGATTTGAACAAAAATTTAAATCATTGAACAATACTTAGTCGTGATCCAAATAAAATACCTTTCTGTCGCGGTTACCGTTGTCTAATGAAGTCGCGTTAAAATGTCAAAATAAATCTTCATTTACTTACGTTATGTCCTGCTTTTACGAGATGCCTTACATATCCCTCTCCCAATATTGTGTGACTCTTACCGGGATACGGGAAAAATACTAAAACTTTGTAACAACCTACAAAATTCACTGCTAATGCTATGATCGAAATACACTTTAATAAAATCATTTTTTAAATAACGTAAAATAAATACACGTAAATATTTTTTATTTATGACTTTAAAATAAAATTTGACTGTGAGTAAATATTGATTATTTTTTATAATATATACTCATGTTAAGCATAATATACTATGAGATATTAGTATTACTGATTGAGTAGCGTAGCGATGGAAATTTCGAGCAGTCACGGCCAACGTGATAATTGACGGGCGTGTGTGCGCAAACAAGACTGGCTGAAACGAACTGACTTATCTCACTTATTTAATGAAGATATAAGTCCATTAGTGAGTGTGTGTTTATATGTGTAAATGTATACACATATAAACTAACATAATAAAGAGAGAGCGTCATTATTATTCTTTATTTAACATGTCTTCATCCACTGTAAAAAAAAAATCACAATTCAAAAGATGCATTATTTCACTTAGAAATTTGAGTTTAATGAAATTAAATCTTAAATTTAGTGGTGAGACAAGGTCGCTTAACTTCACAATCGTAGATTGAAAATCTACCTAAATAGCTTTCTTTCCTTGTATAAGTTTTATTAAACTAACTAGAAGAAGCCGAGAAGAAATTTGCATGATTCAAAAATACTCTGAGGTCATTTTTCGCCTTCAGTTGGTAAATAAAATTGTTTGTTACATACCCAATGTCACATTTCTAAAAAAATCTAGAATTTAATAGGTAAATAATTAGTAAAAATATGAATAGGAAAGAATTAAACTCAGTTACTGAGTAGCGGGCTGTAGAAGAGGCCCATGTCCAGCAGTGGACCAAGATAGGCTGATGATCATGAAACTTCGATATACCAACAATAGAGACTACTGGAGAAAATATAGGGTGAACATGGACATGTCGTACAGACTCCACAAAAGGTAGGATAAAGGTAGGGGTATGATGATTATTGTACTAATGAAGCATGTAAGAATGTTTGTTTGCTATAGACGTTGAAACGAGTCTACATATTCATATGATAGGTAAGTATCATTAATTTAGAAAAAAGTAACTAGGCTAATTGTGATTCAAAAAATAAGAAACTTTCTCTCGAACTTAACACTTGTGTTCGTTTCTAGTGGCATTATATCTTCCATCTCTCACAATTTACCATAAATTTCGTATCCTTTTGATGACTGTCACCGACTGTTTGTCTGTGAAGAAAAAACCTGGTTCATTCTGTTTTCTGAGTTGAAATGGAATTAATTAAATTACGATACTGGAATGTTCTCTATAATATTAACCAATTTTGCTATAAGGCTAATTGCAGAGTATACTGGGGAAGTACACCACCTTTGTTAGTTATTCTATCGCCAAACAGAAATGTGCAAACATTACTGTTTTCGCGTTTGAAGAGCATTGTTTCCAGAGAATTCGCTGGGAAAACCTTTAGAAAAGTTTTCAGTTAATTGAACAATCTTAAGTAAAACCAGTGGTGCGATATCCTACATGCATCTGATTAATTAATAACACAAATACAATAATATCATTTACAATACATTCGTTTTAAACATTTGTTACATAGAAATAATATATTTAATCTATCAACATAAATGATGGTATATTTAGTTGACAAACAAAAATAATATAATTTAGATGTGTGCTAGGTATCAGCTACTTTGTTGCACAAATCTTGTCCCTATGTCCTTCACGCCTAATGTATTTTATTATATTTACGTAAATAAACCAAGCGTAAAGGACACTAATACAAGAATCACGCAATAAGGGTTAACCACCTAACAAGGGTTAACCACCCTTGTTAGTAATGTTGCCAAATCCGAGCCTCAAATACGTTGAAGCCCTGAGCACAACCAATGATCACTGTAACAGTATTGCAGAGACAATAAGCCTCCACGCGAAACGAAGAGCCTAAAAAGGATCTGGAGTGAGAAGGAGAACACAGATTTGTAGGTAACCTAAGATTTACAGAATGCCCGCGCACTGGCCTCTCAACTGCCTTAGTTACCGACACAATTGTTGGCTACCTGCACCCCACTCACACTACGGCGTTCCATGTGTAACACGTCACAGAACCACTACACAGAACTTGCTTTATACTAGAGTTACCACAAATAGTGATTTGGCCGAATACCGAATATTCGGCAACGCTGTCGGCCGAAGCGCCGAATATTCGGCACAAAGTACATGCTAGTCGAGCGCGTAAAAGAATAATACGACAGGTTGCGACATGTCTCAAACGCGAGCGGTCGGTGTGAGGCTATTCGACTGTTTCAATTGCGAGTAAATCACGTCATGGCACGCATTGTCAGATTACTTTAAATAACAAATTAAATAAAACAAGCGACTTAATTTTGATGAAAACAATAAATATCTAGTCGCTTCATTTCTTCATCCACGCTTCAAAACAAGTTTCCTAGGTTTTGTTCAAGCAGAAAGAGCACGACAAAAAATATTTTAGAAGCTCTGAAACTAAGTTGTAATGATGAGTTTAGTAGTACCGATGACGATTATTCTCCACGTCGTCGTAAGAGAAGAAACTTGAACAACAAGAACAAAATTAAAAATTTTGGTTAACCCCCGACTACCTCAGATTTGTTATCTGTACAACATTCTACTAGTTAAGCCCTTTCATTTGATACCCATATTGAGGGAGTTGTGAAAATAGACATGTATTTCGCCATTTTGTAGAAGCGGCCATCTTGGATTTGAAATTTGTCATAGTGCAATGTATTCTACTAATCAAGCCCTTTCGTTAGATACCCATATTGAGGTAGTAGTGAAAAAATAACATAATACACCATTTTGTGGTGGCGGCCATCTTGGATTTGATTTTTTTTATAGTGTATAGTATTCTACTAGTCAAGCCCTTTCATTTGATACCCATATTGAGGCAGGTTGTGCAGAAATATTTTGTCCGCCATTTTGTGGCTGCGGACATCTTGAATCGATATTAATCAAACATAACAAAGAACATCCGCACGGATATTAACTTTCAAATTGAAAAACCGCATCAAAATCGGACGGACGGACGGACGGACGGACGGACGGACGGACGGACGGACGGACGGACGGACGGACGGACGGACGGACGGACGGACGGACGGACGGACGGACGGACGGACGGACGGAAGGACGGACGGACGGACGGACGGACAGACGGACAGACATCGACGTCAAACTTATAACACCCCTTTTTTGGTTGGGGGTTAAAAATGATAAGTCATTTGACATACACGACAGTTTCTGGAACTGTTTTGAGGAAATTGCTAAAAATAATGCTTGCGTGGGAGCTTGGATCCGGGAATGGGTGGAATCTAAATTGTGCTAAAAAGTGATAAATTCTAGATCCTACGATACTAAAATTATATAATTTGTCAGTTAACCTTTGTAAACTCAGTATTTGTCTAAATAAACGTTTTTTTCATTTCCATTGCAAAAATGTATTTGTTGTAATATACTACTGTTTTATCACAGCACTTACACTACCTACATAAACAAACAAACCGATACCTATTTTCATCACAGTACTTACACATACACTATAACATAACATATTTATGCACTTTATTGAAATACATATGAAATAAATTAATAACAAATACTAAAAAAATTGCGAGTCAAACGTTATTTCCGACCCGCGTAATTTTTATTTAGATTTTCTTAGCCATGGATTCTACTCATTTAGCCGCATGTTATTCTGGTGTTGCTGTTCTTACTAGGTATTTTCAATTTCAATTTATAAATCGTTTTTATTCTTAATTATCAAAGTTATTTGGTAGTCTTATAATCGTTGAGTATTTATAATTATTTAAGTTTTCACTTCTGCCGTACGGTCTTAAGCGCACATTTTTTAAAAATATTTTTTCTTTATTTTGTTTACAAACTAAACAAACAGATCATAACGTATATATAGTAAAATTGCGTACATACTGAAAACTACCACAATGACAAAAACGTGTTTCCCTCCAAAACACATTTATTTTAAATTTAGATATCACGCACAAAGTTGTAGGTTTTAGATAGTGTTAGTATCAAATAATAATAATCAATGAATTGAGAACGATATTTCGTTTATAAACTTACGAGTCACTTTGTTATCGTAACACAGATAAGTCTGATATCTAAAATATGGAAATAATATGTGCAGTTGCTATATTATTTCCATGTTATAAGTATTTTTCAACTACTACAAGATATAGACTTAATATTCATAGAATTCGGAATGAAAATAAACGTAAAAAATACTAAAATTTTAACTGCAGAACTAAAGAAATTATATATAAGAAAATAAAATAATTATACTAAAGAAGAAATCAATAACTAGAAACCTAATTAAACTTAACTCTTTCCATAGATAACGTAACACAATTCAAATATTTAGGTAGTGTGATAACTAATGATTCCATGTGTACACCAGACATTATAGCTAGAATAGCAATGGCAAAAAGAGCTTTTAACAATAAACATCATCTGTTTAAAGCCCGAATATCAAAGAATATTCGCAAGAGGCTGATTAAGATCTACATCTGGAGTTTAACATCTACATCTAGAGTATAGCATTGTATGGTAGCAAAACGTGGACCATGACTCACAAGGGATAGGGAAAGATTAGAGGCATTCGAAATATGGTGTTGGAGGAGAATGGAGAGTCAGCTGGAAAGAAATGAAGAGTAATGAAGAAGTTTTGAAGATGGTAGAGGAGAAAAGAACATTAATGGAAACAATAGAAAACAGAAGAGGGAAGATGTTGGGACATCTGATACGACACGACAACTTCATAAGAACAATAATGGAAGGTAAATTAGAAGGGGAGAATGAAGAGAGGTAGACCTAGGAGAAGTTAATGAACCAAGTGAAGGAGAAGATAAATGTAGTGTCGTATCAGGAAGTGAACGAGAAGGCGGAGTGTAGAAGTACATGGAAGGAACTCCACCGTCGACACCGACAAGAGCGTCGCTCTTAAATTATGAATGAACGAAAGTATTTTTCAAGCTAAACATAGATTTTAGCCTGAAACAGTACAAACGGTAATATAAAGATAGATTATAACCTAAAATTGTACATGTAGTACAAATAAGCTACTTTTATACCAAAAAGATGGAACTTCGTTAGGAATTCAAGTGACGCGATTAAATTTATGAATTTTATTTACGTAGGCAAAACGGCTAGAAACCACTTACGGCTTTGGCCGTTTTTTTTTACCAAACAACTATTGAAAATTGTATTTTTTGCGTATATACGTAGGTTTGCACCCGCTATTCTACCGCCTAACTAAATAGGCTATGGTTGTACTATTGCGGTCTCTATTATTTCAAGCGAAAAGAAAAGAGAGAGCAATAGCAAAGCTAAGACAGTATTAGTTAAGCGGTAGACCCTCTGGTCGCCATCTCGCCTGATATTAAGCGACGATGTGGTCCATGTAAGATTGCTTTAAACAATATATTCATACTAGACTTAAATCGGATTATATCCTTCAGGAAATTCCCACTTAAACAACGTATTGGGAGGCATAGGTATTATAGAAATACTAGCGGTCCGCCGGCTTTTCCCTCGGTATATAACTAATATATTATAAAGTGGGGTGCTCCTTATTTTTAGACTCTTGAATTATCCCCGGGAATTGGAATTATGTCATTTCATTATATAGATAGATAGATTGATAAACTCTTTATTGCACTAAAATAAATACAAAACGTCAAATGAAAACATTACCCAAAAAAAAATTAGAAACAATTGGCGGCCTTTTCGCTAAAAGCGATCTCTTCCAGGCAACCGTGGTATGGGTAAATATATCTAAATATGAGCTTTTTGTTAAGATTTAGAGATCACTACCAGCTGGCAAAGGTTCTAGGAGAATTAATTGAAGTAGACCATAAATGTTGGTTTCACAAATATTTTATTTAAGTGTTTATGTCATAAAAAAAATATGTGCAATTAAACTCGCACAGGCCTTAATTCGACAAAATCAAAGCCAGTTTTCAAAGGGTTCGTTGGGCAGAAAAAAAACAAATATAATAAAATAAAAGAACAAGGAGAGAACGCCCTAAAAATCGCAGGTTCAACAGAAAAGTGTATTTTTCTGCCTAAGATTGCTAAAAGTCATAAACCATACACAGACACTGTTATCACGCATATCCACGAAAAAAATTAGAAAACTTTGTACAATTAATTAATTAAAACAAAAAAAAACAAAGCAATATTTGCTTTTATTGCTGAACCAGTACCTGTTGGAAAAAGTATCCTTATATCAACAAGACAAACCCTGTATCTTATAAAAATAGATGATTTGAATATTTACGCATTATTTTATTCTATCAAAACAACAAAAATAAACAATATTACGTATGTCCAGGCATGAAGATAAAATCTAACAAAGGCAGATTTTAAGTATTTATTTAAAATTCAAACCTCAGTAGCAACCCTTAAAAACCTTTAAAATAAAGAAACAATTTCTAATACAGTTTATTTTTTGTTTCTCTGTAATAAATGGCAATTTACCCGTAGCATTAGGAAAGTAATTGGAAAAGATAGATACAATTAAAAAATATTACGTTAAAATAATCCGTCCAGAACAGTGAAATCCAGGTATGTTATACTCTTCAGTATTTCACAACTTTAATAATAATTTACGAATGTTATGTTGTGTTGTACGATGGATGAAGTGAGCTATTGGCATGACGACTCATTTTTTATTGAATGTGTCATTGAGAGGCTACTCAATACACGAAACATAGGTGAAATCATTTAATTGTTATTTTAAAAAGTTTCCGTGACATCACAATTTTAAATTTCGGTATTTCCTAAAAACGGTTCATACAAAACACATTAAAAACGTGACGTCACTTTTTGGTATTTTCTTTGGGTCGCGCGTAAAGTTTGTATGTTAGCTATATTAAATATTCCGTTGCGAAAACTGGTTTCATACCACAAGTCACTTTTAATTGAATGGCGCATCCATTGTTCAATTATGTAATAAATTCAAAACACTAGTTTTAATGTATTTCTTTTCCTTTTACTGTATTGTTTTGTTTTGGTGTGTACAATAAAGAGTATCTATCTATCTATTTAAATTCATAATTTTAAAGTGGACTTGGACCATACCCTATTAAATAATCATAAAGTAAGTTAAATAAAAATGGTGTTGTATGTGAAATGTCCACTAATATTTATTCAGCAATATTTTATTTTCATAAGTTAAAACCTAAACTTAGATCGCCGCCGGCTGTGGGACAAGTGCCAAGCTGCCGTTAGATTAGCAGAGGGAGGTAGGCATACGTCTGCAGAGTGAGGTAGCATACGTCTGCAGAGTGAGGAACCTCTGTCACAGTAATGAACAAAAAAGTCTTAAAGGGAGGTTAGGGATCAGGGTGAAATAATAAAAGGTTAAGGAAACAAGTATAATGTAAGTAAATGTAGTATAAAAGTTAAAGGGATGTAAAAAAAAAGGTAAAGTAAATTAAAAAAAACGACACAACATTTGGAAACTAGAAAAACAGAAACTGAGAGGGTTTGAACGGTAAGATTCAACGGCTTCTGGGCTCGAGAGGACAGCGACCCGCAGAAGCCTCTGGGCTCGAGAGGGCTCTGGGAATGGCTCACGGGTTCAGCAGCCCGCAGCAGGAATCAGCAGCGGTAGTAGCCCACAACAGGATCAGTAGTTGAATGGTTAGAGTTCAGTGGCTCGCAGCAGGGATCATCAGCCCACAGCAGTCCACAACATCAATCTGGCTGCAGCAGCTTATCAGTGGTTCACAATGAGGGTTTATTAGCCCTATTTTCACTATGTACCTTCCAGGGTATCTTAGATGCTTCTCGTTTGGAGTCCCGACGTTGTCTGCCCATCTCAGTTCCTAGCTTTTACAAGAAAACTTTTATGGTTTTCAAATCTAGAATGAGAGACAGTTTATTTTATAATTAGCGGCCAGAGAGAATTAGACCTAAAAACTATTCAACCTTATGAAAATGGTAGAGGTTGCTTAGCAATAATGAATGTTTGAAATGTGATGACATAAAGTAAATAAATAACATTTTCAGAAAAACGTAAGTTTTAACAGTTTAAAATAGAAATAATACATGAAGTATACTAGTATTATGATCAAAAAAATATGCTTTATCGTGAGGACACGATTGAACAGATATTAGTTGTATGAAAATTCACTATGTAAGTACCTAGGTATCCACATAGTCTCCTATGAAAAAGTGGAGGAATGTACGCTTATATTGTTTAAAGCCAATATGTAACGTTACATTATTCCCCGACTGCGGAAATTTTACGCTTCGGTAAAATTTGGAAAGAAGTTCTAAAGGGTTTAAGAGAGGTATTGCCTTCACACAACCATAAATCCATTCAAGTACCCTTTCAAATCTTTTATTCATCACTTCCATTCTGTTTAGGTGTAAGTTCACATTCAATGACGAACACTCAAAGCATACACTCTCGGCGATGGCAGGCTTATTTAAGGAGTCATCAACCGCTCCAATAGTCGGCTTGTTTAAGGAGTTATCATCCGCTCCATGGAGAGAAGAAAATAAGAATGATAAAAAGATGAACATAAGGGCTCGATAATAGTAGGCTTATTTAAAGAGTTATCATCCGCTCTTTATAAGGAGAAGAAAGTAAGATGAGCATAAAGGCTCAAAAGATAGCATGAGCGGTAGGGCTCAAAAGCTAACATGAGCGGTAGGGCTCAAAAGATATCTTGAACGGTAGGGTTCAAGATAAGAATATGAGTTTAGTGCTCATATAGTTCCAAGAGTTAAGTACTCATGGGTTAAAGAGTTAAAGATTGTTAATGAGTTTAGAGCTCACTAATTTGAGAAAGTAAAAAAAAGACCACTAAGTCTTGGGTAACGTTTAAATACGTTAGAAAAATACTAAAGAGTAATTAAAATAATGTAGGTTAATGTAATGTTAGTAAATGTAATAAAGTGAAGAGATGATACAAAAAAAGGTAAAATAAAATTAAAAAACGATGGCTTATCCTTTTATATCTTTGATATGCCATTTGCCAGTGATACCGTTAGCATCTTCCAAAATGTAAACCAAAGGGGACAATTTATTTATGATTTTAGATTTTATAAATTTTGGAGCTAGTTTAGAACTAAAATAGGTAGCTGCGTTACTTTGAACATAATTCTTACGCCAAACAGTATCACCAACATTAAATTCCTTAACAGAACGACGTAAGTCATAATGAGCACTATTTCTAGCATGTGCTCTTAAAAGTTCAAGATGTACTTTATCAAAGGTAGAAGAGAGAAGACCAGAATTCAATGCATAAATATCACGAGGCAAGAAAACTAACTCTTCTATGTTTTCAGTTGGAGTATAGAAAGATCCACAAGGGATAATTTCTCTACTAAACAAACACTAAAAATGATGGAGAGTAACCAGTTGTTAGGTTAACATTACAATTCATTGCAAACTGGATCTTGGGCAGGAAGACATCGGATCTATGATCGTCACCGACTAAAGAAGCCAAAGCCGTAACAATAGTTTTATTGTAGCGTTCAGTGGGGTTACACTGTGGATGATAAAAAGGAGAATAAAAGATAAAAGGGACCTTGTATTTATTAAGAAAATTATTAAATTCATGAGATTGAAACTGAGAGCCATTGTCCATTATTATAGTTTGAGGAACTTTATTATACCGTGAACTAAAATACACAGTTTTCTAAAATATCAACAATAATAGATGCGGTAGCCCGTTTAATTGGAAAAATTAAAGTATATTTAGTAAAGTTGCAGTTAATAACTAGTATATATTGATTACGTTTTCTAGTCATTGGAAGAGGAACCATTAAATCTAAAGAAATAGATTGAAATGGTCTAGAGAAAATTTTTAGTTTGCCCATAAGTCCGTAAGGAGAATGATTAGGATGTTTATGAGACAAACACGTGTCACATTTATTAATGAAATTTGTAATGTCTTTAAAAATTCCAGGCCAATAATATAGTAAAGAGATTTTTTGTAAGTCTTGAAGATTCCAAGATGAGGTTCTTGAGGAGTACTGTGATTATTGATAATAAAATTATGGAAGCTCTTTCACTTGGTAGAGGAACTTCCTTCCAAATGAAATCTTCATTAATTTCATTAGAAGAGTGAATACAACGAAAAAGTTTATTATCTCTAACATGATAATTAGGATAACTATCGGGATTAGAGTTACAGGCGAGAAATATCTTGTTGTAGTGTTCTAGATCACGATCGACGACAGGATTACTTGTAGAAATGGGATTAATTCCTTGAATTCCAGAATCTTGATTTGTAGATCTAGAGAGAAGATCAGGAACAACATTATCTTTACCTTTCTTATGTTTTAAAATAAAATTGAAGCAGGATAAGCGAAGAGACCATCTAGCAAGTCTTCCTGAAGGATTTGATAAGTTTTGAAACCACTTGAGAGCAGCATGATCTGTGTAAATAGTGAAAAGCATCCCGTTGTCTAAGTAACAACGCCAATGTTCCAAAGCGGTAATAACTGCGAGGGTTTCACGTTCAGTGGTAGAATAGTTTTGTTGATGTTTGTTAAGAGCTCTGCTCATGTATGCAATCACAACTTCTTGATCATTTTGGTGTTGAGTCAGCATTGCGCCAATACCATAGTTTGATGCATCACAATGTACTGAAAATGGAAGATTAAAATCTGGGCAGGCAAGAATAGGAGCTGTAACCAAAACTTCTTTAAGTTTTTGAAAAGCCAAAGCAGCATCAGCGTTCCAGAGAAACTTAGGTGCATTTTTCCCAGAGCACGTCAATCTATTAAGAGGAAATGCAATAGTGCTGAAGTTTGAAATACATCTTCTGAACCAACTGCAAGTGCCAATGAATCTTCGAACTTCTTTTCTGTTGGTAGGTACAGGATATTCAAGAATTGATTTTATTTTTTCAGGATCAGCTCGTAGACCAAATTCATCCACGACGAAACCAAGATACTTGAGTTCCTTTCTAAAAAATTGAGTCTTTGTAAAATTGATAGTTAAATTAGCAAAAGATAATTTTTCGTGAACTTTCACTAACAGAGAGATATGTTCTTCGAAGTTTTCACTAATTATAATAATATCGTCTAAATAACAAAATACTTTGTTTTCAAACTCTGGAGTGAATAACATACCCATCAGCCTTTGTTGAGTTGCCGGCGAGTTGGTTAATCCGAACGGCATAACTGTGAACCTGAACATACCTCTTCCAGGTACATAAAAAGCAGTCTTGTCTCTATCAGCGACATCTAGCGGAATTTCCCAAAATGCTTTAGCAATATTAATGCTAGAAAGATATTTCGCATTTCTGAGGTTATCCAAAATTCACTAATCAGTGGTAGGTTGTAAGCATCACGACGAGTGATAGAGTTGAGTTTTCTGCTATCTACGCAAAATCGCCATTCACCATTTTTCTTCGGAGTGATGATTACTGGAGATTGCCAAGGGCTTTCGCTTTTTTCAATCACATTCCATTGTAGCATCTTGTCAACTTCGTTGATTAAAGCTTTTTGTTTTTCAGGAGATAATCGATAACATCTTTGTTTGAAGGGAAGAGCATCTCCAGTGTCAATCTTGTGAGTGATGAGATTAGTCAAGCCAAGTTCTCCTTTTTCTTCAAAAGAAATAAGTTTGAAGCGTTGAATAATGTCGTCTGCGATAATCTACTGGTTAGACGATAAGTTATCATATGGTAACACTAACTTATTTTCTGAGATAGATTGGCAATTATGTTCAGATTTAGTCAAAGAGGAAAGAACTTTTGGTAAAAGATTAAATTTTTGCCAAAAATCTATTCCTAGAATTAAAGATGGTGAAATCTCAGGAAAAACATGGGTCCTGATAATTGTATCAGCGTTTGGTTATTAAACTGTATAGGTAAGTCAAAATAACCCAAAGAATTTACTTTTTCGTTATTAGCTGTGGAAACGGTAATAAAATGTGACTTAAAAAGTTTGTAACCGAGTTTAATTATTTCTAGGTGAGAATTATTTCCTAAGATAGTTATAGAACTAACCGAGTCTAATAACCCAGAAATAGATAAGTTATTAATTTTAATATTGATGAAAGGTCGTTTAAAATCAATTTCATTAGAGTAAAGAGTTGAAGAAATTTTGTAGCAAGAGAAGAAATTTTTTATAGTTTCTAACCAATATTTCCAGTCATCAATATCAAATTTACTTTTTACGTCATAGTTTAGTTTTTTGAATTAGATTTAGAACATTTAGGGCAATCAGGAGTTCTAAATCCTTTCAGACCGCATTTAAAACATACAGTATAATGAGATTCCTTACATGTTTTTAAGTTATGATTCGTTGTACGACAACGTACACAAAATAAAGTAGAGTTTGTTATAGAATTAGACTGTGTATTTTTAGAAACATTGTTTACTTGTTTCGTATAGTTTTGGGACGAATTTCTAGATGAGGTCGAAGCAATATCTTTATAAGAAAACTCAGATATGAGAGGACTATTAACCGGTTCTTTGAATTGTTTGTCTCTATCGAGAAATCTCTCATAGTTTTGACAAGTAGCTATTAAAGAATCAATGGAGGAAATGTCCTTTAATGCTACAAAGACAGAGTAACAGGGTCTAATGTTACGCAATAAAATTTCTAATTTTTCAGATTCGGATAATTTTCTAGAAAGTCTAGAAAACATACCTGACATTATTGAAATATAGATTATAATGTTTTCGTCCGAAACTTGAGTACGATTCTTAATAGCTTCAAGTAATTTGAAATCGTAATCATGTTCACCAAAGTCCTTAATAAGAGAATCAGAAACATCGTCCCAAGTTAAATTTGGATCTTGACTAATTTTGAAGCGAAACCAGTGTAACGCGTTGTCAGTAAAAATTTCATAGGCTCTTGAAATTAATAAATTTCTATCAATTCTACGACAAAAACAATATTCGTCTAGTTTAAGTAAGAACGATCTTGGACAAGATTTACCATCAAAAGAGTGACGTCTAAGATCTTTGAAGAGTTCAAAATCATTAAAAGGTACTCAGGAGTGGGCGACTTGTTGAGTCGCAGAAGAAAATTGTTGAGGGTTTGACCGACCTGCGCTATCGACGACCTCCGCCAATACAATCTGAGGTTGAATCGGGTCTGGAAGAATAAATAAGTTGAATTTATTGATTAAACTGTCATATTTTTCTTTGAGTGTTTTGAATGTATCTAAGAAGGTAGGATTTATGTCAATGTCGATCCGATCAAGTCTAAAATATAAATGGTTTAAGAAGGTCTGAATAAATTTGATTAATCTCGAGTCGGATTTTGTCGGTTTGTTTAATTTTGATTCGACGTAATTCAGCTTTGTTTCAGTTTGACATAAATCCTCTTCGATAGTATAAGGTGAGTTAAGAATTTCCTCAGAGGGAAACTGGTGGCTTAAGTGTGTGATTTGCTTGCGCAGTAAAGAGATGGAAGAAACTGGCTCCTTTAGTCTAATCTTAACTTCATATTCCAGTTCGGATTTATTGAGGTACTCAAATTTAATGGTTTTGTCCATTGTTAAGAGAGATTAAATAGTAATTATCTAGGTATTAGATCAGTAGTGAGATTAGTAAATGAATGATCGAGTGATGAAGTGATTTAGTTGAGGAGAGAAGTTATTAGCCAAAGAGTGCCGAAAAGGAAAAATTACGAATATATACTAGTGGTAGTATTTTTTTTTAATTTAGAAGAAAATCAGGGTGGAGCGGTCAGGGTTCTTTTGGAAGGTTGGGCGCCAAATGTCACAGTAGTGAACAAAAAAGTCTTAAAGGGAGGTTAGGGATCAGGGTGAAATAATAAAAGGTTAAGGAAACAAGTATAATGTAAGTAAATGTAGTATAAAAGTTAAAGGGATGTAAAAAAAAAGGTAAAGTAAATTAAAAAAAAAAAGACACAACATTTGGAAACCAGAAAAACAGAAACTGAGAGGGTTTGAACGGTAAGATTCAACGGCTTCTGGGCTCGAGAGGACAGCGACCCGCAGAAGCCTCTGGGCTCGAGAGGGCTCTGGGAATGGCTCACGGGTTCAGCAGCCCGCAGCAGGAATCAGCAGCGGTAGTAGCCCACAACAGGATCAGTAGTTGAATGGTTAGAGTTCAGTGGCTCGCAGCAGGGATCATCAGCCCACAGCAGTCCACAACATCAATCTGGCTGCAGCAGCTTATCAGTGGTTCACAATGAGGGTTTATTAGCCCTATTTTCACTATGTACCTTCCAGGGTATCTTAGATGCTTCTCGTTTGGAGTCCCGACGTTGTCTACCCATCTCAGTTCCTAGCTTTTACAAGAAAACTTTTATGGTTTTCAAATCTAGAATGAGAGACAGTTTATTTTATAATTAGCGGCCAAAGAGAATTAGACCTAAAAACTATTCAACCTTATGAAAATGGTAGAGGTTGCTTAGCAATAATGAATGTTTGAAATGTGATGACATAAAGCAAATAAATAAAATTTTCAGAAAAACGTAAGTTTTAACAGTTTAAAATAGAAATAATACATGAAGAATACTAGTATTATGATCAGAAAAATATGCTTTATCGTGAGGACACGATTGAACAGATATTAGTTGTATGAAAATTCTCTATGTAAGTACCTAGGTATCCACATAGTCTCCTATGAAAAAGTGGAGGAAATGTACGCTTACATATTGTTTAAAGCCAATATGTAACGTTACACCTCCTGACAATGCGTGCTATGTCGAAGATGACCGCTTTCTGCATCTGACCCTTTATCCAACCTTTTAATTCGTCATCAAAGCTTATCGCCGTTCGGCCGTTCGCCGACACAACTATAAAGACTCAAAGTCGAATCAACATCCCACATTGCAGTAATCCACATCGGATAATCTAAGTAGTGAATTTTGGTCCTCCAGGCCGATCGAATGCTAAGTTAAACAAGAGTTTGAATGATGAATAGCTCGCACCTGATTGGTCAGTCGAAGATTAGATTTGGATACGACGACGATTGTTACAAGGATCTGAAACAAAACTAACATTCTGGCACGGTACGCCGTCTAGTTGATTCTTTCGCGCGAAGTCGGCGTCGCGTCCTTGTCACACGTCGAAGTGCTTGTGTTGCGGAGAGTCAAAATAGTAAAAAAAAACTTCGCCCTCGGACGACGAACTCTGTGTTGTTAGAATTGTGTTACCAAACATTCATATGAGGATCAAAACTACTTTATATAGAAGTTGTACAATCCATCCGGCTTTTTCTAGTAGACTTTCCTAGTAATGAGCCGGCTGGATAGTACAAATAACGTCTACGAAGCCTATCACAATAGATTCCAGAGATTCGATAGGCCCGAATCCAATTGAACTGGCTAATGTTCAATAACACGTATCCAATCCTCTCCGTGTGCTTGACTGACCAGATCCCGCGTCAGAAGTTTATCATAGCGCTGGCATCTCGTAGATACCCATCGTTCTCACGTTGTCTACTTCTAGCTACTCATCGTTGCTCTCGTTGACTATTGACCGTGATCGTGAAATACCCAGCATCGGTACACTTCTCGTGAAGTTGCGGTTTATCGATCCGCACGTTCTCTGTGTCGGCGGATACGGTTTGCCCACGCATGAGCTTTCTGTTACAGATAGTTTATGTTTCCAGACAATTTTCACTTCAAAATATCTGTATATTTTGAAAGCTGTCTGAAAATAGGATTATTGTATTTAATCTGAAAATAGGATTATTGTATTTAATCTAAAAATGTTACAAAATTTGCACAAATACCATGTTTACAACATTGTATCCGAGCAGTAAAAAAAATGTAAGATGAAATAATTAAACTGACAACATTGTTTTTTGATTAAGTAAATCAAAAAACAAAACTAAAAAAAGTCACTTAAAAACTTAAGGTTATTACAATTTGATTGTGCATATGAGTATTACCTATAACTGCGTAAGGTATACTTTGTATTTATTTATTGTATTATTGTAAGTAAGGTTTACTTTGTATTGAGAATATTAAGCCTAACGTAAATAAAAACTATATAATAATATAGATTGATTATGTAACATGACTAAATAGTACTGGGTACTCATACCAGTCATAGATAAAGCGTGCGTTACGACACGCTGCGATAGCAGCGCAGTACAGAATATAATGGGTATCCAAATCCTCCAAATCGATATTGGAAGATTGTGTCTTCCAAAGAGTATAGCAAGACTTAGTACCTGCGACGTACTAAGCCTCCCAACCATTTTTCATTAAAAAACGTACTATTTCCATTTTTTACATTTTTATTTACATTACCCAGTATTTACATTTTAGAATCTGCCATGTTCGTTAAGAAGCACCCTAAATTATTCACGTTTAACAGCAATCCCCGACATAAATATCAGCTCATAGCTCCTGATCTAAGACTACAAATAATAAAAGAGGGCCAGAGTACGTTTTGCATGCACTACCACTCTATATAAGAAATGAACAAAAGGAAAAACTATTTTGAGAAAAATTAAAAAAAAAAATGTTACATTCTAAGGCCTACTACAACGTGAAAGATTTCTTAGAAAAATCTCAATATGTTTCAAACACACGTCGTTTACGCTACCTACCGGACAAAACAGGATTTTGATATTTTCTAATAATTACTTGTTGTTGTTGTATCTATTATTTTATTGTAATTGATTGTATTCCTACGTCCTGACAGGGTCATGTACCTAGATTTAAGTTTTAAGCCAATGTCATATACATATTGCAATTGAATAAATGATAAAAAATGGTAGCAGAACCCAGCGCGAGGCAGATTGCCTCACAGGCCCGAAGGCTGTGATGGCAGCGGCGGATAGCCGGGGTACGTTCTCGTCACTTGTGTCACGGAGAGTCTTTGTGTATAAGCTTTGTCCTCTGACGACGAAGTCGTTCGCAGCGGGACACGTATAAGTGATGGTCGTGCGTTGGTACTATCCGCTTCATTTTTTTTCTACACAGTAATCATTACATTTCATTCAGTTTCCTTTTACATTATTCGGATTCAGGCTTTTTTGACAGGCTATTATCAAAGTGCATTTTTTGTTTCTGGAGAATCTGACAGAAAACTGGGTTTAAACAGATGTTTTCTGTTTTCTTTCTTTTGCAAACTCTGTTCCGCCTTATTCTAGGTACAAGGTACATGTCCTTCTCGTCTCTAAGTAGGTATATAGTAAAATAACTGAATTAAAATTATCATATTCTTTAGGAACCCACATCGCAGAGCTACAGACAAACATGTCATATATTCCAGACACTTATTTTTACGTTCAGGTTAAATGAAAGAAAAACTGAAAAAAAAAGGTAAAGAAAAAAGATACAAGAATACTCAGTTGGAGTGTATAATATTTCATCACAACACTACAGATGCTGATAAATCCGTATAATGTTATGGCACTAAAGGCGAAATGAGAGCGTTGTTGGCTTCTTTTCTAGAGTTATTTTCACTCAGTTTTACCTTCTGACAGGGTGACCAGATGACTGGTATTTTCTGAGATGCCTCATTGGTTCATTTTGTTTTTCGCACACAGCTGTAACCTGTAACTTAACTGTATTTTTTATGCTCTGATTTCTATATCAACATCAAGATCCAAAAACATACTGCGTCATAGATGGAATGCAATTTCTGCATGTTTGAGTAGAATGAAGGGTTAACCTCAGATACCAGTTAACCAATACGGTTTCCTCACAAGTGATACTTTCAGTTTTAGATATATTATGACGTTATCAACTAGATTGGAAGCTTTCTGCTCTAAGTTACGTTGCTCTATCTTTCATCAACTTGGAGAAATATTCAATCTTGCTGTACTCTCATGTGAAGATAGTGTGGATAGTTATGCAGGAACTAGAACCACCCACTCACTTGTTATAGGAAGAACATAATCACGCTTTCATATTCATCCTAGATACATTTATTTATCCCAGTTATGGCAGGAGAGTGTTTACATATTTGACCACATATAGTCATCATAATTAATCCCATTGCCATGGGCCAAGAGCGCAAAATCGAAACAACCCTTCAATTTCAAATTCTAAAAATACCTCTAGAGATAAGATATTTTTTTAAATAAATACAGGAGCAACTCACGTTAAATAAAGTCAGTCCAGTCCGACTCAAGTTTCGATCGCGTTCGGCGATATTTTTCAAAGAGAGCGCGCGCGAGTTCGGTGCTTGTTTAGCACACGCTGGTTTACAACAAGTGCGCGCGTTCTCCTTGAAAAAGATCACCGGACGCGATCGAAACTTAGTCAAACTAGACTATATCAAACGTGAGTTACCCGTCTATTTATTTTACATGTGTAATAACCACGTTAGTTTTCATCCTAAAATAAGATAAACATATTTTTTATGAAAAATATTCGAATTTGTATTAGTACTAATACGACTCAATGATACAATGCTTTATTGGCATGTGAAGACTAGGTTATGTACAGATTAAGTTTTGAACGTAGTTAGTATCACTAGCTTCTGCCCTATATGGCATACAGACATAGTTATTTATTTAAAGATGAATTAGTTACCCTTTACTTATCTATCATCAAGTCAACAAAAAATCTGTTTAAGCCAAGCGTAAAATCTGGTCTTAGATTGAACTCACGTGTCTAGACACATAAAGAGCATATCTCTGTCATGTGATCACTCATTTATCAGTTTTTTTTTTAAGTATTGTGGGGTTACACTTGATCGTCTGCTCGCCCATTGTTGAGCGACGGGACGCGACGGTTCGGTATACTATGGAACGTGCTTACCTAGAAGAAACCAATTTGATGATGATGATCGATTTGGTGTCGCCAAGATTGTAACGATCGGGAAAAACTCAGTCGACATCATTCCACAGCCTAAATGCCTTTGGAACGTCCACTATGAAATAATATTCAAACTACGACCACTCCAATAGAAAAATGGGTGATGGAGTTAATACCACCTTGCCCATTGGAGTGTATTATGCAGATCCGTCGCAGACTCTTCGAAGCGTACCCGATCATAAACTTATAAGCTAGAAATTTTACGGCGAGTTTTTTTTTTTAGTTGTACGGCGGCGACTTATATTTTTCGAACGGTGTCATCGTTTATGCGCCCTTATCACTGCCAGTTGTAATAAATTAAGCTGACTTCTGTTTTAGCCTTGAATTATGTGTTTAGGACATAGGACAAATGTGGCCACCCTTTATCTCACGTCTGTTTCGAGGGAAATGCGGCTACGGAGCTCATTATTTATTAGGTAGGATAAGTGTTTCGGGCCACTTTCGAGCCATTTAGAAATAACTTGTTAATCTGCACACGCTCGTTTTGGATTTTCTGTTTACTATTTTTTTAATTTAAAAAAAATAGATGCTATTAATCTGATCGTATTCGCTTGTCCGCGTAATATCAATAAAAAGTTATCATCAATGTACCTAAGTCTATTATATCTTGTATACGAAAAATAAACATACTAGGTATTGCATAATTATATTTACACAATACTTGTAAAATACCTATATTAATAGATATGAATAAGATAAAACAAGTAAAGTAGTAGACCTACTACTATAGGTACCAAGATAATAATAGGTACATGACAAATATCCAAATAGAATGGCTGATATATAAATTATGTATCTAAGCAGTTTAACAATGATTTTGCAGCTTTGACAAGTAATTAATAGTCCTAATTTAAATTGTTTTTGTTGATTTTCTTACAATAAACAGGCAACCAATCCACAATTTGAACTGTTTGAAAGGCAAAAAATAATAAAAAAAATATAATCTTAGTGTCTTCCAGTCGAGAGTGAATCTTGAAGATTTGAAGATTTTTTCTGAGTAAGCACGTTCCATTGTAGACCGCGTCGTTACTTAACATCAACCGACGCGTCAGTTAAGTGTGTTTATTATATAACAATACTTATAAAACAAGAGTGTTATCAGTTTTATCATGTAAGTGCGGCGTTATTGTTCGTATCGTAACCATCAAAGCTTGAGCAAAACCTGTTGCCGATAAAAAAAACTATGTTTAGATTCCTTATGTACCCTGCTACTACAAGTATCTTCGTATCGTCTAACAGTATATCTAATCATTTTGTACATTTTAAACATAAGTTTGACGTCTGTCTGTGTGTGTGTGTGTCAGTCTGTGGCACCATTAGAGCTTTAATAATAGAGATAGAGAAGGTTAATTTTCGCGCGGATATTCTGTGCTATATTTGGTTAATATCGATTCAAAATGGTCGCCTTCTCATACTATAATTTAAAATTAAATTAACTAAATATTGTGAGCTATATTAGCGGTGATTAAACATTCATTCTAATCGACTTCTACTATAACCCACAAGAGTTGTCTTGACATCTGAGCTCAGTAGCTTTTAGTCAATATTTATCACACAACAAGAAGGAAAATACACTGAAAAGAATAAAATATTAAAGAAAATCCTTTACTTAAATTAGAATCAAAAACTATCCTATCTCTCAAGTCCGACCTCATATTGAGGTACTTTAAAAAATGTCATTCGTTAATTTTGGTTCACTGCATATAGTTTACTGGGAAAAATCATCATGACACTGAATTTTTATCTATTAAGAAATGCTTCTGTATTAAAAAAAACGCATTAAAACGATTAAGGGGGTATACATTTTTCAAATAAATTTGAGAGTATGACTAAACATAACGTGCCTACCTACTTTGGCATACATTAATTTAACAAGTAAATTTTTACATTTATTTCACCTGAATCATCTTGTTTGGCTTGTTTTTCAAATAATTTCCTGTTATCAAAGGGAAATGTTATAAATCCCTAAGCTGTTCGACTTCTTAAACATCGGAATTTCTTTACGCAAAACTTTTCCAAGGGGATGAAATATTCATTTGGATCGATGTGGTACACTCTCTAAAGAGTAAATTTTCTGATTGGTTATAATAACCCAACAGAAACTTATTTTTGTATGATATGTAGCAGTTATTTACAAAATATAATTTTGGTATAAGTGATGTGTTTTAACTGACGTGATTTGAGCAGAGTTTTAGCAAGTCGGACACAATGCCTTAATAAAAGAATTGGCTAAAAGTCCGTGTATCCAAGTTATAAAATATCTTAAATAATATTTTGTTACAGTAAATTATTGTTAACATATTTTGAGGCCATTACTTACTCTCCTTTCCGTATCCTTTTAGTAATAGCATCACACACCTCAGGGACAAATCATTGAAGACAAATAACTAAAGTATAGAGTGCTAACACCACACTAGACGTCCAGTGCGCGTCGTAGGCAGGTGATGTATAGCTACATAGATCTCGTATGTACGTTAGGGATTACTAGGGATGGGAACCCGGGCAACGCAAAATCATTTTGTTGGCGATTGATGCAGGTTCAGCGCGGTACAAACATCTATAATAATTATTTCGTGCGATAACATCTAAAATATGAGTACCTAGGTATTTTAGTTTTATAGGGTTAGTGCCCGTGCAGGTTTGAGTTTTTCTACATGCAACTTACATTTGTACAATATTAATATGTAAATATTTCACATAAAATGTGTATGATTGGATATGTATGTCAATAAAAAGCTGGTATTTCTGAAATTAGTTTATTTTTGCTTAAAATATAAGGAGCTTAGGAAATAAACTGACAAACCATTAATTGGATTATACTGCCTATATTTGGCAATTATTACCGAAAGCAGTAATTAGCATTACAATTTAATCCAATTACCTACTTGTAAAGATAAACAATGAAATTTTTATTTATAAATGAAATAATAACATTATGTTATGTTAATTAAATATGCATTAACAGTTAGTATATATATGCAGTAGCAATTAACTTGTCATTTTTACTGACCGCTAAAAAGCGTAAGCTTGTTATAAAGCTGTCTTTTAGTTTTTGTGACACTTGACTTTCGAACTAAATATTTAACGCGTATTTCAACTTTTAATAAATATTTTTGAATCACCGCTCTAAGCAAAAGCAGTAAATGATTGTTGCATGGTTCTTGTTAAAAAAAAAGAAAAAATGTTCAGTGGTTTGAGTAGGTTTGTCCTTAAAATATTTTATACTATCTTTGTAGGACCCTGTATTTTCCTTACGAAAGTGTACCTCTCATTGTTATTTTCATAAATAGAATTTTACAATATTCTATACCTACTAAAATCTTCAAAATCAATTTAACTGTTAAGACGTGATATCGTAACATTACATAATCTTATGTACTTCCAGTTTACTCTATAATTCTTTCGCATTAAAAAAAAATGAAAGTATATCGTACAAAACACACTATAAAATTATTTATTAAAATATTATTGAGCATTAAAGTTACGAAAATCTGTTATAATATGTAGTTATTCTAGCCAACATTATATTGACTACAGAGTTGGTTACGTCCCATCTCTAATCACGCGGCGGGAGCGCGGTGCGAGGGCGGTCCTGCGCGTGCCCGCCTCCCGAACGTCTTCTTCCCCCCCCGTGATTCCCGGATTAGTTTTCAATAGTTTTTATAAAAATAGTAAAATAAAGACTTACCAATGAAATGTGATACTGGATTTCAATTTTGTGTGTTTTCTAGTATCTATTTTGCAAGATCAAACTGCACATTTCACCATTTTAATAACAATATTTGAAAAAAATCCCTCGAGAAACGCACTTTACTAGTGATCGAGTACGACTAAAGGCGCTCACGGCGGGAACGTCGTTTTGTTCTCACCCGTGCCTACTGTTCCCACTTCGTTGTGCTTGCTCTATAGTACTTATATGTACTCAATGGGACAAATGCTACTGATAGATTGTTTCGAAACATTAAACAAAATAAATAGGTATTGCAACCTTGTATAAGAATCTTCAAATGTATCTTGTATAGAAATCGCAAAGTTATCATGAATCTGTCTTTGGACTATATAGGTTTATGAAATTTTGACACCTTATTTGTATAATTGGGGCTACCAGACAAAATAATGTTAAAACAAACGAGTGTGAAATTAACTTTACACTCGGTTCACATTCAAAAGAAATTTCTGCTTCTATCTCTGCTGCTGAATAGAAGTTTTGTCGACTAACGTGGTGGTCTTTTTTTAATCAAATTATTTATAAAAGCAACAGCAGCGCGGGTTCCGCTAGACGCCATGGTTTGTTGTGCGTGTGCATGCGAGGACAGACGCAGAAATAAATCAGCAGACGATACGGTGCCATTTAGTCGCTCGTTCGTGGCTCGATCCGAAGCAGGTTGCCTCAGCCTGCTGCCTCATGTTGTTTAAATTACCTGCCGAGGCAGCCTCAACACGAGCCGTGTGTGCCGAGAATGCTCACCCTGAGGCTAGTCCGTACGTACCTTTATAGGTAAAAAATATTAAATTTCAGTTTATTTTATCCTTAGTCAATTTAAAAATCTATTATTGTTGTCTCGTTTACTTGACGAAAAACTCGGTAAATATCACAGCATTATGGCCGTAATAATGAAGAAAAATAAATGTGAAATTCCAAAAAATTAACCCATCGAACTGGTGAAACCTTGAGACACGCCTAGTCTTAAATATAAGTATCTAGTATATTTATTATTCCTGACTTTCAACTGAAAACAAACTGAGATAAATGATGCAATGTTATGAAACGATTATAATTATTGAGCAATTGGTACCGAAGCCAACGGTAGAGACGCTCTGTCAGAGGTCATAATAATTTGTATTTCGTGTGTCATGGCCAATGGAAAAGCATCGTGTTATGGATATGGCAATTTTTCAATGTATTAAAAAGATAATGTCTTCATAGAAGTTACATGGAAATCAAATCAAATTAACGGGCTAAGTTGCAAAGGAACCTGAATGATCATCATCATCAACAGCCCACTAAATGTTCCCACTGCTGGGACTCGGGCTTTCTCTCGCAAGGAGAGAGTTAAGGCCATAATCCACCACGCTGACCCAGTGCGGGTTGGTGGATGACACATGACTTCAAAAGATTTTAGGTGCATGTCGGTTTCCTCACGATGTTTTCCTTCACCGTTTTAAAAGAAAAGACAGTGGTGCGTGTGGGGTTTGAACCCGGGGTCTCCGGATCGGCAGGCGCCGTTCTCCCGACTAGACCAGCCGTAACTTGATGATCCGAATGAGCCGAATGATCATGCTCATTTTCAATGCTTTCATTGTCTTATCTCTTATATGTGTATGTACCTATTATTCAATATATCTCAAGTTCTATCACAAGTTCTTCTGTCAAAATGTATGTTCCCTAGGAGAGTCGAAGAGATTAAATATTTTATAGCTACAGGTTGCGAGAGCAGTCAAGAGACGAGCTAGGGGTAATATTTATGTGATAAATTTACTTTGATAGCTATTGTGGTTCATCATCATCACCATTATTAGCTCTTCATCGTCCACTGATGAACATATCTATTCAAATTTACGCCACTGAGCTCGGATGACACCTCCTGTCATCCACTATTTCATTGTCTCTTTACCACAGATCGGCGTTCCACCTGGCCTCAAGGTATTCCACACTGCACTTGCCTAGGCGCGGTCTCAACTATTGTGGTTGTTTGAAATGTTATTCATTAATACATTATTTCGTTCTGTATGTACCTTACCTAATAATGTGTCGATTTAATGTTGATGATGTCAGTTTGTTTCTTGACTTTGCTGACTACATTATATTTATGTAATAGCATAACGTGGTAATTGTCTCAGTGGTGATTACGAGACTTTCTTAATGATTTTTCGTATCCTGTCACGATAGTAAACATACAGGTCCTATAGGGATAGGTATAGAGAACAGGGTGAAATAATAGTAGGTTAATGTAATGTTAGTATAATGTAGGTAAATGTAGTAAAAGTTAAAGGGATGTTAAAAAAAAGGTAAAGTAAAATTAAGAAAAGGACGTAACATTGAAAACACTTAAACCAGAAACAGAGGGTTTCTTGAACGGTAAGGTTCAACGGCTCCTGGGCTTGAGAGGTCAGCGGCCCGCAGAATCCTCTAGGCTCGAGAGGGCTCAGGGAATGGCTCACGGGTTCAGCAGCCCGCAGCAGGATCAGCAGCCCACAGCAGGATCAGTTCTTGAACGGTAGAGTTCAACGGCTCGCAGCAGGGATCAGCAGCCCACAGCAGGATCAGTAGCCCACAGCATCAACTGGGCTGCAGCAGGTCATCAGCGGTACATAGCGAGGGTTTAGTAGCTCACAGCAGTAACTGGGCTTCAATTTATTCATCACTTTTGTATCTTTCACTACACTAGCACTAGCTTCTTGATTCTATCGATGTTTCCTTTGGTCGTAGCGGTTGAAGGTCTACCAGAACGAGGCAAGTCTACTACTACTTCTCGGCCTTCTTTAAAAGCCTTATACCATTCATAAGCCCTTGTTTTTGATATACACGATTCGCCGTAGGTATTTCGCAACATTTTTAGTGATTCACCACATGAAATATCATTCGAAACACAAAATTTAAGGCACACTCTGTGTAAACATAAAAATTCTAGAGGGATAGGTATAGGGAACAGGGTGTAATAATAGGAGGTTACTGTAATGTTAGTAAATGTAATGTAGGTTAATGTAGTAAAAGTTAAAGGGATGATAAAAAAGGTAAAGTAAAATTAGAAAAGGACGTAACTTAGAAAAACACTAAAACTAGAAACTGAGAGGATTCAATGGCTCCTGGGCTCGAGAGGCCAGCGGCCCGCAGAAGCCGCTGGGCTCGAGAGGCCTCAGGGAAAGGCTCGCGGGTTCAGCAGCCCGCAGCAGGATCAGCAGCCCAGAGCAGGATCAGTAGCCCACAGCAGGATCAGTAGCCCACAGCAGCAACTGGGCTGCAGCAGCTCATCAGCGGCCCACAGCGAGGGTTTAGTAGCCCACAGCAGTAACTGGGCTGCAGCAGCTCATCAGCGGCTCACAGCATCCACTGAGCTTCAGGGATGAGCGGCACACAGAGAGGGTTTAGCAGCCCGCAGCAGTAACTGGGTTGCAGCAGCTCTTCAGCGGCTCACAGCAGCCACTGGGCTTTAATTTATTCAGCACCTTAGTATCTTTCAGGGTATCTAGATGTTTCTGGTTTGGAATCCAAATGTTGTCTGCCCATCTCAGTTCCTAGATTTTACAAGAAAACTTTCAGTATTTCAAGTCTAGAATAAGAGAACATTTCATTTTATAATTAGCGGCCAGAGAGAATTAGACCTAAACACTATACAACCTTATGAAAATGGTAGAGGTTGCTTATCGATGATTGACTTTTGAAGTATAATGGCATAAAGTAAATAAATATATAAATATTTTTTAGAAAAACTAAGTTTTTACAGGTTTAAAGAGAAATAAACACATGAAGAATAGTAATATTATAACAAGAAAAATATGCTTTATCGTGAGGACACGATTGAACAGATATTAGTTGTATGAAAATTCAGTATGTAAGTACCTAGATGTCCACATAGTCTCCTATGAATAAGTGGTGATTGGGGAGGAAATGTACGCTTACATATTGTTTAAAGCCAATATTTAACGTTACAATCCATGCCTGGTTTATTTATGAAGACAGCGCAAATTTACTTTTTTCTTTCACGTACAATACGTGAGTTTTTAATGTATCGACATTTCGAACCATTAACAGAAAAGTATTGCGCCAGCATGATGGAAGGAAGAAATTTGAATACATCTTTATATAAGTACACTAGATTTCCGCTCCGGCTTCACCTATTGTACATTTATATAGTTTATAGCACTCAGGGATCCCGTACATTCCAACAGTGAAAGAATTTTTGAAGTCGATTCAGCATTTCCTGAAAATATCGCATTCAAACAACAAAACCTACAGCTACCTGCTACGCCACCTGCCAAAAATTGGTCGTACCAAATCAGATTTAGAAACAAATCTGATTAGCAAATGTTTATAATGACGTAATTCTTAGACACATGCTGTCACGTCCGCACGTACGGTACGAAAGCTCTCATAAAGGAATATTTTTTCCGTTTTTGTTACATTCTTTATTCATGCTCTGCTCATATTGATAGTAGCGTTATGTTATAACTAATAAAAAAGGTCAAAGGCATGGTTAAAATAACGTCGTTGTTACTTTGGCGCTACATTCTATGAGTTTTTTTGGCCTACTCGCTTACAACGTTACGTTTTAATCAATCATCTTGACTATCAAATAACGAAAGAAAACTGTCAAATTAAATTATGGTGTTCTGTCGTGATCTTTTAGCTTCCCATCACTCAAGCTGCAACCTACCGCATCCATATTTTCCCATCTCCCCATCGCAATAAGACGGCAGATGTCTCATGAATAATCAATTGAGACACATAACCATATGTTCTCACGTGCCTAGGATTCGGCAAGATATTGAACGCTTTTTGCGCGTAATTCTGAACAAATGTGGGGCCTATCAGGCCTGTAATGAATAGTAATTTTATGTGTTACGAATTCTACAGAAATTAAAACTTGAAGGAAGTTATGATTTCTATGTAAGATATCGTATTAAAATATATTTTCGTTTTTTTTTCTGCTGGGACTCGACTACTTGTTTTTATCATAAGACAAAACCAACACTTTAATCTACAAAATATAATTATGTAATTTGTTTAGTAGTGGCAGGACTTTCTGTAGAATTTGTGTAAAAAAGCCTACACCTCTGCCAGTTTGCCAAGCCGTAATTTAAAAACTGTGTTTTGAAGACCAGGTAGTCAACGATTTTAATTCGTCATATTCCGATGGCTGCGGCGTGGCTCTTTGCTGTTATGGGCGTTTTCCTTACGTTTAGGCACTCTTCTTGTTTGTTCCATCACAGTTGACTCAATAAAAGAGCTGGGCAAACATAGGATTTCATATTCTCTCAGTTTTTACGTGCATGCAAGTGCCCTACTCTATCGGGCACATCCGTTACTGGTGCATCAGAACAAAATTTTAAACTAATTGTATATTTTGTTGGCGACCTAAATACGCACATGCGTCAATTGATGACACAGCTCTTTTTGCGCATATGCATGATGACTAAAAAAACTGATTGGTACGTCAGTTACGCTATTAAAAATTATTTAACTCGTTTAAATATTTATTCTTTTGTTTCAACCAAAAATGACAAAGATACAGCATAGAAGTTTCGAGTGATGGGATTTCATGGTAGGATTTGTACGAACAAATGACGTCACAACCTCCGGAATTTTAATTATCTTTGCCGATTTTTAATAGCTTTATAATACAAAAAATACGTTTCTTAAATTTTTACATAATCTACCCGATGGACTAATCGGAATAGTATAATTTTGACCCACTCATCATCCCTATTATTCAGAATGTTTTCAGGCAATAGTTAAAAAAGATTTAGGTGAGATGTGAAATAAAACCATAAACACCTTTACCATCTGTACATCGTGACGATATTCCGTGTTTTTTTGTATTATTGTATGTCGATAAGTCGTTGTATGTATGATAAGTCGTCTAGTTAAATAAAAGTAGGCAGAGTCCGCATGGAGAAGTACCACACCTTTGCCAGCTATTCTACCGCCAAGCAGTAAAGTGGAAGCTTAGAGAGCTTAGAGATATAATATTTTACATCTCTGGGTGACGACTGCAGTGCTAAGTGATTTGGACTATTCATGTTCCAAAAGCTGCATGTTACTGTGTTGTTATGTGGCAGGCATGTTGCTTACCATCAGACACATGTCCTGCTCGTCTCGTCACTCTTTATTAAAAAAATATATTAATGTAAATTTCATATTTCACAAATCACCACACAAATTTTGATAAAGTTTATACGAAATTTGATTTACAAATGACGACGCTATCGCGCAACATACAAGAAAAAACACAACCGCATTGAGAACCTCTTCTTTATTTAAAGTCGGTTAAACATACCACAAAATCGTTTTAGGGACTCCATAAATATAATTTAAGAGAGACGATCAGCCAGTTTTTACTTCCCAAAAATCATAAAATGTGTAATGTAATTTACTTTATATAGTGGAGAGTGCACCATTGGACAACCTTGACTCTACCAACACAAAAAATCCTAAACTATCGGCTTAGCATTGTTTGCGTAAATGTGTCTTATTATCACATGCTATATACTTATATAGATATACAATGTACGAGTAAATAGCTTCATTATTTACAGAAAAAATAATCTTATCGCTTCTAGAAAACGATTTTAATGAAACCTTGAACCCGATGCTACCTTCGGGAATTTAAAAATGGGGCGAAGAAAGTTAACGCGAAAATTATTAAAATGATTTGAGTAATAAGGAAAATGTTCTAAATGGCTTAAAAGATATTGATTCTACTAAGATTTTCTCATTCAGCAGAATTGCGTTATTAATTTAGATGTATCTATCTTTAATCCACACTAAAACAAAACAATTTTGCAGGAAAAAAAACAATACTTAATCACTAAAAGCAGTCACTGTTTTGCAGGCAATCTCAGGGTGGAAATAGATAATAATGTAGTGCTATTTTGAATACTAAAGCAAATAAATGTTACAAATATTCACAAATACACGTAAATAATAACAGTGATTACTTACTAATAATATCAATACTCGTGTAATATCTGAGTAGATATGAATAAGATAAAATAAGTAAAAGAGTGTTTGAAATAGTATTTTAATAGTAGTATTTACAGTATATACAAATATCATCATCATCATCAGCCGCAAGACGCCCACTGCTAAACATAGGCCCTAGATTTCCACAACGAACGGTCCTGCGCAACCAGCAACCACGGTTTTCAGCGACCTTTGTGAGGTAATCTGTCCATCTACATATATAAAATTAGTCCATATACAAATATAAAGAGCAATTTAAAGCCATAAAAAGATATAAATGAAACACGCCGTTGCAGTCCCTACAGCGCTGCAGGGATCCCAGAATGCTGGCAGCGTTTCAATAGACTAAAATTTTGAACAAAATAGGTAGGTGACAGCTCTGGGATAACCCAAGGCGCAGACTAAACGCTTCGAAAGATCTTTCACAAAACGTTTAGTGTCGGATGACCACGCGCTCATAGTCTGAATTGGTCTACGGCTCGCGCGCACAGGCAGCGACGAGGTTTGCACAACTTAGTTCCTACGCAAAGTCCAGTCACTACGCGTAGGCTGTTAGGATCCAGGATAGATCCTAAGTTTTTGGAAGGTAGGATGTGGAGCCACTGACCTGACTCAGCCTCTACTTCAAGAAGACTAGCTCGTCTCGTATCATCATTAGCTTGATCTTATAGGGCCGTATGTGATTTTGGTGAGGGGAAGGTCCGACATACTCTGTACTCCCAAATTCAAGGGCAAGTTTATTTCTGGACAACCAGCACTCCAGGCTGGCGAAACCTCTGCCTAACAGGGAATCCTAACATTGGCCATAGTTATATTAAGGATCATGCCGATGAGGGACTGCAAGCTGAGACTAGAGGTGAAAAGGCGGAAGGGAAACCACGTCAAATGCCCAGCCCACCGAAGGAAACAGGTTTGCACCTAGGAACGGTCTTCGAACTATAAATTTAGAATTGGTAATATACTTAATTAATAATAATAATAACTGAAATATATTAATACAGAGATAACAATTTACGCAACGACAAAACAAAACAATCATGAAAAATATCCAAACATAATACCTAATAGAAGATAAATTTACATTGTAAAAGGAATTCGTATTTTGCGGGTGTAAGGCCTTAATCATTAAAGGTAAAACTAGTGTCTTTCTCATAGCAACGACAAAATAAGACCAACAAAACAAATAACCGAGACTAGTAAAAGTCATAAAATAAATAGTAGAATACATGGAAAAAAGAAATTAAAATAAAAATGTACATAAACAAAAATAAATAGAAAATCCGACTACGTAAAAAGTTAACAAAACTGCGTAGGTACATAATAAAAAAATATGTAAAGAAAAAATAAGCGCTTAGATATTAGGTGGTTTAGGATTCTACTCGTGTAATACAATCATTTAATGAATGCTGGTCAATCATTTCCTATTGGAAGAGTAAAGGTCGAAGGGGGAATATTCCCACCCATCAATCGGGCTGCTAGGCTGCTATATACCAGGAGGTGCAGTCACGACTATAACTTTTTCATACATGGCGATTGCATGCTCTAAAGCCCCTCCTTACTTCTTCTTTGATTAATTTGAGCGTAAAAATTTATCCAGTAATAGGCTGCAGGTCCGTGAACAAAATGTATGGGTCAAATGAACCACCAAGAGACCTATGTAGGATGATAGAAGGATATAAAATAATAAGATTGAGCACTATGCTGTCACTTAAAAGCTGTCCAACTGAGTGCAAGTGAAGATAGGGGGTTACAAATCTCGATCATTTCTCCTTGTCACATGATTTTTGTACGCCGCGCCGTTGCGAAATAATGAATTAGGAGAGGTAATGAAACTACAATTTTTTTTTTATTGACATTTTTATCAGAAAAATTCAGGATTTTCCGACGATTTCAGGATAAATTTGGTCATTTGATTATGTAGGGCATTGGTTCCATGCAGGTCCTACATAGGTCTCTTGGTGGTTCAAGCATTGATTCATGACCCATACATTTTGTTCACGGGCCTGCAGTCTATAATAAAAATTCTGTGGAGGATACGGGCCGACTATGACGTATAAATGTAAACACAACTTTTTATCTGTAAAATTTTATAGAACACGCGTATAGGATAAGCAGTTATTACAATACGATATTTGCAAATCAGAAAATTATTTTCCTTGCGTCACAGATTTTTTTATCGCTCTAGCTCCGTCAACTTGACGGCCGGCCAGTCTATCCTGCCAGGTAGCGATCGGTAAAGATCGGATCGGCAAGAAGTCGGGCACACGTTGCAAGTAAGTAAATGGAGTAGCCTACAATTTTTAGAGTTTGATTATCATCGTTCAAAAGTTTCTGAGTAACCTACAATTCATAGAGTGTGATTATCATCGTTCAAAAATGTCTGAGACATTCTTCTAAAGAGCTGTCATTGCTGAGTGTTTTTAGAAAGCTCGTTAAAATTCTTTAGAAATCGTTTTCGTTAAAAATCTTCATCAGAAAATCTTGTATTAGTTTCATTTTCTTCTACATCATCTTGCTCTCCTTGATTTAACAATATACATTCATTGTTAATTATTTTCAACGGTGTATCATTATCCTTATTATGTTCTATTATGTTAATTGCTGTATTTTCTGCTACACAACGGCTAATAGCTTGTTGAATTTCCGTTTCCCAGGCATGCTGTAATGGTCGTAGAAAATGCTTTTCATTCATAAAAGCGTCTTTGGGCAGTTTCAAATCCATCTAGTATAATTCTTCTGCTGCTCTAAAAGGGACGTGGGGTACTAACAGAGAGTCATAATAAGCTTCTGGGTCTGCTTAAACTGTAAAATATCTAGCCTGTAAAACAGCAAAACGATTTCTACTCATCTTCTTATTTCATTTACTGGGGTTACATTATCTAATAAGTAACGGTGGTAATTCACTGTCGAATTAAGAGAATATCGTCAACTATCGTCAACAGTGTAAGCGTCAGCATCTTTATTGTCTTCAGACATATTGCGAGTTATTTAATCATACTAAACTGCTAATTCACTTAAGCTTAATCAAAATTATGCGGTCGAGAAACAAAATATTTTTAAAATTCTCTAAAACTCAACACGTAACATATATATGGTACAATTTGGCAATAAATTTCAGTTAATGTTTAGTTTTTTTTCTCAGATGAATGAATGCTTCCAAGAAAACAAGATAGGTATCCAATGACGCATATGTACCATCATTGTGGTATTGCCTCCTCTTCGAATTCTTAGATGGGACGACGGAACCATATCATCCGTGTACAGATACTTTGAATGAAGGAAGTAAAAAAAACGTAGCCAAATAATTTTGCTGCACAGTAATTTATAAACTGATGTTTTAGTATGAAAACTTATTATGATGTTTTATTTCTAAACGCACAACATCATATCCTCCTGAAAAGAAACTCTGCCTTGCCCATTGAAATAAGTTGTGAAACTTATTGTGCACATTTTTGCTTTCTCCCGCCAGTCACCTAAATGAAAAGTAGAATCGTTGATATTCTCAGCATCACCACATGTTTGCGTTTTGACTTTGTTCGTAAATAATTTTATGTAAGAATCTACAAGTTAGCACAATCTTGTCGACATTATCAATGTGCTTAGTCTTTGACGAAAAATGCTAACACGAGCGGCTAAGATTCTAAATACATTTTCGACTATTGTCCTTGCTCATAATAATCGATAGTTGAAAATCCTATTGTCGTGACTTATGATCTTAAATGGGTACGTACGGCTTCATAATGTGTCTGTTAATGTTGATAGCTGAGTATCCCAAAATGTATATGGCACTGAAATATCTGTTCCCTTTAACTTACTCGGTGGCGGTAGATTTAACTCATCTGTCATTAATTTCTTATACAGTGATGTGTGTTGTATGACGCCGCCATTAGATACATAACTTCAAATCTTGAACGGCTTCCGTCAATGTCAGTATGTATGTACATAAATAAGTACTTTTATAGTTATAAAATGGCGACCCACTTCCCGCTGACTTTACTATGGGTTTATGTTTTCCATCTATCGCAACAACACTGTGATCGAAGTTTATCTTCAAACATTTTAGCATTGTCTTTCTACTTGCTTTGCTTTGCAAGCATTTATAACAGAAAACAAAGTGAATTTGTTTTGTTACAGAACTGCTGGTCACAACATACTCGGAACAAATTATTAAAACAGAAATATGTGATAAAATAAGGAGTATCATTCTGGATCAGATGTCAGCAGAAGGTCTAAATAATAGCGAGGATGCGACTCAACGTCTGGTACCCGTTTGGCCTCTTGGACAAGCTAGGTTAGGTCTAATGACAAAACTAGCTTTCTCGGTTCCAGCCTTATCTTTCCAGATAGCAGTATCCCGATGAAAGCTCGCGCTTTATTATATGGCCTCTACTAATTAATATTATTATTTTTTACTTTTATTAAAGAGCAAAATTTCCTTCATGTTTGCCCATGTTCCTTTTTAATTGTTGTGTAAGTAAATGTACAATTTGGAAAATCAGTTTTTAGATCAATGTCGTTCGACGATGACGGTTAAAGCGAGTTTCGAATGTTAGATTTTTTGCATTGAGAGGAAGACTGTTCAAATTGTACTGTATGGTTTGGAAATGCTGGAGGGGCTTGTGGTATGATATTATAATGTTGAGATGGTTGAGAAGGCTGTACGGTATGCTGTGAAGATGCTTAAGGGGCTTATGGTATCATAAATATAATGTTGACATAGCTGAGTATGATGAATTTGTTGGTTAATTTGCCGAATTTCCCTTAAAATAAAATATCATTGTTAATTTTTGGTCAATCACCTGTTGGTTAGTGGGTACTCATATTTTTATTGCCTTTCCTATGATCTCCCAGTCGTTTTCTTGTTTGTTGTAGTGCCTGAGCAAAAATCAGCAGTTTTCCTTGTCTACTTTTTATAGATATTGTCTGTTTCTTGTTTAATTTCACACATATTTCTGTTTTAGTAATGTTGATTGATGTCCCTGGAACTGGACTGTTTGTTACAGAACAGCTGTGACCAGCTGTTCGTTGACGTTGAAACGTTGACTTTATTTTCTGTTACAGATGACTGCAGCGTAAAGCGAATGGAAAGACAATGGTAATATGTTTGAAGATAAATGGGACTTCTAATTAATATTAATAATTATTTTTTTGGTTTTGAATGCCTTTCTGCGATATTGGTCTGTTTATTTTTTGTTAAAAATAATTCATGTCGTGGAGTTATTCTAAGGGTACATACATAATACGGTGTTTTTTTTGTCGAAGTAGGTTGTAGGAATGGAAATAAACCCGATCAGTTTATGTACACATAATTTCATAGAACAAACACAATTCGGACAAGCCGTTCTTATAATACATTTTTTCCAAATCAAAAATTATTGTCCTCTCTTCACAGGTTTTTTTCTCGTCACAAGTTCGAGGCTAACGCTTACCATTTTGCGTAATAAATAGCTCTTCCATGGATTTAATACTAGTCGCAAATAAGGTGGTGTCATCCGCGTACCGCAGGTTCAATATCTTCGAGCCACCGATCGCAACACCATCCGTCCAGTCTTCGAGTGGAATCCGCATTATTAGTTCTGTATAGACATTGAATAGAAGCGGCGAGACTATGTATCCCTGACGCACTCCTGCACTTGGGTGAAAATGACTCAACATTATGTCGTCTGTTCGTACTGACGCCGTTTCCATTCTACGCATAACAAGGTGTACGAGGTGCTTCGGTACCATTTCCAGTAAAGTCTTCCATAGTGTTGGCTATTTTACAGAATCGAAAGCCTTTGAGAAGTCGATAAAGCAAATATAGGTAGGGTTGTTAAACTCTCGGGGCTTTTCGATGATCTGGTGCACCGTTAGGTTAGCTGAGGTTAGACGAGCTTACGTGTTCCTTTACCCTTCACAAAGCCAGCATGTTCAGGTGCTATCTCCTTAGACAAGGTCTTAAGTCGCACGTTTAGAACGTGTAGTAGTACTTTACTTGCATGAGATATTAGCGCAATTAGGCGGTAGTTGTTGCACTTCTTCGTGGAGCCTTTTTTGTGTAACGACATATCCCTGTCTGCCATATTTTATTGCACAGGGCTTGAAACATCTGGAGGCCATGCTCTCCCGAGGCTTTCGACAGACAACAGTTTCAATTGGGATTTCGTCTCTAACCTGTTGCCTTTCCATTCCTCAGATGTTGGATTGCGTTTCTTTTTTTATCTTTGAGAATGTCTCTATGTCTTCGCTCGTAGGTTCCGTAGGTTTAGGTGTATGAACTTAGACTTAAGAAAAAAATATGTATCTTTTTGTTGGAACATTATTAATTAAATAAACCAATTGTTCTGAATGGATGTTTTTACTATTCTAAAAAAAACATTCATAAGTCTACTTATCTTAATGTAGTGTTTTAAACATTGGTAGAACTGCAAGTCGTTCTCTCGGACTTATGAATGCTTGCATTACGATAACCTGCATTAATGCTGTCACCATATTGAAGAGCTCTTCAAAACGCTCAAAATTCCTTCTTTGTTTTTAAACAGCTGGTTCTTAATGTTTCATCACGTTCATGTGACTTAGTTCGTGATGTTTCATCAACCCGTTTGTTACCAGTTTTTAACCCAGGTCTTCCTTTAACGTTTGCATTTCACGCCCGTTGTAAAAAAGTTTTGGATTTCACGGCGCTTCAAAGTTGATTACGTTTTTTCACTAGAACACTACACA